>JAULJZ010000023.1:9028223-9051869 GCA_032270985.1 Heliamphora pulchella
TCAACATATACAATCAACACAATAGTGCCTCCAGAAGAGTGACGAATAAAGACAGAGTGATCAGATGTAGAACGTTGAAAGCCATAAGTAAGTACAACGGAACTAAACCGATCAAACCAGGCACGAGGAGATTATTTTAAACCATAAAGCACCTTACGCAAACGGCATACAAGATAAGCAATCCCATCCACACTATAGCCAGGTGGTTGGTCCATATATACCTCTTCCTGAAGGTCGCCATAAAGAAAGGCATTTTTAATATCAAGTTGATATAAAGGCCAAGAACGACTAACCGCAACAGAGAAAAGGATGCAAACGGAGTTAAGACGAGCCATGGGAGAAAAAGTTTCTAAGTAATCAACACTATAGGTCTGAGTGTATCCCTTAGCAACCAACCGAGCCTTAAGGCGCTCAACAGACCCATCGGGAAGGTATTTCATGGTGTATACCCAGCGATAACCCACAGTTTGCTTCCCCGGTGGAAGGGAAGTAAGTTCCCAAGTGTGATTCTGATGAAGAGCTCTTATTTCCTTATCCATAGCAGTTTTCCATCTAGACATGGGCATGGCCTGTTTATAAGAGGAAGGAACAGAAATTAACGACAAAGTAAAGGCAAAAGAATAGAGACAATGAGAGAGACGATCATAGGACAGAAAATTAGCAATAAGGTGTTGAGTATAGGCACGCTCACCACGACGCAAGGCTGAAGCTTTACGATGTTTTTAGGATTGGATCGAAGATGCTCTGATACCAAGTTGAATAGTAAAAAATGAATTTAGAGTTTGAAGAAGAAAGAATAGGAAATTAAAAAGAAGAAAAGAGATGAGAAGAAAGAGTTTTTAGGAGGTTAATTAGCCTTCACCCACATATCATTTATATATATTAGGTCAAAGATAAAGATAAGTACAAAAATCCTATTTAAGGAAATAAAGAAAAAATAGAAAAAAATGAAACTAATAAACTCTCAACACTCTTAATTCACTTTCTCCTCCTCTTCTTTCTCCACCTTCTTCTCTTTAACCCTAAAACTCTAAACTTTAGACTTTAACTTGGTATCAGAGAAATTTAAAACTAATAGACTCACAAAAGCAAATTGAAGAGAAAAGTTGAAACACAGAGGCTAGAGGGCAAAGCAAGGAATTGATTGGGACAAAGAACCCCTTTGCCACGGACGGAGCCAGAGGAACCATAAGCTAAAATAATATTATGCTGGAGAGGAGTAAAATTAGAAAAAAAAAATTTGCAGAATTACCAGACATGTAAAAACTAGAACCGGAATCTATAATCTAGAAAGAAGACGAAAGAGTGACACAAGTAGTAGTACCTGAATCAGCTAAAGTATAAGTAGAACTAGAAGAAGGATAAACGGTACGCAATACCTAAACGAGATTGCTAAGTTGAACAGTGAGTCAATCATAAAAATTAGAACTAGAGGCTGCCTGACCAAAAGGAGCGAAAGATGCCAGAGAAGTAGCGTCCGTAACATGATGAGCATAACTGGCCTTCCCATACTTTTTTCCCAACAATACGGTTCAGTATGATTAGTACCCCCACAATTATCACATTTTTTATCACCTCGACCACTTCTTCGACCACCACTACGAGCACTACGAAAACTACATCCACCGCGCAAGCCACTACAACCACCAGTAGAAACCAAAGCCGAAGACTCCGAGGGAGAAGAAGCAAAGGGAGCCATATATGAAGCCAGTCCCAATAAGGAGCGCAAAAGTCAAGAATAGGAATTAGCGGCAATAGGTAAGATCTCACTGGCAAGAATCTGATCTTTAAACCCATGTAACTCAAGGTCCAAACCAAACAACAAAGAAGCAATCATAAAGTCCTCCCAATGGCGTTGTTGTTAGGCGAGATCATTAGTAAACGGTTGTAACTGCAACAATCAGTCAGAAAGATTCATAAGAGTACTATAATACTCAGACAAGGGCTTATTAATCTCAAAGACATGAGAAACATTATTCTGATTTAAGAAAGAGTCAGCAACAGAGTCCCAGATCTTCCAAAAGGTGTCATAAAATTCAATAGTCATGGCAATAGTAGCTTTCATGCTATGCCACAACCAGCCCATAAAAATCGAATCTTCACACATCCACTCTTCATATTTGGGATCTTTTTAAGGCAAAGGATTATCAATGACGTACTTCAAGTTGCACTTCCCCCGCAAAAAACAAAATTTACCATATGCGCTCAGGCTAAATAATTCAAGCCATTTAATTTTGTAGAGCTAATAGAATTGGGCATATCAAACCTTTTACACAAAGGACTTAGGCGTCCTTGTCTATTTTCTTGGCATTGAGATTGCACGCTCTTTGCCGGGCATTTTTCTCTCTCAACAAAAGTATGTTATCGATCTTTTATCCGACACGGGCCTTCTTGGTGCTCGACCCGTTGATATTCCTATGGATTCAATGATTAAGCTTGATGTTGATTCTGGATACATCTTTTTTTATGTCGGCTATTATCAACGCCTTATTAGGGAATTAATTTATCTTACGATTACTTGCCCTAACATTACCTATGCAATTGGTATAGTTAGTTAATTTATATATACTCTTCGTTAACCTCACTATGATATTGTTTGTTGAATTGTGCAATATTTGAAGAGTAGACCCGATCAAGGTCCACTCTATCAGCCTTCTCACTCCTTGTCTCTTATTGGCTTTAGTGGTGTCGATTGGGCTGGCAGTCGCTCTAATCAACGGTCTACCTTTGGCTATTGCACCATTGTTGGCAAAAACCTTGTTAGTTGTTACTTAGCGTAGTAAAAAACAGGTTGTTCTTGCACGTTATTGTGCTAAAGTTGATTATCGTGCTATGGCCCATATTGCCTCCGGTCTGTTATGGGTTTGCTGTTATCTTGTGGACTTTAGAATTCGTTTTTCTTAACTGATGCAGATGTTTTGTAATAATCAAGTCGTTATTTTTATTGTCAATAATGTAGTCTTTCATGAATGAACTAAGCATATCGAGATTGATTGTCACTTCATTCGTAATTTATTATAACGGAAGAGCATTACCACTCCAAATGTTTGGTCAAAAGATCAGTTGGGCAATTTTCACAAAACATTTACCTTGTTCCTCCTTTCAACTATTATACTTCAAACTGGGCATGTTTGATCTCTATGATCCAGCTTAAAGGGGAGTATTAGAATAGTTATTTTCTTATTTTATTTCTCTTGTTTATGTCTGAAGGGTCTTCTTGTAATTTAGAATTTTAGTACTTTAATATAAATACTTAGAAGTGAAGAGGATAGATAAGAAATCCAAATGCATTCTCTTAATTCTCTTTCTCCTTCTCTTCTTCGTCATTCATCTTCTGCTCTTTAACCGTAAAACTCTAAAGTTTAAACGTTCGAATTCAACTGACCAACGCTAAAATTCAAAGAAATTATAAAATATGCATTATTCCATTTTTAAGAATGGCTAAAACTCCAAAAGATGACAATGGGAAACATTTGAGTGAACTAGAAATTTTGGGCACCAAAATAACAATGTCTTGATGTTGAAAATAATTGAGAATATCATAAAAGGTAAGCATATAAACAGTCAAAGCAACACAATCAATGGATTGAGGAAGAGAATGATCGATACTAAAATCGGTTGACCCCTGATTAACAAGTTCAATAAGTTGTGCATCAAGTGCCATAACTAGTGGTGAAGGAATGGATTTAGAACAAAAAAAAAACTCTTCTTCCTCTAGATATTCCTCAACTACTAAAGTGTCTTCATAAGCTTCTTATAAATCGGTATAAGAGTGTGACATCTCATTTTAAATTTATTGTCTTAATGGCGTAATCCAAAAAAATTAATTAGCGGCACTACGTGAGTTGTTACTAGTGTGGCAAATTTAATAGATTTTTTAACTTAACAAAGTAAACAAAAACACTACAATTTTGTTTGCATGAGATTGTCACCAAACATTTGATGCTTACAGATTAATCTCATCGATTTCTCAAGTGCATTCATTTTGCTCTGAAAGGTGTCGATGAGGATTGAGGGCTTGAATGGTGTTTTCACATTATCTTCAAAGGAAATCATTTTTTTTTAAATGATATTGCACAAATTCAAGAACCCAAAAATTTTATTAACTCTTTTAATGAATGAAAATATTAATCTCAATATTCTATAAAAAGCCCTACCTTTTTCAAGGTTCAAGTAACTTGTGAAAGCTCTAATGAGTGTATAGTAGATCCTGAAAGCAAGAAAACTCTCCAAAATTGTGCTGCTCCAAAGAATTTTTTTTTTTTTTTTGGACAACCAGAACTGATTTTTTCTCTTTATTTTTGTTCTCTATTTTTTTTTCCCAAATGTATTGCTGAATGTCATGATCGTAGCAGTGCCCTGGGCTGCTCAGAGGTGGCAGCGGAAAATTCCTTTGGCTGGTTGGGGTGGCAAGATCCTGAAGGTCAGTCATTTTGGCGAAAATCTCGTATGGCAAAAGAAGTCATCTTTGACCAGCAGAAAAACTCTCATGCGGCAAAAAGCAACGTTGAGAATGCTTTACTGGTTTGATAGAGGATGAAGTTGAGAACATCATAGAAGATCACATGGATGAATGTGATGGAGTACATCGAAGAGAGACAGTGGATCGATGTTTGCTTTAATACCACTTGTCGAATGGCCAACAAGATTAGAAGAAATACAAAAAAAGAAACCAAATAAAAAAAAATAAAAGAAAAAATGAAGGAAAAAAAAAAACTCTTGATCTCAATATAAAGACTCAATATCATTATCTACCTCCCCTATTACATAATGGCATGACTGTAGGCATCTACAAAACCCCTAATTAACGTCACAAAAAATAAAATATCTCAATAAATTCAAAATATACGATATTTCTAAAATTTCTAAATTCCTAAGATTATAATATATCTTCGCCTTATGCCTTCTCATTCCCCATCACACTCATTTGTCGGAAGGCATACAGCAAGATTACAATTTTCTAAGTATAAGCATAGTTAAGCATTGCTTAGTCAAGGTAACTTAGGAATGTAAACCAACAGCATTCAGAAAAGAATGGTATTACCACATAACGCACAGAATTAAGTGTCAGCAACTCAATCATTTGAAGCGACCATGTCAAATAAGTAATTGCCATACATCCAGTATATTTGCCTAATTGTAATGCATCTAACACAGATACTTCACCCATATATATATGAAACCATTTATCATAAACAGACCATGAATCGTAAGGAATATTTGACCATAAATTGATGCCATTGATCTTAAATAAAATGGTATAGAAGAAATGGGTACATGTGTTGGGGTAGATGGGTGGAGAGAAGAAAACAAGGTTGATGGTGATATCCAATTTCTATCAAAGAGAAATATATTGGACATCAATGCAACAGAATATTACTTCGCTACAATTTGAAGAATTATATCTTGTCAAGATTAAACAGTTAGATGTGAGGTATCATGACTTGGACTCAAACTACAAAAATCACTAAGACAAGTAATGGAAAACGCACATGCCTGGTGTAGGTAGTTGGCCTGGGGTAAAGGGAACTGGCCAGAATGTCTAAAAAGATGGTAGCCACTTGATGGCTCGGGACCACTAGAGGCGAAGTAGAAAATTGCAGAGGCAATTAACAGAGAAATAGGGGGGTGGTGGAGAGAAATTCTAAATCGAACAAAATGACAAATAAGTAATAACCTTCGAAGGAGGACCATGAGCTATGTTATATATAAGACAAGAACACCCTGATGGCCTGAAGTTGCCTATCACTATGGTATCACCATGGGACAGGTGTAGCCTTTCTCTTGGAACAAAACCAGAGCATATCGGCAAGCACAACGGTTGGAGGGGGCCTTCGTTTCCAGAGAAAAATGAGGGGCACATGCTATACCCATTGTTTGGCCTCAAAGCGCCGTATTCTGTAGAGCGTTTAGTGTACTACTTGTAACGATTCACCATCTGTTGGTCTAATAATTTGTGAAACTGGGTTTAACAACTAGGTCCAAAAACTTAAGTTCGAATTATTTTAGTACCAACTAATATTTCATTATAGTTATTCTAATTTTTCATCCATACTCTGTGGGATAAATGTTACATCCCCTTTCCTTAATTATGCAACGTCGTTGTTGCGCCTCAGGCCCTAATAACTTTCTCTGGCTAGCCGATGTGGATGGCAAGTTATATGCAACCGTAGGGTACACTAGCCATTTCGAAGCCTCTACTTCACCACACTACTACTGAGCCCGTTGCAAGAACAACTCCGATACCACTTGTAACGACCCTCTGTCTACTCGCCTAGTAATTTGGACAAGTGGGTGTACAAACTTGGTCAAAAAACTTAAGCTTATGTTATTTACTAGCAACTTGATGATTCATTTTTTATTATACTAGTTTTCCAAATCCAGTGATATCACTTGTAATGACCCACAGTCTACTGGCCTAATAACTTGGGAAAGTGAGTATACCAACTTGATCCAAAACCTTATGCTTAAGTTATTTTATACCAACTTAGGTGATTTATTATATATTATAATAGTTTTCAATACCCATTCGCTGTAAGACGAATTTATACTTGTTGTCTATTGAGTTAACTCCATACTCTATTTAAGGTTGTTCAGAGTGGATTGACTCCTAGGGTGAACTCCAACGAGCCATAGGTTCCACCATCCTAAAAACAATTCTCCACAGGTCCCAAGCGAAGTTTCCTATGCCCTACCCCTAGCCTAAGTCTAGGAGTGGCAATATAAATCCGACTAGCGAGAGCCCGATCCAACTGAGCCATTCAGAGCTAGTTTATCTGATTTGTTCAAGATTTAGGAGAGGATTTCTTTCACCTTAAGCGGGGCTCCTCAGTACTAGCTCTACCTGACAAATTTATTTATACTAGAAAATTACATATGCCTCATAATTTAATTATAAAATTAATTTTAAATAATGAACAATTATTTTAATTATTAAAGATAACAACATAGTAAAAAATAGTAGTCTCACTACAAACTCCTAACATTTCCACTTATTTTTATTAAGCTTGCTTTTAATTCCATCCAAAAAGAAAAAAAATATATAAAAACTAAAAAAATATACAAAAACAACTATATTTTTCGGCCATCATGTATTAAAATTTTATTTTTTATAGGAGATAAGAGAAAAGTTGAGTTTGGAACAAAGAGGAAGAGAAAAAGGTTGGGTTTCAAATGAACGGAGTGAAAGAAAAATTTGAATTTTAAATGAAGAGAGAGAAGAAAATTAGTTAGTGAGAGAACAGAGAGAGGGAAAAGTGCCACATAGGACAATACTCCCATTAAGGCACTTCTAAAAGGTAACATAGATGTAGAAAATATAAAATATAAATTAGATATATCATAAACTAAAAATAATATAGACTTCAAAAAATATATCCTACCCGAGACGGAAACCAAGCAAAGTGTCGGTAGTTCGGAGCCAACTCATGTTGGGTGAGTGGAATGGGGTTGGTTTGTAGCTAATCCCACTGGGTCGAGTTGAGTGAGATTGGTTTAGAGCCAACCTTCTGTGGGCAGGCCACACCTACCCTGTGAAGACAGAGAGAACAAATTTGCTCCCAAACGCAATTGACCCACCTTAAAATAAATAGGTTCATGTGCAAGAGGTAAATTAATTTTGGGGAAAAAAATCCCTCTACACAGATGCAAAACCCAATTTACATAATCAGCCATTGTAATCTCTTCTGCACATCACCCCAATAACAACTCCTCTGTTAATAAATCACCATTTCGCCATCAGCAACCACTAAAAAACCTACGCGCACTTGCAGCCTTGCACAAAACTAACAACCACCAACTTACGCCGTCAGAAGGATACGCTATATAGCACCAAAAAGTAATGGCAATATTTTTTAATGCACAAAAGAGCCATAAAAACAAAAAATACATAAAATAATTATTTCTTTTCTGACGTAAGTTACCGTTATCTGAATTTTTCAAAACTAAAGCAAATAGTTAGCTAAAAGCAGGATAAAATAAACTTCAAGTTAATATACACGAACAAAATTAATGTCAAAAAAAAAAACTATGAATACCCCTATCAAACAAGGGAAAAAATATATATATATGCACTAAGACAGAACAAAAGCAAAAGAAATTACTAAAATAGATTGAAAATCATAGCAAGGCCCATTACCACATAGGGGGGGAAAAAGTAATCTAACAGAATTGATAATACAAACGGGCAAACATAGATTCTTAATACCCACCATATATCCTGGAAGAGTTCATCATGGCCATCCCAAGTTTGGAAAAGAATGCCAATCCGTCTTGCCAAAGCGAACCTAACTCGGTAATCAGGATCCCGGAGCATCATGAGCAGCTTTTCAATCATTGTCTACTTATAGTCCACCACAGAGACATTGCAAAACAAAGATAAAAAGATAAACGAGATCAAGAATCAGTTGTGACCAAACAAAGCTAAACAAGCGTGGGGGAACAAAATCTTCTCTCCTTGCCTTCTAAATCTACAAACTATAATCAAATTGTAAAATGACAAATTATGATTCAAAATAAGATTTAAGAATGTAAGAGAAACTAGAAACCAAAAATTCCAAATAGAGTGGTGGACCAAGTGTTTAAGGAAAGGAATCTTTGTATACAATAATCACCTGACCAATGTGAGGTCTGAGTAATATGAAATTGCATATGCAACCAATCAGTTTTGAGCGACAACACCAATCGAAGAAATCATATTCTGCAAATCTATTCAACAGATCTCCAAGAAATATCAAGCTCTGCAAATAAATGTTAATCAGATCAAAGCATAGGATCATCTCTGTCAAAATAGTCCTGACAAAAGGAAAGACCAAAACAGAATACCAGTCGTTCATTCAACAAATCAAAGTTATTCTGGAACTATACTAAACATCAGAAGGTTTGCAGCAGAGACCCCACAATGCAGCATGCAATAATACACAGGCAGACATATATAAAGGCTATAGCTTAAGCTAATTAGGAATGCCCATTTTTCTTGACCCATCTTCCAAAGTTCCGATCTTTTTGGCATATAGTTCACGGTCATTGCACAACTCCAGAGATTCTTGGATTTCTAACTCGAGCTACATCCTCTAAAGGAGGAAGTTAGGAAAAAGCTAATGTCACTTCGTGTAAACCTACTTCCTAGTGATATTATGCCAGGACGACTCTAAAATATTTTCGCCTTCCAATAGGTTGCTATCAAGCAGCTAATGTCTCTTGGTGTAAATCTAATTTCTCATCATACTACACACGGACTCCTCTAAAATCTTTTCTCGTCTCTTGGTGTAAATCTAATTTCTCATCATACTACACACGGACTCCTCTAAAATCTTTTCTCCTTCCAATAGTTTCATCGCATAACTCCAAAGAAACTTGGCTTTCTCACTCAAGTCAGATCCTCCAGAGGCATTTGCTGGAGTAGGGTTAACGTCAACTGGTGTCAACCTAATTCTTCATGATGTTACAAACACTGCTGTGAAACATTTTTTCCTTCCAATAGATTCCATCTCAATTAGAACTTTGAAGAGTGTTACTACAGTTAATTGGCAATGAATGCATTCACGGTGACTAGTTAAAAATAGCATTGGAGCCATCTCTCAAAGGTTACCTAGTTTGAGCAACTCAAACACGTAAGTTAGCCAGGAATGTGATTTCTCCGGGTGTTTCATTAGAAAAACATGACCAATTAATTATTTCAAATTTTGTTGAGAATATAAATAGTAAAGTTGCCCATTTATCAAATAGCTTAAGCTTTTATATGAGTTGGTAGTTAACAATATAATATGGTATAAATGCATGCAATAAATCTTGTGTTCAGACCTCACCATCTGCCTGATAAATAAAAGACTTGCACTTCTTTAACTCACTTATGCAAAAGAGTCGGGCCACGTGAGGGAGCGTGGTGAGGATATAAATAATATAATTCTTTTACTACTTAAGTTTTTAGATGAGTTAGTGGTCAGCAATCTAATATACTTCATGGACTTCTCCTAATTGGAAGAAACGGACCCATGTAGTTGACCCCAATTAAGTGATGCACAAGACTTGGTTTGGTTTGGTTTGGTTTATATTATTCTTGTTTTTTTTCTTCTCTATCTGCCTCTAGCATTCTGTTTCGAGTCTTTTTTCCACCCACAAATTTCTTGCTCAGATATTTCGCACCATTCAGAGTAGTTTACATTTTACCAAAATAAAGGTTTTATTAGTTACAACCATATTTGTACCCATTTATATTTCGAATACAGTGAAGATATAGTAATTACCTGTTCAGATATTCTTTCCTTTAAAGGAAAGGCAATATTTTTGTCCTTTCGAATAGTGTTGTTGTCCTTCCCACCAGTGTCCAAGGAAACTAAGGTCATTAGCAAATCATAGATAGCATCTAGGATATTAGAACACTGTGTTTTAAGGCTTGCCCTCAAATCTACCACATTATTCATTGATGTAACCTGCAAAAACAAGATGAACAACATGAGTACGAATGATCAGTCAAACATGGATGAAAACACCCTCAATAAGTTGTTATAAGTAATTTTCTTCTTTTTCAGAGGGGGTGTTGGGGGGATGTCATAAGTAGCTTGTAGTTGAAGTTTAAGCAACCGTATCCAGTAATCAAAGTACCAAGTCTGAAAACTGTCTGCTAGAGGACCAATAAGGATGTCGACAAAGACTGAATAAAATGTTCTCCAAGACCTGAAAGAGAATAATAGAATTCAAAGAAAAATTACATATTAACAAAAGAATGCATGGGCTCCTAACCAACAACCTCAAAAATCTATTAAAAATTATAATATAAACTAGTGCATAGCATACACTTGCATCCTTTTCGTTGTCCAAGAGGTCAAACAAGATTTCCCAGGTAAAAACTGGTAAAAGAGCAAAAAGACTTGATATTAGTGATATAATGTCAAACTTCCACATCCCAGATGAGACAGCAACCCCACTGAGAGTTTTCCGGAGGACTGCTGTACCATCAATGTCTTTAGAATCCTCGCCCAAATCCAACTCCATATCCATAATCACACTCATACTGCTATTTGATGGACAGTTTGGAACAGAACTACTAGGAGCAGTTAAGTCTGGCAGGTCTATCTCAGACTGAATATTCGTTGCACTTTGAGAACATTCTTTGTATAATTTGGCCAAAGCTTTCAAAAGCCTCTCAACAGATTGACTAATTGCACTGTAGAGTGTCACATCAATAACATTTTGATCTCTCCATTTGTTGAAGAGAGGAGAGCAAACAAAACTTTTGAAAGAAGCTTTGATGGAATTCATGCCCTCAAAAATAGAAATAGAGCTCAAACAACCACTTCTCATGTCATTATGATTCTTTTCAATGCCAGAAACAGCAAAATTCAGCAGTTTTAACAAGTGCTGGACCATTTTATTTAGGAATGATGAAACTTCTTCTCTGACCCTGAAATAGGAAAGGTAAAAGTATATAAACAAAATATTGAATCAATTGTATGATATGTTAAACATGAAAATCAGGATAGCATAAAACAAAGAATGTAGTTAGAAAATAAACAAGGAAAGAGGGAAACAACAAAGGAACAGAGAGAAAGCACATAAATTAATTATGCTGGAAGTAGATTAAGCCAACGATTTGAATAAGCAAAGAAACCAACGACCACCCATGCAACTTAATATAACTTCTCTAAAGAACGTTAGGTAATGCAGCACTAACAACTTAACCTCACCAAACTGGCACACATAATTGGTATTTCCTAGATGTAATTAATTACCTCTGAGAGTAATTAAAAACAGATGTAAATATATTACTATTTTCTTTTTTCTCAACAAAGATGTAAATGACTAACCTTGTTATATACGAACCAAAGATGAAATTAGATAAGAGACCACATATATAGAACACATCAGATAGAACCATCTTTTCGAACTCTTTATCCGCTAGCGTTTCAAGAATATAGGTCTCCATTTCGTGATGCAATGAAACTTTTAACTGATGAGGAAGACGTACCCACTGGTAGCATTGGGATTGGGATACCTAAAAAAATTTACGATAACAATAAAACATTGGAAACTAAACAAAAACCGACCCAGTTACACTGATGAAGAAAGAAAAAGATATCACCTCAGGACCAGAACTATGATCAATTTTTGCCAGGACTTCCACAGAGCATTCAAAAAATTCGTGTAAATCTTCATGCTCATGATCCTCACCCTACAATGTCAATTTTACAGCTCTGATCGGTCAACATTAATTTGTATAAACGTGACGCTCAAGTATAACCAGAAAACATCATCCCTAGGATTACCTTAACCCATACCTCCACAGATTCAGGAACATCCAAGGATGAGTAGTATGGGAAAAATCCTTTGCAATCAAGTGGTAAACAAGCACAACCAGCACAAAGAGCATAAACAGCTGCTGGCAACAATAGAACAATGCGATCATTCAACATGGAACACTCCTGCATGAGAAGGAACTGCCTACTTAGAAAAACTTATCACAGAATATGGTTGAATGCAGCACATCTGGAACTCCAATTAAATGATATATCAACATGCAAGTTACAGAATTGAAAATATATTAATGGAGAAAATGAAACATAAAAAAAGATTGCTCCCCTTACCTGTTTAAATATATTCATACTGTCATGATATCTTCAAAAAATTCAAAATTAGGGGTGTATGCGGATTGGATTGGACCGGTTTTTATAATGGACTTAACCATGGCAATCGGTTCCAAGGATTTTGGAACCAATCCGGACCATAGAATTAGTGTAAGCAGACCGGAACCAATCCGTTAAAACGGATCGGTTACGGTTCCTCTTTCCACAAATAGCAACCTGGCGTTTCATTGCCTGGTTTCATACACGAGACTTGCATGTGAACTGCCTGAAACCAGGCTTGCTTGTGAACTGCCTGGTTCAACCTAAGCATCCTCAAAATCCAATCATACACAAAAATCAAAATCCAAACATATTGTTAACAATCAAAAATTCTCCTTCAAGTATGCTGCTGTTAACAATAAAAGTCATATTCTAAAAATTCTCCTTCAAAGTTCAAACATTCTTAATGGGAGTGAAACACTATCCCCCCTTAAAACAAATTATTGCACAATAAAAAAGATTATAAAATAAAATTAAAAAAAAACTGATTTCATCACACAAAAATCACCAATAAGTCCTAATTAGTGCACCAACAAAATTAGGATTCAGCAAAAAAAAATTGGGGTAATTAATTAGGATTCAGCTACTAGTAGTTCGATACTAACTAATTCTAAAAATGAAATTGATATTTAATAAACATTTGATAATTGATACTAACAATTTCTGAAGCCATGGTGAACCTGGTGGAGGCGATAGTGATGGAATTCGAAATTTAAGATAGAATAAGAATGAAATTCCTAAAAACAACACAATATCACAATCTATTTTTAAGAACTTCAAAACATTAAAGAACACAAAATGAGAAACAGGGGTTTTAGTTATGAGAATTGAGCAATACCCGTAAGAGAATGAAGCAAAAAATTTGAAATGGAAGACGAGGAATCAAAGTCGATGAGGATGGTCACTGCTTATGCTTGCTGGCTTGATTGTCGAGTCGGAGTCGGAGTCGGAGTCGGTGAGTCGCGAGAAATCAGAGATCAAAGGCTTAAAGTTAAAAGTTCAGACTAAAGAGAGCATAGAACTAGAGATAGGGTAATTGGCATTAGGGTTTGGTTTGTTCATTGCAGCTGCAGCACAACAGTGAACATTAGGTATTTAGGTTAGAAAAAATTAGGGAAGGCTGGGGTTCTGGGAAGCTGAATAAAAGGCAAGGAACCGAGAAGGCGAGAACCAGTAGTAAGTTTTTTAATTAGTATATATATTAATCGGTTCGATTTAGTTCAAACCGTAAATTTTTTAAAAGGAACCGAGAACCAACCCGTAAAGAACGGCTTTTACTTTATTTAATCCGAAACCGGACCGTTTCAAATCTTAACCAGTCCAAACCATCCGGTCTAGTCCGGTTTGGTCCGGATTACCAGTTTATTTGGTTTTTTGTACAACCCTATTCAAAATGCATGTTGAACCTTCAAAGTAATTCTAAAAACTGCATTTCTATTTGGTAGGGTGCATTATAAAAAGGAGGTAAAAAAGTCCCTAATGGGCACCATTTGCTCATCTGTTATTCCGTTATTACTTTCATGTACTCATGTTTACCTGTCTTTATGCATTTGACATCCTTCCCAAAACACACTAGCACACTTCATATTGCACTAAACAAACTCTTTTCTCAATCTCCAAGTCTTTTTATTTTAGATTTGGGGGAGTTGTAAGCTTATTATCAAGGGAATATGCCACTTGGCCCCTGCGTTGTGTGGTTGGCCAATACCCCTAACTCAGTTCATAAACCGCTTGACAATCTCCCAAAAGATTGGAGATTTATAGAGCTAGGACCCATAAACAGCATAAACCTCATGGTACATCTAGAACCCAAGTCAAGCCTCGCTCGCTTAAAAGCTTTAATAGAACACAAAGTGGAAGGATGTCACATACAAATATCATGCATGCATCATAATAAAATCAAACCTGAAACTCTGGCCATTTTTTCAGGGGTAAAAAAACATCTATCCAATTAAAAAAAAAACTCATTCCAATTTACAAAACATTCCCTGTTTGATTTTTAAAGTTTGCCTAGATCAAAGGCATTTATCCAACTTTAGCACAAATTTTTCCAAAGTCAAGCTAAAACTCTGCCAGTTCTCTTTCCCAAAAAATTTCAAGAAAAGAACCCAAAAATATGTCCGGTTCGATATTTTCAAGAAGGCCCTTCCACCAAAGTCTTTTACAAACAAACATAAAACTCTACCCAAATTCCGAGACACACTCCCAATACCCACGATCAAAGCCATGGACATTGGTAGTTGGTGTTATGGCAGATCGAAAAGCAATCAAGAAAAATCAAGCAATCACATACACAAAAACACGATTTACGTGGTTTACCCAAAACTAAGGCTACGTCCATAGAGTTGCGGCGGCTTTCACTATGATAAGAGGCAGTAAAAGTTACAAAAATACAAATCCTAACTGAAGTAAAAAATATAAAGACCCACAACCGGGTCACGAACAAAAATAGGTCAAAAAAAATTTCTCGGGGTCACTGCCCCTTGCCTAAACCTCGGGGGTGGGAAAACATTTTGGTCCGTGGTGCTTCCGGGCCGGGTCGGGTTATGAGTCGAGCCCCCCAAAAAAAAAACTAGGCTCCACACGCCTAACAGTTGGCCCACGCCGGTGACCCTTTCAAAGTAAGTTGAAGTTTCTGTCAAGAAACTCACCTATTCCATACCTAAAGCCAGGGAAGCAAGCGGAATCTCTGCCCTAATCAACCAATAACCTAGTAGCTCTGCTAAAAAGAAAACCCTCATGAGGATCAAGGACCTAGCCTGGTTTTATACTTTTCAAAATCTGACCAATTTCAAAAAATAACACTGGGGCAGTCAAAAATTTCCAACTCTTTTGAAGGGAAAAAAACAGCCAAAGTAAGGTCGCATCCCCTAGATCTTTTAAGGCAAGGTTTCCTTTTTAAATAGGGTTCGAAGACAGAGATAGAACTATACCTGGTCAAAATGATCGTCTGACCAAATCAACATGGATCACAGAAGAACCTTGTCTCCTCCAAAGGGGACTGTTTATGATTGTATACATAATTAGGATCTCTCCCAAAGGGGCTAACTCCTCCACTTTGCAATGCATCCACCTTGCTCCTTTTTACTGGTTTCGTTTGGAACCAAGACTCTTTGCTTCCTTCCATAAATAGGACACCAAAGAAGGTTCACTATGGAGACAGGAAGAGCAAGGAACAAGGTCTAGATGCCAATACGAATGCTAGAAAAACCGCAGGGGAAACATAAGGGAGACCAACCAAGAGTAAGTGGTCCCGAATATCGATACCAGTCTGTTGCATAAGGTGCTCAACATGGAGAGAATGTCCAGTTGTCCTCCCTGGTAAATTATGAGCTGAGAAAAAGCGATACTGACCCCCCAAGTTTTTCCCAAATATGGATACACCTATAGAACCTAGGTAGATCCCCTCTAGAGATCCCGTCCATGCAAGGCATCTTTTTTTATAACCTGCTTCTACAAAATGAGACAAACAACCCCCAAACCGAACCATTCTTCCTTAAAACAGTCCTCCCGCAATCAATTCCCAGGCAGTGTGGCTTACTCGTAACAGCTCCTAGCCAACCGCTGATAGCTGAGACTTAATAGCCCTCGACCAACCCAACTAGAAAAGCCCAAAGAAAAAGCCCCATCAGTCAGTCCTTGATAAAGCTCGAATATTTTATGCAGATCAGCCCATCCACAGAGAAGCTCCCTGCTCCTTCAGAAATTTTTAGGGGATTAGGAAGGAGGAAAAGAATGTTCACAACTCTTGCCCCCGATGCCTTCCATAATCTACAAGAGGCAAGGCACATGACGCCCATTCTCCCACTAAACTACCCTGGCCCATATGCTGGCTGCAGCGACATTGGACATGACACGGAGGATTGCTATAGTCTTCAGAAAAGGAACCAAGACCTTATTGACTTCGAGGAGATTCAATTGACAGCGTTGGGAGAAAGAGCCCCGACCCCACCACCACCCCAAAAAAGGTGCCTATATCACTCCGATGCCGTTGGGCATGACACGTAGAATTGCTATAGCCTACAGAAGAAAATCCAAGACCTTATTGGCTCTGAGGAAATTGAATAGACGGGGTTGGGAGAAAGAGCCCCCCATCCCCCACCCACCAATTAAAAAAAGAAAAAAGGACCAGCATGATAGTGCTTCAAAAGATATGAAATAAAAATCAGGCAGTGTGATTATCAAGCAAAGTATTGAACTCAACTCATGCATGTGCATGTACGTACAATGGACTCAACGGACTTATGGGAAGTGTGTATGCATCTTTGCAACCTGGTGTTATTCGTTCTCGTTCCCAAAACCTTGTCCTCTAGCTCACAAAGAAGTCAGGTAGTATGATTATTATCATCAGGAAAAGCATTGAACTCCAATCGTGCAGCGGTGCATGTACATGCAGCAGACTCCATGGAAAACTAATGGGGCATTAGGTTAGTTTGTCCGTGTATACTCTCATGTACTCTAATGAAATCATTCTCTTTTTAACTGCCCATTCAGGATACCTTACCATCTTGAATCTCCATTTTTTAATCATCTCAGTCCATAAAATTCACAAAAAATAGAACAAGGGAGAGAGGAGAAGAAACACATTTACAAAGGCTCTCTTCAATCATAAACCGTGTTTACCATTCAGTGATGTAAAAGCTAATATTTCCTTGTGGATTACCAGACAACAAAAAAGAATATTCCATATTAAAAATTACAATAGGTAAATCAGGCATATTTTGGCACCATTAAGTGGACGAAATCAACACATGATAAATTTATAAATTCACAAAAAAACACTACAATATTTCAACATCCTAGATGTATAAGATCACTTTTCTATACCCATAGACCAAAATCATTTGGATGGAGAATCCCAGCCAATTCAACACCAACTTTTACACGATAGCCATTGGAAATGTATGTAGAACTATACTTGTACACAATTATTGTATCTCCCAAACCATATAAATGTATAGATATTAGAAGAAAACTTTTGAACAATCAAGAAAGATAACTACTTCCAAAAAAAACATGTAAACAAGCAAACCTGCCAGTTAACTAGAGCCAAAACTGCCCTTAAGAGATTTTGTCTGAGATATAAACTGTCACGAAAGTCACCCTGCACAAAAATAAAGATGACAGGTAACAAAAATGAATAAGACAATACATACTCAAGTTCTATAAAAATTCGAAGATCTTATCGGGTATATGTTACATATTCTGTTGGAAATCCATAAGAAATATATTAAATAGAGGGAATAAAATATCCTGTCAATCTTAAGCCAAAGTATATAAGAGACAACTAGGGGGTCATTTAAACCACAGATTTTTCGACATTAAGCCTTGTCAAGAAGCAAGCTCAGATCAAAGGGAGCGATGAATTACCCCACCCCAAACAACAACACGCGCACACACAGAAAGGGAAAAAAAAAAAGATGAAATTTGAACTTATTTAGAAAATGCCATTTTCTTTGACTATGTAACAATCAGATGCTGGACAAATATACATGCACTTTCTTAACAACTGACTGCATACAATAGAGAAGCAAAAAACTGCTTCCATAACATCAATACATTTGCATGCTTATGAGAATTTCCACCAGTTGGGTAAGAGCAACATACTCTTTGGAAGATCAAGTTTTAAAACTTTTGTGGCTAGTTATGCAAACTTAGGCAGAACCAAGAAACTGAAGATGCTATGCTCAGAAGAAAAGGTCAAAAACATAAATGCAAGCATCATGTTTCTTGTAATGATCATCAGTTTTTACTTGCTTATCTCATCAAAAAGAGGTTTGGCATTATTATCAACATTTTTTAGACCTATCAAACAATGTCAAACCACATCCTCTCAATGAATGGAATGGGCAGTAGAATCACTAAAAGATATTGTAGTATCCTGATTTCAGCAATAATATCAGGACAGAGTCAAACTTCTATTATACTGTTTAAACCTGATTGAATTGAAAATGGTTCAAATGGTTTCAAAGAAATGCTAAAAATAGGAAATTATGGATAAAAGGAAATCCAGAGAAGCTAGCATAGCTTACTTGAGAGCCTCTTCTTGAAAAATAACATGAAATGAAGCACAAGACAGACCTGCATAGGAATAAAAACCAAAAATAACAACACAATTTTCAAATGTCTATTTAAGTACTCAAATAAAGTAGACAATTCACTTGTTAAGACAGAACAACAAAAAGCTCAAGGCTTAATAAGAAAATCAAACATATCGAGTGTAAGATTTTTGGTTCAAAGTCCTTGAATAACAGAAGGTGCCGACCAGTTTTGATGGTAAAGTTTCTTGATGGATCAAATCAAATTTTCTTATATTTGTTGGGAAGACGGGTAGGCACAGGGAGGGCCTACACCCAATTGTTAGCTCACCACCGTTTGACGAAATTGAAGAAGAAAACTAAAAGTTATAAACACCAACACGTATCTCTATGTGGTAACAACTCTTTAGGGCTAAATTCTAGAGTTCAATGCAGTATCTTGGTTAGCAAATTAGCAAAAGGCCACTATTAAAAAAGGCAGAATCCCTAATTAAAAAGTGTGAATAGTGAGAACAGATATGTACTTCAATCCCATCCAACCAAACATGCCTAGTTGCTTCGCATTGTCGTGCCAAGTCAAAAAGGAAAAGAGAAAAAGAAAGGAAAGGAAATGTCTGCATAACCTGTGCACTCACTGTAGGACATAGTAAAACTTTTAAAATAAGCTGTTCCCCAGATGCAACAGAGTGTGGCTGGCTGCAGGCCCATTAAATATTTCGATGAGAGGGAAGATAATTGAACCCTATCAAAAGAATAATCAACATGACTAGGTTATGTAAAAGCACATAAGCAATTCACGGTTATCAAGGGGCTTCAAATTTTCCCAAAGTCGCATTTGATTCACAAGAATCAAAGGTGTAACAGGAATCCATTTTTATCTCATCCAGGATTTTATATATCGGCCATTACATATCATATCGGCCAATAAGTATCGAGATTTTGGGTCTTTGATACCCCGATATTTACTAATGTAGCGGCCAATACAATCCGATATTGGCTGATATGGCACCGATATGGATGCGTTTTTCGATATCGCAATATAGAACCCTGGTCCCATCCAATTCCAAAACTTGGGATGTGTTGTCATAAATTGGTACCCATTCCTCTAGAAAGGAGATTACCATAAATAGTGGTATCCTCTTTACATGAAGGGAGAGAGAAACCCAAATCCCCGCATATCATAATAAAAAAATAAAATAAATAAAAGGCAACGGAAGAGGTCAAATAAATACTTGAAAGTGGCTGGCTTTTGTACACCATTAATGAAATCCTCTTCCTAATGGGAGTTCTTAATCTCTCATTCGTGCCATCCAAATCGATCTATAAGGTTAGAAGAAAGTCATTGTCATTTGAGAGAAGCTTAGAAGTGCTCCACATTCAACAATTTGGTTTATTTTGACTGGAAAGCATGCAAGAAATAGAACATTGACCGATTAGCTGTGTTATTCTAAAACGATTACATATAGAAATGTAGTTAAAGAAGTTCCAATCTCACTGATCTTAAGAGTTTTGGCTCTGTTTGTTCATTAACGACCACAAAATTTGATTGGTCACCAGTTGGTGCACTTTTGCCAAGAATAACTCGATTCTGTGAACTTTGAAGGGGCCAATAGAGGTCGAGTTCTTTTCCTTGATGGAGGAGAATGATGCGAACCGTAAAGAACACAAAGGTTCAATTTTTTAATTTTATTATTTGATACAGTTTGCATATAGTATAACTTTCTTTATTTATTAGAGATTTAGTAAGTATTAGTTGATAAATTCTCAGCCTATTAATAAGGCGTTTGGCATCGTAATCGTCAAAATTGACCAATGACAATTTGAGCTTTTAAAGTGGTGGCCTTGTGTTAGGGTCGTGGCCCATGTGCGCTACCTTTTTTCCCCTTCTCATCCCTCCACATGCAAGATCACATTGACAGGAAGCTTTTCCAAATCTATTTAGCATGACGGTGGATAATGGAGCTCTTGTGGTGCACCACTAGTGTGAATATAACGGTGTAGGGGGTGTGAACCCCATTGTTCAGGAGATCATTGCTAGACTAGGAAGTCAGCTCAGCGGTGGACATGCTTGAAACCCTTTCAACTTTTATTGTTCAGCTAGATTTAGAGGACTCTATGGTGTGACTTGATGGTTATAATGGTTTATTCTCGATGGCGTCCCTTTTTAAGGACCTTATTGTCTTGGGTGAATGTAGCTTTCCTTGTAAAGATGTGTAGCGTGCGAACGCCCCTCCTAAAATGGCATTTTTTGCATGAACCATCTCTAGGGAAGCAATTCTCACTATTAACAACTCAAGGAGGAGCAAGATCTTAATGGATTGGTGCCACGTGAGTAAGAGGGCATGGGAATCGGTGAATTACATGTTATCTTATCTTTCTTTAGAGTTTCTTGGGTGATGTCTAGCTTGGTGAAGAAGCTTTTTATAGGGGATGCCCAGGAAGGAGTAAGAGGAAGCCTTGGACTATGGTTCCTCTCTGAATTATGTAGCGTGTTTGGAGTGATCGAATACTCCATTGCTCCTTTTAACGAAGCGTTACTTCGACCCTCTTTTTTTTTCGCCATGAAGATTTCTCCTTTCACTTGGATTCTTTTATAGAGTTTTTGAGAGATTTCCACATCCCACTATATAGGGGCTTGTTATAGGCGGTTTTGTTTAACCTTTTTATAATCCGTACTATACATGGTTACACTATTTGACAATTTTAATGATATTACTCTTACATGGTTACACTATCATCTTGCTAGTTGCTACCTCCGTCCTCCAATTCAAACTCTCCCACTGATCCACCAGGTAATGAGTTCTCTGTTGATGATCTCGATACTTGTAATTTACCTATCACCCTTCGAAAAAGCGTTACAAAATGTACTCAACACCCAATTTCTCATTTTATCATATAACTCTATCAACTCTATATCGTCCTTTTGTCTCGTCTTTGTTCTCTACATCGATTCCGCAGGGTTGGAAAGAAGCTATTGAGGATCCTAACTGGAAGAAGGCTATGTTTGAGGAGATGACAGCCCTGAAAAAGAATGGTACTTAGGAGTTAGTCTCTCTTCCAAAAGAAAAGAATGCAGTTGGGTGCAAATGGGTTTTTACAATAAAGCACAAGGCAGATGGATCAATTAAGAGATTTAAAGCAAGGCTAATTGCTAAGGGCTTTACCCAAACTTATGGTATTGACTATCAGGAGACGTTTGCACCAGTAGCCAAAATGAACTCAGTCTGGGTACTCCTATCCTGTGCTGCTAATATGGGTTGGCCTCTCCAGCAATTAAACGTGAAGAATGCATTTCTTTATGTAGATCTAGAAGAAGAGGTATATATGGATGTACCACCGAGTTTCTCATCTCGTGAAACTGAAGGGAAGGTGTGTAAATAAAAAAAGGCCTTATATGGAATAAAACAGTCCCCTCGAGCGTGGTTTAATCGGTTCTTCAAGGCCATGCTAAGGTTTGGGTACCGACAGAGTCATGCAGACCATACTATGTCTATCAAGCAAGATAATAATAAGATTACTATTCTTATTGTATATGTTGATGACATAGTCGTTACAGGTAATGATTCCAAGAAAGCATCTCGCCTTAAGGCAAATCTATCAAAAGAATTTGAGATGAAAGATCTGGGGGCACTGCGATATTTTCTTAGAATTTGAGGTGGCTAGATCAGATCATGGGATCTTCATTTTCCAAAAAAAGTATATTCTTGACCTTCTAAAGAAAGCTGGTATTATGGGTTGTCGATATGCAGATTCACCTATTGAAGCTAATCATCATCGTAGTAGTGGTGATGGAGAACTTGTCAACAATGGCCAACTTCAGAGGCTTGTGGAAAGATTAATATACCTATCTCACATCAGACTTAATATTGAATATGTTGTGGGGGTTGTCAGTAAGTTCATGCATGATCCTCGTAGTGTACATCTTAGCGCTGCTTATCGTATTTTGCAATGGCAGAGGACTCATGTTCTCTTGTCACGGCCATATGACATTAGAAGCTTTCACAGATACAGATTGGGCTGGTGCAGTTGATCACAGACGATCTATATCGGGGTATTGCACATTCGTAAGAGGCAATCTGGTTACTTGGTGAAGTAAAAAAGCAAACCGTGGTAGCTCGATCAAGTGCAGAGACTGAGTATAAGACTATGGCACATGGCATGTGTGAACTCATCTGGCTCCAAGTACTATTAAAGGAATTGGAGATTGAGTGCAACAAACCTATGAAGTTGTACTGTGACAACAAGGCTGTTATTAATATTGCTCATAACCCTATCAAGCATGACCGAACAAAGCATATAGAGACTGATCAACACTCAAGGAGAAATTATGTCAAGGCTCAATTTGCATGCCCTTTGTGAAATCTGCAGATCAGTTAGCAGATATCTTTACTAAAGGGCTTAATAGTAAAATGTTTCAACACATTGTATGGAAGTTGGGCATGAGAAATATCTATACATCAACTTGAGGGGGAGTGTTAAGTGAGGAGAATTATTGTACTTTCAGTATTTTCTGGTCTTAATATATAAATAACAAGTGATAGGGAGTAAACCCTAAGACGGGATACTCTTTCATCGTCTCTCTCTCTCTCTCTCTCTCTCTCTCTCTCTCTCTCTTACTTAATCCTAACAAAGGTCTATCAGTAAGCACGAATGCTCTCCTCAATAAAACCACCAAAGAAATGCATGACCACAGCAACATAACCCACTCCTGCCATGCTACAAAATAAATATTTACTATTCTGGAATGTAATCCCATGCAACAATGCGATTATAAGCAAATAATCTAATGTTTTGCTATCCATGTATGACATAATTCTAAGCAAAGTTTTATTCGGCCTCCTTAAAATGTACCGTCTTGTCAAATTACCTCCTATGAGCCAGAATACAAGCAACGTAACTGTTAGATTGGTGTATGAACGAAGAACAATTGAGGAGAGTTGAGAGAAATTATAAGAAAGTTATTCTGACGGTGAAAAGAAAGAGCACCC
>JAULJZ010000023.1:9051969-9067092 GCA_032270985.1 Heliamphora pulchella
CCCCCATCATTGCTGCCGTGCAGCGACAAGAATCCCACCCTTGATATATGTTTTGGTATTCTTTGCTAAAATGATAAGAATTGAATATTTGAATACCATAATACTGGTGGTGGTGGGTCATTTCTCTTAAGTTCACTGTGAATATTTAAACACCATAATACTTCTTATAAGGTGAAAAAACTGATGAAAGAAGCGTGGAGATAGGCTAAAGTAGGGGTGTACACAGGTCCAGTTTGGATTGGTTTGGAATAAAATCAGGAACCAAACCAATCCCTACGGTTTCAGTAATTTTAGGATCAAACTAAACCATATGATTTGTGAAATCAAACTAAACTGAACCTATTATTGACCGCTTGATCCTGTTTAAAACCACGGTTTCACTAATATACAATGTTCCAAAATAAAATGCTAAAATCTAACAAAAATCATATTAAAACTCAACAAAAGTAAAGAATTTTTTTTTATAATTCAAAACAGTAGCGCCAAAAAAACAATTGTTCATCACAACACCCGGGAATAACTTAAGTGCTGAACATCTAAGTGATATATATATATATATATATATATCTATTGAATTAAATATTTCAGTCCAGTTCAGTTCAGAACCAGAACCGTGGCCTCAAATCTGTGAACCTATTCGTAGTCTGCAGTTTACATATTCTTGGAATCGGAATCAAACTAATTCAGAGTAAAATCGAACCAATCAGCACGGATTGGTCCAGTTTGGACCGGTTCTTCAGTTTTTTAGGTTTTTTGGACACCCATAGGCTAAAGCATAGGAGAATGGTTACTAGAAAATAGAATAAATTAGAGTTTCAAATGATGGATTGGAAAAGTATTAAAGTCAGCAAAGTAATGTGATTTTTTTTATTTAAAAAAAAGTAGAAAATATAAAAAGCTAAATTGGTTGGGATCCTATTTCTTGACATGGACGAAAGGCTGTTCACGATTGGTTTTTTCAATTCTCTATGGGTTCTTATTTTGAAAGGATAGACTTATAATTCATTCATGTCTATCTATTTACAACTTCGATATTAAAATACTTTGAACACCATAAGAAAGTTTTTATTTATCGTGAATTAGTCTTTTTTCTCTGAGTGAAAAAAAAAAATTATAGCAGAGCTTTTTCCCCCCAAAACTGAATGATTATTGTATGAGAAAGCTTAAGCAAGCATAGAAAACACTAATAAGAGAGCTATGCATCAATTGTCTCCTAGCCATTAGAACTATTTAGCCATTTGAAGAATCCCATAAGAACTTAATTAGGTGAAACAAAGTCCTAAAACAACCAAAGTTCAGCAGAGAGAACCAAACTTGCAACCACCTAGCAATTCTCATTGTCACTGAATGGCTATTTGAAATTATACCCACTGAGATAAGGACGGTTTACATCTATATTACAATTCAATAGAAATTGATGTGACTTTTATCTTTTAATCTAAATGGCTCTTATTCTCTCCCAAAAAACTAACAATGGAAATACTCTCTTCTCCTCTCCCCTCTCACGCAACTCAATTTGTCTCCCCTTTTTCACAGATGGAGAGAGAAAAAGGAACATTTGATGCATATCTATCTTTTTTCTTTTTCATAGTGTGTAATTCTGTATTCATTTTCAATTCAAGCAATAAAAGCATACAAAGCAGATCTATATTTTTTTTTCATAGTCTAACTCTGTATTCATTTTCATTCCAATCAATAAAAGCATACAAATATTTTTGAACATGTTCTGATGTTCAGATGGTAATATCCAGGAAGAATCGGATATTATAATGTTCATGGTCTGTATTAAGTTATAATTTTTTTAATAACTCGTTACCATCTTCTCCTTTATCAAAGCCTGGCCACTTCAACGAAAGGAAGCTTCGTGGAAAGTAAGAAAGGGTGCCCCAGCCATCTAGAAATTTTAGTCTAGATTTGCATGTTTTGTGCCAACAGAGAATTGTTGTTTCTTTAAATGAAGGAAAGATAATTCTAAAATCTAAATTGCCCTTTCTCTTCTTAGTATAAAACTTTCTTTTTATTTTGGGAATGGGAAATGGAATTTACTGGGTATGATTGTAGTTATTCCTATTTTTTTATGGGAAGACAAAAAATTACCTTTTCGGGGTCTTTACTGGTATAAAATTTGATTTTGGTTGGTTAATTAATTTCAGTTATAAAACCTTCTTGCAAGGATTTTCATGTTAAGTTCTTAATATTGATTTTTTATGTCTACAGAGATCCATAATAGCTTACGGTTATTGTTAAAGTCTCAGTTCATCAAGTCTAGAGGGTCCCTAGGCAGAGCTCCATCCATTTTCAGATGTGTCCATGTATACCTTGCTTCAATAAATTTGGTTGAGAAAGTGCCTTTGCCATTACAATTGTATTTTTAATTTTTAATAATATTTGGGTTTTGTTGACTTGAGGAAGCTATTTCCTCCAAACAAAGAAAAGAAAACATAGACAAAAGACCTTGCTTTTTGACGCAAATTCTGGAGTAAAAGCATATTTATGCAATAGATAGGATTGGTCTTTTGGATTTTTTATGTGCGGGAGCAATGGGCACTATCAAGTGATATAATAGAACATTTCAAAACATAGAACACTTCAATATTAAGAGAAAAGAGATTAAATATAGAACACTTCAAAACATGTTTTGTATACTCATGGGTAATAAAGGAAAGCTTAGAAAAGATGTTTTGGAATCGTTGAATCTAATGATTAAACTCAGAGATTTTAAATTATGTTTGTTTTACAAAAAATAAAGAAGTTATCAAAAGTAATATTTTCATCTTAAGCATCCTAAAAATATGTGTTTGGTCATTTTTTTACCTCAAAGAGAAAGAAGAAAAAGAATTAAACATTTATCGGGTCAGTCTAGTTTTTATTAAATCCTCTAATCACTATATAAGTAACAAATTAGGCCATGTTTATTTTTTATTTTCACGATAAGTACGTTAAGTTGTATCAAGTGATATAATCGAGAAGGCAAAAAGCGCTAAGCGCAACCTGACAGAAGGGCAAAAGAAAAGATGAATCATACAATTCTGAGGATTCTGCTTTTCACATTCATTCTACAGGACCAAAACGAGGCCTTTGGAGGGCAATTCGAGAGGCCTCGAAAGCGATTCACTTATGAATCTCCTATTGAAGAGTTATACTAATTACTATGATCGCTCCAATTAGCTCAAGGGTTAGAATCAGTTCAACACTGCAGTCCATGCGAGGCTAGATCTTCAAAGGGGTTCATCTCTGACAAGGCATTTTCGTAAAAAGAAAAGAAAAAAATGGTAAATAGGGTATTTGAAATTTGTTGAATCTAATATTTGTAAGAATTATACTGAGTTGTATTAAGGCATTTGTTGGCATTTTAAACTCTCCCGTTAAATCTTTTTACAAGAAATTTTGCTGCTATCTCTCTCATTTTCTATTGGTTATGTTCTATTTGCCCCTTAGTTCTATCAACCTGCAATAATTTGCAGGCAATTTACATTCAAATTATTTAGGTTAGAATCTATTGTACCCAAATGCTGGCAACTAAAATTCGTTATTGTTTTATGTCGGTTGTTCCTCTTGTCTACTTTACGTAACATCATTTTTTTATATGTACATTTTTGCATTACTCTAATTGTACGCCCATTGCGTGTGCCTGACTGCCAGTGACAGAAATATGGGAGATGAATTTTAATAATATTAAATATGAGCCTATCTCACCTTTTGTCTGCTTCACTCAAGCTCCTGATGGGTCGGTCCTTCGGTTTGTGTGTCGTTCTCTCTCTCTCTTTGTGCTCTACTTACCCAACCCTTTGGTCTTTTCACTCTGTATGCCTCCCTCTGTTCTTTCCACTATCAACTTCCCCTCTTGGTCTATCTTATTATTGTATTGACTTTGGACTTATTTTCTATCATTCTGGTCTATTTGGTTTTCCGTTCCTTGTTTCTTTGCGCATCTTATCCCTATAATTTCTTAGGTGCTCTCATGGAAAGTTTTTGTTTTTCTCCTCTTTGCAGAAACATCTACACTCATCGTTGCAAAAGTATTTTCATGTTTTTTTTCTTTTTTAGTTAACATCAACAAAGACAGATAGACACTTCTTGAATTCGTTCTTTGACTTCTCATGGATCTAAGTGGTAATTTTATCGTAATTATTGTTTTTGAAGTGGCCAAATCAAGTATAATTTCCCTTTTAACGGTGATTGGAAAGTTCTTCAGGGAAGGGTGAGATTGTTTGGCTTATATCTTGTTTGTTTTCCCCAGGTAAGTCTTTGAAGGCAGCATCCGAAGAAATTTGAAGCTTATATGCAACAGCTGCATCTATGGTACTGATATATAATTAGAGCAGCTGTGGATATATAATTGGAGTGGATAGGTCCTTTCCAGATCTTTTCACCTTACCATTTGTCTTTTTCATGAATTAGCAATACAATGAAGTTCATTGCAGTTGCTAGAACTATTTGTCCCCGACCTTGTCTTCCTGAAATAACTGGGCCCTTACAATTTCGCTCATTCCAACCCGACTTTGTTCCTAGAGATCCCAATGCGAAGCCCAAAAGGTACCAATATCCTGCCTTGTACGACCCATATGGCCCTAGGCCTCCACCTTCTGATAAAATTGTTCAGCTTGCTGAGCGGATTGCTGCCCTACCCACCGAAGAACGACTTCAAATTGGCCCCGCTCTGAGAGACAGACTGAGTCTTCCCAAGATGCAACTCATCCCAATAGAAGGGATGAACTTGGGTCCCCAGGGAGGGCCATCCACTGGATCTGCGAAGGCTGAGGAGAAGGCGGCAGAGAAAACAGCATTTGATGTCAAGTTGGAGAAATTTGATGCTTCTGCAAAAATCAAGGTAATCAAAGAGGTGAGGGCTTTTACGAATCTGGGGTTGAAGGAAGCGAAGGATCTGGTGGAGAAGGTGCCTGTTTTGGTTAAACAAGGAGTCACCAAAGAGGAGGCGAACGACATAATAGAGAAGATAAAGGCTGCTGGAGGAGTTGCCGGCATGGAGTGAGATTCCATTCTAGTTTTTGTAGTTACTGTTGATGTTTATATCAGTCCCCGTTGATGGAAAAAAACGAAAGGGGGATTTTGCGCCACCTTCAATGTGTAATTTATGTGTACAAGTCAAGGGATGATGAGAATTACTGTGAGGATTATGATGGAATAATAATTGTTTTAGAAGTTCTTCATAGTTCATTGCATGATCTGAACAAAGTTTCAAGTTAAGGGCTGCAAAACTCCTAACTTGCGAGTACAGTTTAAGGCTAGATCAATTTACTGTGAGGATTATGTGACGGGTTAGGCTCATCTTCATTTCTCTACTCTCCCTTTTCGTTTATTGGAATCGTTTATGCAAAAGTTAAATTTGTTAGATATTGCTGTTTACTTGAAAAAAAAATGTAGATTAAGTTCGAAACGTCGTTAACTACTTGAAAAACTAAATGCAGATAAAAGTGTGAACATAAAAAGTTTTGTTGGATATCGTTAATACTTGAAACACAAGTAAATAAAAATGAATGGATAAACAACATTGTTTATTTTCAAAAATAAATGTCATTTGATCAAACATTTTATGATACTTGATCAACTTTATTTTTTGCAGGTTTGATTTACTTGTTGAGATTTATGAGATGAACCATTTTGATCATGGAAGTATGATCAAGAGAAGAGAAGCTTAACCCCATTGTGACTGCCAAGATGCGGAGCAGATTCAAGATTTTTAAATTAGTAAGGCTAATGATTTTTAATTTTTTTTTAAAGAATGAATATTATATTTTTTTAAAAAAACCTAGGAAGATGAACTTTTATATTTTTAACTAATTTGGATTTAATTAAAAATAATTGATACTTGGAAGAATGGCCATTTTCATCCGCCTCTTTGGATCCGTTCTTATCTACTAGGACTGACTTCGGCTTGGTCTGCTTTCGAATCTTTTCGGCCCAGTCAAAGCCCATTGGGCCCGCGCCAAAGTTTGGGCTGGACCAAGCTTTTTTTGACTAGGGAGACCCAAGCCCAAAACGTGATCGTTACCTCGTTCTTTTCTCTCTTTGCATAAAACTCTCTCTTTACATCAATCAACGCAGTAAGGAGAGAGAGAGAGGGAGGAAGAGAAAGAGGATGAGACCTCAGATAGTGTTATTTGGTGACTCGATCACGGAGCAATCGTTCAGATCAGGTGGATGGGGTGCTGCTCTCGCTGACAATTACTCTCGAAAGGTTGCTCCATTGCTTCCCAATACTTCAGTTAAGTTTCATTTTAATGTTCAATTTCTTATCAGTAGTATATTTCTTTTGATGAATTTGTAGGCCGATTTAGTTCTTCGTGGATATGGAGGATACAACAGCCGTTGGGCCTTGTTCATGTTGCATCACCTTTTCCCTCTCGTATGGCTTGCTTTTTCCATTCTTCCTTCTACATTTCTGTACATGTAGTAATTTCTTCTCTGGAATTTACAAAAAATTCTTGTTTAAGTTCACTGCGTTTTAGGAAGTGGGTATGCGTTTTTGGTTAATGGGCATTCTTCAATTCACTAGTTGTACTTACGAAATTTGAGGGAACATTTTATGGAAGTCAGTTTATGACTACGGGGGGTTGGTAAGATATACAATTTCTTGCTATCACATCTGGTATGATAAGAACAGTTTGCTGCTAGAGTCTCTCTAGTCGAGTCAATAATCAATAATCCATAAATCAATAGAAGTCAGACGAAAATAAGCCAATAAGTCATATTTTGTGTTGTTTATTTTTGTTTTTGGTAAAGTTTTTTCATCTTTTAATCAAATTTTTTTTACTTTTCTGGTTTTTCTCACGATGATTAGGAAAAATAATAAAACTTGACCAAAAGATGAAAAAAAGGTTTTAAAAAAATAAATATAAGCAAAATCACACTAATTAGCCCAAACAGGGGGAGGTGAGGCTCATTGGGCGCATCATTTGAAGATGTTATCTGTTGCTTGATGAGATTGTGACTAGTGTGCAGCTCTGTATTGTGCAATTGAGGAGCTTTGAATTATGTTATGATTGATAATAGATTAATGCTTGTTCAAGTTGTTGGAGTTGGAGGCTTTGTAGTTTTGTTAAACGTAGAGCTACCCCAAATAGAGTGGTAGCAATAGTTGGGGATTGATGACTTAGAGCGACCCTGAAAGTGTTCTTTTTCAAAAAAAATTGAAGGAAAGAAGCTTGAACTTAACTATGAGAGAGAGAGAGAGAGGGAGGGAGGGAGGGAGGGAGGGAGATTTGATGTTAGCAAGAGTTTTACTTCTACGATATTGTGCAATCTATGGCAGCACTAAAGTTGGAGTAGGAGCTTTGCTTCTAGAAGTTAATTATGTCGTAGAACCAGAAAGTTAATGATGATTTTTGGAGGATTTTGCTGAATGAGGACCTCTTTGAACTTTTTCCTGAGAAAATGAAAGAGAAAATTCAGAACTGTTTTCTGTTATCATTCATTATTCTTCTCTTTGAGTACATACATCACTTATGTTAAGAACCTGATTTAACTAACTCATAGCTCAGCTTACTCCTAAGTCCTAACCACATTTATCTAACTTTGTGTTGTAACTGAGTCTTCTGGCTAACAACCTGAAATTTTTCTCAATGAATTTAGTTTAAATCAGTTTGCAGAACCAGAAGCTTTATTCGAGGGGAACCTAAGAAAATTCATCAACTACACAGTTCAAACTTTCTTTGCAATAGAGGGGGCAATGTTAAAAATATACGCTAACTAGTATTATAGGCTATGCACTATTGCACGGATTAGATTTAAAATCTTATTATATGTAATTTGATATAATTTGAATATATTGAATATTTTAACACAAGCTTTCCTTTGCGAGTATAATGGATTAGCCTATACAACTAGAAGATTCAACGCATCCAGAAAGAAAGAATGATCACAACAAAAATTAATAATAACTAATCATATATTTGGATTACTGTTCTCTAAAAATATACATTTATCAGTTAGTCCATTACACTCTTAATGTAGAGATGGTGATCAATGTGTCCTATGTCAACTTTGTAGCTGAATGACTAATTGAATTAATGTATTTTTTAAAGATCTATAGTTGATTAAAAAAAGAAAAGACAAGAAAAGGTAAGCTTTGTCTTATCATAGAAGTAGTATGTGCATTCTATAACACCCCAGCTTATTGAGAAAGGTGAGGAAAACAGCTGGGGGTGGCTAACTAGCGGGCCAGCTCGTGGTGGTCATGGTGCTGTCCCATATCGAGATCATGATGTGGTGACATGTTGTATATTTACGAACACACAAGAAATGCTAAGTTACTTTATGTTGTTTTTTTAGCCTGTGACCAAGTGGGGGAGATTATAACACCCAGCGTGTTGAGAAAGGTGAGGCTGCTAGCTAGTGGCGATCGTGGTGCTGTCCCACTTTGAAATCATGGTGTGGTGAGGTGCTGTATACGTATGAACACACGAGGAATATTAAGTAACTTCATATCCTATAGTTTTTGGGTCGTCACTAGGAATAGAGGTTGTTCGGGACTGTTCCGTTGGGCAGGTCATCACACATTCAATGGATATTACATTTGTTTCCTTCCACTCTTATACGTTTACCTTTCATTAAATTTAAAATGAATGCAAAATTGAAAAGACAACGATGGTGAAAAATGAGAGTTATTTATGATTGCAAAAATAGTGAACATGCCAAAAATGTGAACAGAGAAAACAAAGAGTTACCAAATGAAAATAAAAGAAATTAAAAGGAGATACGGGGTTAAAATTATCTATTGACACGTGAAAAATGTTATGTGAGGTAGCAAAGTACAACTTTGATGTTAAATTTTGATGTATCAGTTGGAGATGCTATAACATAAATAATGAAGTACACAAAACAATGTTGGCAAAATAAAAATAATTTTAATTTTGGAGTATGCTTGGACAAAGGGTGGAGACTGTAAATAAGAAAGAAATAGAAAGATGAGAAGGTGGGTAAAAATAAGGTAGGAAAAAAATGTATGCACTAAAATAAGAAGTTAGATCAAATGAGTAATCGAAAAGAAGGAAATAATTTTATGTTTCATAGATTTGCAAGATATGCTAAAGTACACATGAATTTTATAACTTTTGTAAGATATGTTAATTAGGTCCAGATGACAATGTTTGTACGTGTTTAAGAAAGACACATGTCATAATGTTAAACTCTTTGAAGGACTCGTGGCATTCTCTCAATCTTTTACTATAAAATCTTTTGCTTTACTTATCTATTATCTGATTTTTGATCGAATCTCTATTCAAGTTCGAGTCAAGCAAATCAATTCCCATCCTATTGCAAATGCAGCAAGCAGGCACCTATCTGTAGCAAAAAGTTTGAGCCAAGATTCTTGACAGACAGTGAGGAAATTTAGTGAGTGGTGTCCAATTCAAGTCGAAACAAGCAAATACCTGCAATATGGAATGTCCTTAAGATTGAGCTACTGGCTGGTGTAGGCAGTATGAAATTGGGTGCTTATTGATGGTGTTTAGAAGACGGATGAGCTTGCATTGGACAAATTGTTATAATGAAATGTGAAGGCATTTCTTTGGTTCTCTTGCAGGGTAAAGTTTTATTATTTCCATGGATCACACGAGGGAAAAAGAAGAAGTGCATTAACAGCTGTTTTTATTTTTGTTTTTTCGGTTACGTTGCTGTTTTCATTTTAAAAATCACTTTAGACAAACTAGAAATACTTAGTCACGGTGTAAAAATAAATTCAATAGTTCTTGATTGTTGTACGACAGGGCAGAGCTGCGAATTTTCTTGAAATGCTGGAGGTAGCTAAAATTTTAAAATTAGAAAAATAAATTCAAATTTATTTATTTATTTGTTGACTGCAAGTTCTGTTTTAAATTGAAAAGAATGTTCAGTTTTTTTTTTCATTTTTTTTTAATTTCAAGGTACTCAATTAGAGTTGTGAGGGTGATAGTCATTAAAAGGCATTTAAATACTTTTCACGGTCTTTGTTGAATGGACTCTTCTTAATTTGTGATGGACCATGTCAACCACTTGACACTTGGGTTAGTGTATTAGGATATAGGTCCACATTTCTAGCTAGAAAAACACCATTTTATTCTATATAAATGAAAGTAGCAGCCAAGAAATATGAATTTAATTACATTTCATTGAACATTAGAATTAAACGAATCCGCCACTTTACATACCCGTGCTCAACGCCTCTAACCGAAGTCCATATCTGACATGATGGTTATCCTTTTTCCACTATTAAAATGGTACCTCTTTTGAGAAAGCAGTTATGGCTGGCTAGTAAGTTAGTTACAAACTTTTGATGCTCCTAAGAGTTGAACAATGCTGTAGGGGAAACTCAAATTGCACTTCCAGTTAGTTGCCTAGCAAATGAGAAACTTAAACTTTAATTTGGTCAACTAGATTCAAGTTGTTTAGTACTTCAAACTTCCGATTGTTTTGAGGAAAAAATAAACATTTTTTAGTTAAGTGTTAGTTTGTTATTAATGGTGATTTGTTTCATGGTTTTAGTTGTCCTAATTTCTTGCTTGTAATAAATGTTTTTATGGTGTGGTAAAAAAATATAAAAAGTAGTATAAAAAATTAGTTGCCGAAATTCTGGTTCTGTTACCGCGTACAGGGGGAAAATATAAAATGGATTATGCAGCTCATTTCCCCACACTTTAGAAGCTTTCTCAATGGCCATAACATATTGAGTTGTTTGCTATAGATTATTTAGTATTCGCAGTAACAATGTCTTTATTTCTATCATACTTGTAAGCTCAGCCGCCGACCCCAATTGATTAGGACAAAGGTTTAGTTTGGTTTGGTTTGGTTTACTTGTAAGCTTAGCTGGAATCTCCATCCCCAACCTCGGCCACTTTTGCAGGGTTCTGCAACACCTCCGATTGCTGTCACGATTTTTTTTGGAGCTAATGATGCAGCTCTTTTTGGGAGGACCAGTGAACGGCAACATGTACCTATGGAAGAGTATAAGGAGAATCTGAGAAGAATTGTTCGTCATTTGAAGGTTCAAATTGCATTGCTTTTATAATTTAAAGCATTATTATTTCGAAGTCCAAAGATCATACATTATGTTTCTTTTGGACTACACATAAAGAAGTGGAGGTCTTGAGTTCAATTATTCTTAAATTCTTGGGACCACCTGGACAAGATCACTATAATTCTCAGGAGTCTTGTCTTTGCGCAGTCTTTGTGTGGCGGAATGTACATAGACCTGGGGTTTGGGCAAGGGGTTCCTCATCATAAAAAGTAATGATAATACATTATGTTTCTTCTGAATGCCATACCCCAAGCCATGGCTACACTCCTCATCTGTAATGTACATGCTTTGGACTACCCATGCATTATTCTAATTGTACATTTATCTGCCTTTTAACCATCCATTTAAGGGAGAATATCATACACCTCTCTTCTGGACATGTGAGAAAACAAAAACTCACGTTGTTCAAGAAATCCACAATGCTATGAAAAGTAATTAATAACTCTCTTCAATTTGCTTAATCATATTTCTAGTATTTTATTGTGATGCTGGTAATTAATTAATTAATACTGCAATCTGTATATTCATATTTATATCATTGCTCTTCAACTTCTTTAATTTTGCGACACGATACCTGATGGGGCACAACCCATGTACACGGAATTTTCAAGGGCTCTGATTTTTTAATATTATCACCTTGCAGGGGTCAATCTTGCTTTCCCTAGATTTTAAGTGTTCCATGGTCATATGTTCTCATTGTATACTCTTCACTTGACATTCTTGTTGCATGTGAAACACTTCTGAATTCGAAGTTTGGGGCATGAACTTCCACTTCCACATCCTAGTTTTTCACTTTAACCTCACAGTCCTTTCAGTATCTACAGTTTATGCAGCTTCTCAATCACTGATTTATAGTTTAGCGTCTTTTGGAGTGTTGACCTCAGGAATGCTCTTCTACTGTGCTAGTAGTGCTTATAACTCCACCACCAATTGACGAGGAAGGGCGTATTGAATATGCACGGTACAAAATACTCTGGCTCCTAATTGTAAATATGTTGATTTTGACAGGGAGGGAGGGCTGGAGAATGAATAAGATTTGGAACAAAATACTGCATTAATTGTTTTTAAAAGTTTACTTGAGATGCAAGGGCTCTCTACTCTTTTGCTTTTCGTCATATTCGTACAATAGCTTCAATTAATTTGTCATCCTTCTTCCATAATGAAATCAACTCTAGAGGGGACTTGAACCCCCAATTTTTACCAGGGGCCATAAATGATTCACCTCCTGGCTTCCTGCTGTGGCTATAAGAGCCACTATTGCGTTGTGTACAGCCTAGGTTCAAGTTTGGTAGACTATATAATGTTTTTATATATATAAAGAACTTGTGCATATTGTTATGGACCTATCGTAATAAGCTTCTAATTGCGCTGAGTAGATCTTTATATAATGAGAAAGCAATGGAACTTCCGGAAAGGACAAATGAAGTGACGGGAAATGTGTTGAGCTAGCCAAGGAATTAGGTCTCCCCTCCATCAATCTATGGTCAAAGATGCTGGACACAAAGGCTTGGCAAGAGAAGTTCCTCAGGTTAGTGAAACTCAAAAGGCTTTTGGTAAAACTTTCTGTGTGGGGTTTGCCAACACTGCATAACTGCCCTTGATGCACATGTTGCGACACGAGCTTACTATAAGCGAGTCACACACAAACTGCCATTTCAATAACGGCTTTTCGCTGTTGCTCTTTCACTGATATGATTTAGTTGATATTTGCATTGCTTATTGTTATTCAGCAACTATGGGCGCACCTGGGACACATGTTAGGCATGTGGGGGTGCGGAGTCTGTTATTTTGGGACCCGACCCACTTTTAGAGATGTTATAGTTTTATTTATTTATTTATTTATTTTTTTTTTGTTTATGGTGAAACTTAGCCCATAGAGCGAAGGAATGGATCCGGTTTCCCCCTTTAACCCGGTTTTGGGTATTTATGTTCGCTGCTTTTAGCTGGGTTTGAACCCTTGTTTTGTATTCTCTTCTTATAGTAAAATTGCCCCAATTCTGTGAATGTAATCTTAGTTTTTAATGAACCACGTAAATCTTGTATTTCTGTGTGCGTTATTCTTTTCGTTGTTGTTTCTGCCTTCTAAAGCATGAGCTGAATTTGTGAAAGTGAAGGAATAGAATGAATCTCATTGCCTTTTCAGTCTTACAATAGCAAGATATTTACAACCGACGATAGCTCCACCAACTAACTAAACAAACCTCACACATACACTAACCGACTTGCTAACCACTCAATCTCTTCTAACTAACAAACTAACTAGAACTAATTGACTATGCTTTACAGAATTATCTCGTATTTTAATGAAAATAAATGCTGTGAAACCCAATGGAGCCTTGAAAGGTAATGACTTTTAGTTTCTAATGAACGCTTTACTTCATCTTACGAGCAAAAAAAGAAATTGAACTTATCACCATTAGCATGCATAGCCTAGCCGGCACTGATGCTTTTAGTTTCTCGGAGATGAACTTGGCAGTATTAACGTGAATGTGTTCTAAAATTTCCCGTGGTGTTGTTCACAGTGATGGGCTTCATCTGACACCAGAGGGCAATGCAGTTATTCACCAAGAAGTTGTTAGGGTTTTCAGCGAAGCCGGGCTTTCTGCTCCATAAATGCCCTATGATTTCCCTCATCACTCGGAAATTGATGGGAAGAACCCCCAAAAAGCGTTCAGCATCAATGTTTATGATGCTGTAGTTTTTCCCGGTAATTAATTTTATGTTTATTTTCTCTTTGCGGAACTTCGTTCCTTGATTACCACCAAAAGATTGAGCACCCTTTTGTTGAGTCTGCAGTTGTTTTGTAATCTTATCTTTATCAGATGATTTCTATATTTATATACTCTACATTACATATCTTGTCAGTTTGCTGATTAAACAGTGGTGATATGTATTGCATTTGTTGTGAATTTCTTTTCAATGGGTCTCATCCTTTCTTTTAAAAGTAAAAGACGAATTGATCACCGAAGTCTTACTGTTAAGACTTTGGTGATTTTCTGTATTTTAAATCTGTGCAATTAGACTTTTTTATTCAAGTGCATTGAGATTAGCACTAAATATTTGGTAATGACATGGGTGGAGGTGACTAAACATCAACAGCTGTATTTGGTGGGGATATGGATCTCATGCTTTGAAACCCTAATTTTCAGGGTTTTCATGGCACTTCTTACCCAAGAAATGGAAAAAATAAATAAAATAAAATTGATAAACAAAATTATAATATAGATGGTCTATAATCATCTAACTATTACACAAAAACTAAATAAAAATCAATGAAAATATAATGAAAAAGGGTAAAGCTTGACCACACCTCCCTTAAGACCCGTCAATATATCATTTTATGGCCTGAGGTTGGTGTACAATGATAATTTAATCGATTCATTATATATAAAAGGGCAGCTCGGTACATAAAATTTTTGCGTATGTAGGATTCGGGAAGAGGGATGGACTACGATTAATCTATAATAAACAGTCTTATCTTACATTTGTAAGAGATTGTTTTTACGCTTCGAATTCGTGACTTTTACGTTACACGGCGATAATTCTATTATTGTGGCAAGGCTTTTCTCGAATGATTCATTATATATGTGTTACAAAAACTAAAATGTGATTTGCTCGTGTACCTATCGATATCCGATGAAATTGAAATTTTTACATAATAACTTTTTTTGCAAAGTTTATAAGGTGAATGGTTCAGATTAAGAGTGAGTGGTCTTAGAGAACTCTTACACCCTTCAAAAAAAAAAAAAAAAGAGGAACATGAGGGCACTGCAAATTTGAAATGTGGGTCTTTTAAAGCACATTTTTAGAGTTTTCCCATTTCGAATCAACAATTAACGACATTAATTTGGGTGTATAATAAAATTTGATAAATTACTTAAACGTGGTGAGAGATAAATTACTTAAACGTAGCTCTCACCCCTATCTCTTCTAGTGGTAATTAATAAACAACGAAATTAACGTGCCTTAATTGTGTTGCTTTATCTATTACTAAATTACCATTTACTTCAACTCTTAATGACAATAGTAAATTGGTAATCAATGAGAGAGAGAGACAGAGAGAGATATGTGTTTGAGTATGATTTCAGTTACATAACCCAATTACTCTC
>JAULJZ010000023.1:9083081-9096840 GCA_032270985.1 Heliamphora pulchella
CTGACCATTGGCAGGCAATCTTAAGGGTACTAAGATATTTGAGATACACCCGAAACTATGGGTTGTACTACTCTAGATATCTAGCTGTACTGGAAGGGTACATTGATGCTAATTGGATATCTAATACTAATGACTCAAAATTCACGAGTGGATATGTATTCACTTTAGGTGGAGCAGCTATGTCATGAAAATCGTCTAAACAGACGTGTATAGCGAGGTCCACAATGGAGTTTGAATTCATAGTTTTAGACAAACCTGGAGAGGAAGCATAGTGGCTCTGTCAATTTTTAGAAGACATTCCTATGTGGCCTAAACCTATGCCAGCCATCTGTATATTTGCGACTGTCAATCAGCAATGGCTAAGGCACAGAATAATATCTATAAAGGTAAGTCTTGATATATACGTCGCAGACACAATACCGTGAAACACTTGCTCACAAATGAAATAATTTCCATTGAATATGTAAAGTCTAAAAATAATATAGCGAATTCGTTAACTAAAAGCTTAAGTGGAGAGCAAGTTAGTCGATTATCGAGAAAAATGGGGTTACAGCCTATGAATTAGGAGTCGCCTCAATGGCATCCCAACCTAGCTGATTGGAGATCCCAAGATCTAGGTTCAAAGGGACAACTGAATTGTGTGTGACTCAGTGCCTTCACTGTGGAGATAAAATCTCCTACCCATTCCTATGATAGTACAGTGATAACTGTAGCGTTTTCAGGTTAAGCTATGCTTTTAATGGTACTTATACCTTAAAATTTAAGTGGGATATAGTAGGATACTCTTAATAAGAATCACCTATATGAGTGAGAAGGGGCCACTTATGTGAGAATGCTAAGGCCACATTATCTAAAGCACTCATGAAATCAGGATTTGCCCAGGGCCAAAATGGGCACAACCGTGAGAACCTAGCTGTGTTTAGAAAAATTCTGTGTGAACTCTATTATTTTGGTTTACACAAACGGCTGAACAGTTCAAGGCATCGTGTCCACTGATTAACCAGTCAGTCCAATAGCTTTTCACAAGGGAATGTTCAAAACCAAATGCTACATATCCTATGAAGAATTTTTTTTATTAAACTTTCTCAGTGTCTGCATCTTGTTGCATCTTCTTTTCCGTCAAATTTCATTAATGATGGGGATTGTTAGAAAAAATGAATTTTGAATATAGTTAGAACATGATTTTTAGCTAACTTTGAAACTAATTATCTTTGTGTTGGATTAATCTTTTTTGATGATTCCAAGTTCTAATTTGTTTATCTCCATGAGTAAAGTAATCATGAATTTTGTGGCATTCAAAATCATCATTGGGTGGATGAGAAATTGACTCCAAAAGTGTGCCATTGAAGTTGGCAAAATAATGGTAACAAACTCCAATCCCACATTGCTTGGGAGAGAAAAGGGTGAATTTCCAAGCAACTATAAAAGAATGTCTAAATCCCACATTGGCTGAGGATAAAAGTATATGATGGCTTATAAAGCCTAGGTTGGAGATAAAGGGTTGGCCCTTTGGGCCATTCCAACTTTTGTTAGGAGAGGAGTTATGAAGTTATGGATAAAGTTCAACTTGGTCCATTAAATTACATGCGCGCGCCGCTCGCCCGTTCGACCGGTCGGTCGTGCCGAGCCGAGCTCGGGTCCGTGATCCGTGGGTCGCGGTTTGCGGGTCGATTTAGTTCAACCCTTATCTTTTTACGAAAATTTTATTTAATTAAAATTATGATTTTAAAATTTAATTTATTTAAATTTTAAAAGAAAAGTTACCGTTATAAATCGAATCGAATCGTTGGAGGGTTCGAATTTGTTGGAGCATTTCCGAACCGGTTCGCGCCTGTTAGCGGTTCAACCGCCAGGCCGAATCGGTATTTGTACCTATTCGGTTTGTGACGAACAGTCAGCTGGAACGCTTTTTTAAAGGCTGTTCCAAACCCATTTTCAGAATCCAATTCTGAACACTCCATTGTCGAAGCTTCGCATCTCCATTGCCGAAACTCTGCACCTCCTTTCCATACATAGTTTTTTCGAGAAAATTCATACACAGCAGCGTTCGTTGGTGTGCAGACTGCCGTGCTACATCTGCACACGGCCATCGTTTCATCCTGGAGGCAGACACCTGATACAACGCATGCACCGAGGCGGGGCGTTATCTGTCTTAAGGAGACAGTGTCGAACACTGGATTTGATTGCACCGTTCAATCTTGTTTCTGTTCTTCATACTTCTGCTACTGTTCTGTAAGCTTTAAATTTTTATTTTTTTTGTTTAAGCTTTAAGCTTTAAGTTTCTGTTCTTCATTTTATTAATTTTTCTGGTTCTGTTCTGGTTTAAGTTTTTTCGTATTACTTCGGTTTTGTTTGCATAAAACAGTATCCTCAAACTGTATTTCTATTTTTGTTTGTTGTATTATTCTGTAACAATAAAATACAGATTATCTTATTCTAAAATTATTTTAGTTTACTGTAATTTATTTTATTACAAGTGTTTGCTGTCACGTTTTTTTAAAATCGACAGATTGCTGTTATTCTAGAAATTGCAGTACAACACAAGTATTCTAAACCAACTTGCTTATTTATATTTTTGTTTATTTCACAATAAATAAATAAGTCATTTGCCCAAACGGGACCCTTTTCTCTCTCTCTCTCTCTAGTATTTGTTCTGTAGTTAATTTCAAATAACAACGACATTCGTGTTAAATAAAAAATTACTTCATGGAGAGCAATATTAATTTATTTTTATTGAATAGAGAGATAAAAAGTGGCATACCTTTCGTAGAATAGAATAAAATAAAAAAATTAATATAGCCAAAACAATTTATTAGAAGTAGCAAGTGTTATTCATACGTGTGCATGTATTTGTCGAATTAAAACAATTAAAAAAGTTAAATATATAATCATTCAATCTTAGTAGAATGATTCAATTTTTAAATTGTGAACATTTATTATTTTTAAAATTAAGTAATAAAAAAGTGAGCAAAATAAAAAGTTATACGTAACTTTAAATTTAAAGTAATACCAAGTAAAAATATTTTTGATATTAAAAGATTCACATGCCATCATTTTAAAGGAAACACCAAAGAGTTGCTCTTTCCTTACTCATTAGTATAGATAAAAATTTAGTTTAGTTCGATTTAATTTAAAGAGATAAAAAATAACATACTTAATATACATTATATATTTTTATTGGTCAATAATATTAGTAACACTCTAAAAATACCTAATATCTTATTGTCTCTCATAAATCCAATTATAATTATTTTTTAAAAGAGTCATGTTAAATACTTTCTTAATAGGGTAATAAAAATAAAAGAATTTTAATATTAATACACTTTTAAAACTAGGGGCTACCACTTGCACAAGTATTGCACAAGTATGAAATCTTTTATACAAATATTTGTATGCATTTTAACTATCATTTACCATCCATTAAATAGTGATTAGTATTTTTTTTCATTTTTTAATATTTTGAAATATTGAGTTAACCTATTATAAAAGGTTAAGAAAAATTTAAAAATTAGTCCTTTTTTTAGAGCTCATAAAAGATTTAGTACCGCAATTTTTATTGTAAGAAATTTAATCATATCAAATTTAGAATAATTATATTATGTCTAATTTGTTTCTATTTAAGAATTAATTTTTTCTGTTTTGGATAAATAAAAAAATTCAAGTGATATATTTATCAAGCCATCATAGCTGTTGGGAATGAGAAGTGACATATTTTTATTTAACTAATATCTCAGTTTTATGAACTGATAAATATATTACGTATCGCATTGGATTAAAATTATAAAAAAAATTATTACGAGACTAAAACTCAATTATTAATTGATAATAGAACTTATACTAAAATTACTCTAAATTTAATAGTGTGCAAACTCACTTGCAAATTTGAATGTATTGAATAGAATAAAATATTTTTGTCTGATATAGTCAAACACAAATGTTTCAAATTTACAAACAGTTCGAACAACTTTTTTAAATCATAAAACTATCCTAACATATTAAAACCATCATAAAAATAGGTGCTTAGCAAAGTTACTGCTAATAGTTTTTAATATAAATTTTAAATTTTTTCGCACTTACAATTTCTACTATAAATTTTAACTATTTTATTTTCTATTTTAATTATAAACTATAATTTTTATCAATCAGTCATAACTTTTAATACAAATTACAACTCTAAGTTAATAATTTTAACAATTTTAAATATAACCTTATATATATATACTTATGATTACAAGTTTAAAAAATACAAATATCCATAAAATAATTTGCTTCTAGAATACAACCCTCAAATTGTACATCATACTCCACACATGCTTCACGACATCTCTTGGGGATTAAAAAAGAAAGAGTGAATCTTTTGCTAAAAGCACAACACCCTTTTTACCAATCTCTCATCTATTTTTTTAGCATTTGTAAGTCACTTTAAATTAAAAAATTAAAAAAATTATTTAATTAAAAAAAAAAATTTTAAACTACTAAAAAGGTCAATAATTGTTTGGTTAGAATTTATATAATTTTATATATAAAAAGATAAAATTAAAAATTATTATAAAAAGATTAAAATATCTAAAAAAAAATAAACTAAAAAATAAAATTAAAAAACAAAATTTTTAACTTTTTATATTTTAAATTAAAAATTAAAAAATTAATTTTAAACCAACTTAAAACCGATAGCTAAAAATCTCTCCAAATAGAAGAAGCAAAGCATCCCTTCTTCCACACCACCGCCTTGCCTTGCTTTCCCTCGAAAGTTTCCCTCCTTTCCTTGGCTTGCAATTAATAACTTGCTGCCTTTTTATCGTCCAGCTTGATATACATATCGCCCGTATATAACTGTTTTGCGGCCACCTAAAGTTTGGAATCTCTTCTCGTTTCATCGATTAATGGGGGTCAAATTTTCTATGGGTTTTGTTGTTTTTTGAGTCTCTTGCATTGGTCAATATCAAATATTTTGTTGTTGATATATATATGTGAGGAACCCACTCATGATTGGGACTGATTGGCTCATTTCTTCCTAAATGTGGTTCGATTGTAATTTTGGGTAATGGTGGCTAGACTCTGTGCTTGAGATCTTCTTGGGTTTCGGGTGTGTTCATAAGCCACTGAATCATGGTCTCTCCGTCTGTGCGTGATTTTGATTCTTGGTTTGAGCATTTTTGAGTTCCACATTTGTTCAAAGTTGTTCTTCCGCTTTTACATGCACAAGCATTTGCAAATGCTCTTGCTACAGAGAGTATTTGAAGCTTTGATCTATAAAACATTCATCCCTTTGTTTTTGTGTTTGTCCTTTCCAATTTGTGAGTTTCTTAGAATTTTAGATGCTATAGTATAAATGGTTTCATTCAATTTGTTCCGGATCTCTTTCGTTACCAAAAACTAGAAATAGTAGATGTTAACCCAATTTATCTTATAACCCATTTTGTAGCCCATCCACCATCGTGCGACACATTTAACGGGAGCCCATAGGTCTGACCAAATTCGTCATATTAAGGTTTCTTGTTATATTGGCTATTTTGGGATGGATACTGCCGGAATATTGTATTCTTCTTTTTCATAGGGCATTCTTTGCTGAGCTTCGCCCGTAAACGTAGGCTTCAAGCCAAACCACGTAAATTTCGTGTTTTTATATTCTTGTGTGATTGCATGTGTGTTCTTCTCTCGTTTGAATCGGTTTAGTCTTTACAGTAGAAACATATTTTAAATTTTAAATTTTAAATTTTAAATTATTTATTTTTCACCTAAAGTCACAGGCAAAAAGTGCTTGAAATTTGATTGTTTCAAAAATTGTATAGGTCACTTGTTTTTTACTACAGATTAGTTTCTCTTTTTTTCCATTTGAGAATACATACCCACTGAATCAAATCATGGACTGAGAGGAACAAATCAGATAATTAGGAGTGACAGAGCATGAGTTTCTTAACAGGATCATCAAGAAATTCTTGGCAGCCAGTCAAGACTGCCAATACAACCACCACAAGTTACTGGCTGAACTGGAGGTTCTTGCTTTGTGCCATTTCTGTGTTAATGTCTATCGTTTTTGCATTAATTGTTATTTCAAAATACGAACGACCACGGATTCCAAAACAAGGAAGTGAAGATAGAGAATCCCGGGAAGAGCCGGCAGGACTACTATACGAGGACGAAGTCTGGAAGCCGTGCCTGAGAGGAATTCATCCTGCTTGGTTGTTGGCACTCCGAGTCGTTGCTTTCCTGGTGCTTTTGATTCTACTGATCCTAAATGTTGTTGTTGATGGTGGCGACATATTTTACTTCTATACTCAGTAAGTGGTAACTTTTTTTATTGGTTTTTTTTCTCATTCATTACAAGTTTTTGCAATTTAGTATAATGTATGGGGGTGGTGATTGGAACTGATTGTATAGTTTAACAGGACACAAAAAAAATTTGTTTTACAAAATCTGTCTTCTCCAATCCAAATACATCCAACTTTGATCAGAACTCTTTCTTATACATTTTCTGGCATCCTCCGTTATTTAATCAAGGGTCTTTCTTCTTTAAGGGAATTATCATTTTATCGTATCTGTAACTGAACATGTAGATTTGTCACATAATAGAGATGACAGCTTTTGCTAATTAAAGGAATTATATAACAACTAGGAGAAATAACAAAATTGAGCTTTTGCTTCACTATTGAATTTGCTTCTGTCAATAAAAACTTAAAGGAGTTCTCTATCTCTTTCTGCTTTTCTTCTTTATTCTTATGCTGAAACAGAGTCAAGAGAACTAATCGACTGGAAATACAGTCAAAAATTAGTTTACTTATTATTCACACATCAAGTTCCCCCTGGCCCCCCAATGCCAGTATCGAGATTCATTACATGGCAAGTGATCACCAGTCCCAAAAAGTATGTCCCTTATTTGTCCCTCCGTAACTATGTCCTAATGTATAAAAACAGTAGATATGCCTCATGATTCCCGTGCCTCAAGATTCTCACATGATCCAATGGTCTTAAATGGATTGGGACAGAGGTGACATAATTTTTGGGACATACAATCCCTGCTCTCAGTACATGATAGTATGATTTCGTCATGAGTTTTTAATTGGTGAAATTGGATGTTGGACAGGTGGACTTTTACACTGGTTACCATTTATTTTGGGGTATGTCATTCAGCCTTTTATGTATTCTATATATATATATTGCTTCCCTTTGTTTTATAAGACACATCACCGTATCGTTTTGCTCATGTTTACTCTCATAACTGCACATGTAGCTTGGATCATTGCTTTCTATGCATGGGTGCTACCAATATCACAATAAAGCGGGCAGTGATGGAACTGATAATGAGAATTTTGATGCTGAGCAAGGCCCCTTTGCAGCTCCTACAATTGCAGAAAATTCAAATGCATCCAATGGGGCTAAGGCCACAAAACATTTGCGATCCAAGCAAATGCGTCATCATGTTCGCCAAACTGCAGGATTTTGGGGTTATATCTTTCAAATAGTTTTCCAGGTGAATCCCTAAAAACCAGTAGTTGCAATTATTTGACCATTCTGCCCAAAACATTATCTTTGGGCAAAATGGTCAAAAGAATTGAACAGGGGTTATAGTTTTTTCTCCCTATTTCACAATGAGGTATTGCTATTATTTCATCAATTAGGAAGAAAGGTATCACTTAACACTCTGATAAAGCACGTTCTTGCTAACAATTGGATAAAATGTAGGAACCAAACAGAGTGAAGCTGCACTCTACTTTGTATACAAAAACGTTTTTCCTCTGTTTTCTTTTTCTTTTTTTGGATTTTAATGTCAACAGAAAGTCAGAAACATTCCTAACGAAGATGACTTGATCATGTACTAACACACAGATAACTGCATAACAAGAAACATGATAGCCTTATTACATGTAGTCATTGACATTTTCTTTTCTTGTCAATAGATGAATGCAGGTGCAGTGATGCTCACTGACTGTGTATTTTGGTTCGTAATCGTACCATATCTGGAAATCAAAGATTATGATTTGAATTTTGTAAGTAATATAATCCATATCCATCAATTATGGAGATTTGAGAATGTTTTGGAAATTTGATTTTGTACTCAAATACTCAAATTATATGAAAATTTGAGAACGCTGTGGAGAAATGGAACCAAAAAAAAAAACTGTAATGTACAGTAAATGATCTCTCTAGATTACAAATTTTCTTTCTTTTGTTGATGGGTATGTACACCTTACTTTATCTTGACCACAGTCATCAAGACTGAAGACTAATGTCTATTGCTTAGATAACTTCTGTTTTTCTTCTAAACAGTGTGCTTAATCTTCAACATGGCAGTTGATTATAAATATGCACACTATCAATGTCGTCTTCCTGCTTGTTGACACTGCTTTGAATTGCTTGGTATGTCGCAGATCCTTATATCGATTTCAATTGATTTAAATTTAAATTTCCATTTCATGTCACGATCTTATATCTTCAACTTATCTTCACTTTCCAGCGGTTTCCTTGGTTTCGAATTGCATACTTTTTCCTGTGGACCGCAGTTTATGTCATTTTTCAATGGATCGTCCATGCCCGTATCTCGCTTTGGTAAACTATTCTCCTTTTTTGCCTCTCTTTTTATTACAAAAGTCTTCACTTTCAATCCCTTGTAACTGTATATCTATTTGAAACAGGTGGCCATATCCATTTCTTGATTTGTCATCTCCATTTGCTCCACTATGGTATGTTATCTTAAGAGAATCACCCATTTGATTTATTGTGACAGGAATCCTTCTCTTTGGTCTTTGTTTTCTTGTTTTCTTACAAATAATGATTCATGCGATTGATCTCTCTGGTAGTGGTTCATTGCAAATAGCAGCTAGCTAAATTTTCTTATGTTCAACTTGAGAGATATTTGGCATTATGCCACATCCTTCCAAATCTTAAATTCCCTGAAATTGCTCGTTTTAAAAAAATTCACCACCATGTATTACCTATGCAATTTATTGCCTCACAATTAATATGCCCACCTGCAAATAGTTCTAGGTCACAAAATCCATATTTTCTACACTAAATTGATTGTCTTCAATGGAAACAGCCGCTCCGCATGATGGATAAAATTGTGTACATTCTACCACTTTTACATCTCGCAGTGTTAGAATCTTGTGCACTGCCTATTAATTGATTGTCTTAAACTCCTATGCTTAAATTTTTGAATCCCAGATATTACTCATTTGAGTTTTGATATATCATATGGACCCTTTCATAAAATTTTGTTCATTGTTTCTACGTCTGCCTCAATAATCATTTTCCTCTGCTATATAACGGGATGTGCAGGTATTCATCGGTGGGTTTGATGCATACACCCTGCTTTGGGGTTTTTGTGTTGGTGATGAAGATGAAACACAGCCTATTGTCAAAATGGTTCCCTCAATCCTATCAATGCCTGAGGTGATTCGATCAGAAATGGATGGAGTTTTGGGATTCCTAAACAATGTGAATTTCCAGATTAATGAGGTAGCATCAACACGTGGAGGAACATAGATCTCGAGAACTTATCAAAAAGACGTATACAGCTTTCGGATGGCCGCAAGACGTCACAGGAAAAACCAAAATGTATTTAGTTTTGCTTTGAAAAATACACAGATGGTTTTACAGTGAAAAGCATTTTTCTTCTGTTGATTTTGCCATTCTTAGTGAGAAGTGGCTTATTACTTGTAACTATACATACAGTGGGGTTTATTTCCATAGGATTCCTCACTAACAGTTCGTTTGCAAATTTAAGAAAGAAAAGAAAAAATTACTTTAGTTATAAAAAAAAAAAGAATACATTTTCTCTTCATCTTATTTGAATAAGCATGAGAGAAAAAATGGTTCTCTCTTAAAAATTCAAACTAAATCGGTCTCATAATTTGTTGTCATGGTTGTTGACTTAGGTCCCATTTAGAAGTCTTATTTCCAATAAGTCCCAATAAAAAATTAATGTTCCATTAGGTTCTATATATTATTTTCACACCAAAACCACTCTATTCCCGCCTCCACGAACAACATTCTCTTTTTTCAAACCATTGCACCACTGTCGCGCTATTGCCACCATCAGCCTTTGCCTCTGCTGACCAAGCCCGCCGCTGCTTGAATCCCCACTGTCGACGTCAACTCTAGTCAGCTTGTCTGCGATGCTGCCACCTTCATCCTTGTCTTTGCCATGCACATCGTCGCTGTTGGCGTCATGCTGGATGTGAACTAGACTTGTGGGGCTTTTGTTCCTCAGTGTATTCTTTTTGTTCCGATGTGATCTCGTTCACGAAAGATAGGCTGTGGATTGAGGATCTAATGATCTGAGATGATTGGAGGAGCGAGGAAGAACTCCCAAGCTTCGCCTGGCTTCTCTGATTGTCCATTTGGGTTAGTCCCTGCAACGCCTCTGGTGCGATTGAGATGAATAAATCAATGATTACGGAGGTGATGGATTCAATTAGGGTTTGTGATTGAGATGAGTGGTGGTAAAGGGAGGGATGGGCGAGAAGGTGAGGAAGAAGGTGCTGGAGGTCAGCATCCCAACGGTGGCGAAATGAGACATTTTATAATATCTCATTTCTTATTCATGGTGAAATATCTCATTTGTTTATGGCAAAATAAGATATTTTACAATGTTCATGGGAAAATGTCTCACTGTTGCATACGGATGGACTCACCACCATCTCGAAGACAATGAGACACTAAGACAATGTTTCGATAGAAAAATGAGACATTTCATAACAAATGTCTTATTTTTCAAAATAAATGTCTCATTTTTTTAAAAAAAAAAATCTTATATGGAAATATATGAAATATTGTGAAATGTCTCATTTTCTTACTAAGAATTCTATTTCTTTTTCAAGCTTCAATTTATGCTTTCCTTTTGTTAAATTTGTTAATTTCAGAAAACCTAAAGGAAAAGAATGATTTGAATCCAAAATTGGGATCTAGATCTGAATTTGGATCCGAACCTGAAGAACTCCTCATCATCGTCAATAGGATATTCTATTATCAAAGCGCTAGCGCCTCTATAGAGTTAGGATTTTTTGCTATCAAAGAAACCGAAAGAAGCACATTCATTTTCTTACTAAGAACTCTACTTCTTTTTCAAGCTTCAATTTACGCTTTCCTTATGTTAAATTTGTCAATTTCAGAAAACCTAAAGGAAAAGAATGATTTGAATCCAAAATTGGGATCTAGATCTGAATTTGGATCCGAACCTGAAGAACTCCCCGTCATCGTCGATGGTGGCTCGCTTGAAAGCGTGCTTTGTTGCAAAAGGTTATGCCTAAACTTATGGCGTCAACTATTTTGAGACTTTCTCTCCGGTCTCCAAGACGACTTCCATTCACCTTTTTCTTTCTCTTGTTGCTACTCGGAACTGGCCGCTTTATCAGTTGGATGTTAAGAATGCCTTTCACCATAACGATCTTCAGGAGGAAGTCTATATGGAGCAACCTCCTGGTTTTGTTACTCAGAGGGGGTTTGATCTTGTGTGTCTCCTTCGTCGTTCTTTATATGGTTTAAAACAATCTCCTCGGGCCTAGTTTGGGAGGTTTAGCAAGGTGGTGCAACAGTTTGGTCTACGGCAGTCAAACAAAGATCATACCGTGTTCTTTCGTCGGACTGATTCAAGCTGTATTCTTCTCGTTGTCTATGCTAATGATATTGTTATCACTGGCGATGACCGTGTTAGGATTAGTAATCTAAAGACTTTTCTGCAGACACAATTTCAAACTAAAAATCTTGGGCACCTACGGTATTTTTTGGGGGTCGAGGTAGCCAGAGGTAAGCATGGGATTTTTATTTCTCGGAGGAAATATGTGATTGACATTTTGCGCGATGCTGCCCTACTTAATGCAAAAAGTGTGGAGTCCCTGATGGATCCAAGTGTGAAGCTTCTTTCCGGTGATGGTGATGTGTTTTCTCACCCTGATAGGTTTCGCAGAATGGTGAGAAAACTTAATTATTTGACCACCATGACCAGACTAGATATTGCATATCCTGTTTGTAACACCCCGATCCTTCTCATGATAACGATATTGTCTGCTTTAGGCAAAACCCTTACGATTTTGTTTTTTTCAGGGGGTCACCCATTCTTGTATTGCTCCCGCCCAAGCACGCTTAACTGCGAAATTCTGCTAGGGTCCAAGAAAAAAGGCCTCGTTGTTATGTAGGGTCCAAGATTTTTCTTTTATAACCTAGGAACTCTTTCTCCTTTTTTCATGTGGGATACCAGGATATCACAATCCACCCCCCTTAGGGCTGCACGTCTCCATGCAGTAGCCTACCAGTTCCGGTAGCCTGCCAATCCTTTATCAATTCGCCCACTCAATAGCCTGCCCACATGTCACGTAAGATGGCAGGAGCCCACACTCGGAGGTGAAGAGAGTCGACTCTGATACCATTTGTAAAACTTCGACTCTTCTCATGACAACGATATTGTTTGCTTTAGACAAAACCCTCACGGTTTTATTTTTCCTAGGGGGTCACCATCCTTGCATTGCTCCCGCCCAAACACGCTTAACTGCGAAGTTCTGCTAAGGTCTCTACCACCTGGAAAAAGGCCTCGTTGCTATGTAGAGTCTAAGATTTTTTCTTTATAACCTAGGAACTCCATCTACCTTTTCGATATGGGATACCAGAATATCACAATCCACTCTCTTAGGGCTGCACGTCTCCGTGCAGTAGCCTGCTAGCTCCGGTAGGCTGCCAGTTCTTATTGACCTGCCCACTCAATAGTCCGCCCACGTGACACGCGAGACTGTAGGGGACCACACTCGGAGGTGGGAAGAGTTGGCTCTGATACCAACTGTAACACCCCGACCCTTCATATGACAACGATATTGTTTGCTTTGGACAAAAGCCCTTACAGTTTTGTTCTTTTCAAGAGGTCACCCATTCTTACATTGCTCTAGCGTAAGCACGCTTAACTGCAGAGTTCTGCTAGGGTATTTACCACCTGAAAAACGACCTCGTTACTGTATGAGGGTCCAAGGTTTTCCTTTATAGCCTAGGAACTCCTTCTCGATATGGGATACCGTGATATCATAATCCAACCCTTTTAGGGTCGCACGTCCCCGTGTAGTAGTCTGCCAGCTCCGGTAGTCAGCCAGTCCTTATCAACCCGCTCATTCAGTAGCCCGCCTACGTGTCACGCGAGACGACAAGGGCCCATACTCAGAGGTGAAGAGAGTCGGCTCTAATACCATTTATAACACCTCGACCCTTCTCATGGCAACGATATCTGAGGGCTTTTGGCCAAAGCGGACAATATCGTTGCCATATGAATGGTCGAATTGTTACAGATGGTATCAAAGCCGACTCTCTCCACCTCCGAGTGTGGGCCCCTGCCTTCCCACGTGACATGTGGGCCAGTCGATAAAAAACTAACAGGCTACTAGAACTGACAGGCTGCTGTACGGGGACGTGCAGCCCTAAGGGGTAGATTATGATATCCTGACATCCCACATCAAAAAGGAAAAGGGAGCTCCTGGGCTATAAATGAAAAAACTTGAACCTTTACATTCAACGAGGTCTTTTTTTAGGTAGTAGAGACTCTAGCAGAACTCCGCAGTTAAGTGTGTTTGGGCTGGAGTAATGCAAGGATGAGTGACCCCGTAGAAAAAATAAAACCGTGAGAACTTTTGCCTAAAGCGGATAATATCTTTGTCATGTGAAGGGTCGGGTTGTTACACTGTCAGCATTGTGAGTTAGTTCATATCTGATCCTCGCATTCCCCATTGGAATGCAGTGGTTTGTATCCTACGGTACCTCCATTCCAACCCTTGGAATGGTCTAC
>JAULJZ010000023.1:9104369-9122180 GCA_032270985.1 Heliamphora pulchella
AAATAAATATTATAATAAAAATTTAAATACCAATTCAAAAAATAAAAATACTTACAAATTAAAAAAAAAGCAATGAGGAACTGGCTTGCCAAACACCACGAAGCCAAACAGCCCACAACCGAAGCAACTTTTAAAGCTTCCCACGCCTTATTCAGCATGCAAGCTTCGATTCGAACATAGCACGCAAGCTTCGAACACGCACGAAGCTCTCCGAAATCACCGAAAATCCCAAATCGAGCATGCGAACACCACTCGAATCCCAAATCGAACCTCGGCAACGCCGAAATCACAAATCAAACTCCAATCGAACTCCAACGGCACGATCAGCAACTTAAATCGACGCTGGAAGCTTGGAATTGAACCCTAGATCTTAGCTGAAGTCAACGATTCGAAGAGCAAGATGAAAGAGAAGTTCGGAAGAGGAAAACAGTTCGGGAAAGCAGAAATCTTGAAGACGACAAACGAAAAAGAAAAAAGGTAAGTTCTCATTTCTCTCTCAGTTGTTGGTGTGTCGGGTCCCGTATCGTTTGTAACGTTCGTTGCAGACCGATACACTACCGTTACCCATTATGTAACGGGAGTAACGAAAGTTACGCTGGGGATTCTCTGCGTGACCGTTTTTTTACTGCGTAACGGGAACGGGCTTCCAATATTCCGTTACGTAACGGCCGATTCGTTATATAACGGCCGTTATTTAGAACTATGGACCATATAGACTCTTACTCAGCTTGCATACCATGTCTTCCTTGTCTTGTACTGCAAACCCTTTAAGTTGGTGCATGTAGATGTTCTTTTCCAGTTCATTATGAAGGAATGCAGTTTTGAATCTTGACATCTAGCTGCTCAAGATATAGATCCTCTGCGGCTACAATTTCCAATACTGTTCTAATTGTTATCAACTTCACAACCAGGGAGAAGATTTTAGTAAAGTCAACTCCTTTCTGCTAAAATTCCATGACAACCAATCTTGCCTTGTGCGTTATGCTGTTGTGTTCTTCCTTCACTCTATATACTCATTTGTTATGCAAGACCTTCTTTCCAGTTGGCAGTCTTGTCAGTTCCCATGTTTGGTTTATCATAAAAGAATCCATCTCGTCTTTCATTGTCAACTCCCACTTCATTGAGTTCTCGGTCTGCAAGGCCTCAGTATAACTCTTAGGCTCACCACTTTCAGTGAGCAAAATGTAGAACAAAGATGGTGAAAACCGTTGTGGCAATCTGATGCTCCTGGAAGACCTTTTGATATCCGTCGCTGGAGTACTGTGCTCCACCTGTCGGTTCTCATTCTCCTTGTCTTCCCATTCTTATTATGTATAACATTCTCAGAAATGTCATCTAGGTCAATGAACTCGGATTTCTTTGTTTCTGTCAACACAATTTTAGATTCCGTCTTGGATTTGTCCTTATACAACACTTGTTCATTGAAAACCACATTACTACTTCTAACAATCTTTCGGTTTTAATCATCTCAAAACAGGTAGCCAAACTCATCATCACCATAACCGATGAAATAACATTTCCTGAACTTTGGTTGCAACTTACTTCTAGCATTCGAGTTAACATGAACATATAATGTTCAACCAAAGACTTTCAGAAAAGATAAATTTACCTATTTTTCGTTCCATAACTCTTTTGGAATTTTGAGACCCAAAGGCACTGACGGTCCACGATTTAGTAGGTTGGCTGTTGTGTTCACTTCATCAGCCCAAAAACACTCATGCAGTCCAAAATGTAGTCTCATGCTCTTGGCCCGCTCGTTCAATGTCCTCTTCATTTGTTCAACCAGGCCATTATGTTGTGGCGTTCCTAGAATAGTTTTCTCCCATTTAATTCCACTAGCTGCACAGAACTCCCTGAATCTCCCATCTGTATACTTGCCTCTGTTGTCTAATCTGAGACACTTCAACTTCAAACTGGTCTCAGTTTCAACCAGGGCTTTCCATTTCTTGGAAGTTTCAAATACATCGGACTTATGCTTCAAAAAGTAAGCCCATACCTTTCTGCTCGAGTTGTTGATGAATGTGACATGGTATCTGGAACCTCCAAGGGATGCTACTGGGGAGGATCCCCACACATCTGCATGCACCAACTCCAGCCCCTCTGGTTTTAATATTCTGCCACCCTTCAGAAAATTGACCTTCGTCTGTTTCCCAAAAATGCAGCCCTAACACAAATCAAATTCAACAGACTTTCCTAGTAACTTGCCCTTTGACTGTAGAATCTTCATCTCTTTCTCGCTCATGTGCCCCAACCTCTAGTGCCATAAGCTTGTATTTGCCCCGCCATCAACGATTGCTACTGTGTCCCTTGTACTTGAAGTCATGTACAAGGTACCCGTCTTTGTTCCCCGAGCCACTACCATAGCTCATTTGGTGACTTTTCACGTACCACCAACAAACGTCATTGAGTGCCCCTCAGCATCAAGCTGTCCGGCTGAAATTAAATTTCTTATTAATTTAGGTACATGTCGTACCTTGTGTATCTTCTACACTGATCCATTTGGCACTCTGATTTTGACATCGCCTGTACCCACGACATCTAAAACCTCCATGTTTGCCAAATACACTTGGCCAAAATCACTGGCCACGCAGTTCTCGATGATTTCCTGGTGTGCTGTAGTGTGAAAAGATGCCCCTAAATCTACTACCCAGGAATTAATGGGGCTGCCCACTGATAGGAGTAAAGCATCCTGAACTTCATATGTTACAGCATTGGCCGACTCACCGTCGGTCCTCTTCTTTGACTCCCTACAGTTCTTGATGTGGCCGATCTTGCCACACTCTTAACATTCCGGTTGTCGTCCAGTCCAGGGCTTACTTCTGCCCTTTTTGGACTTCAACTTGCCTCGGTTCTAATTTATGTCAGTACCTCTATCTCGTGCTTCAACATTCAATGTCGTACCGACATTCGACCTGGAGCTGAACATCTCACCCTAATCCCTCCTGCGAACTTCCTCGCTGAGAATCAAATCTATAATGTCGTTGTACTTCAGTTTGTTTTTCCCGACAAAGTTACTCACTGTTGTTCTCATTGCTTCCCAACCGTTTATCAATTAGGCCAAAACAATCAAAGCCCTGATCTCATCATCAAAATTGATCTCAACCGAAGGCAACTGATTCGTGATAGTGTTAAACTCGTTCAAATGTTGTGCAACCGGTGTACCTTGGTGACTTTCTGTTAGTGGTAGCTTATTATTATTAATATATGATTATTATCAGATGTGTGTAGATGTATGGATCTAATGGTGTTTCCTAGTTTAATTATAAATAAGAGTGCTTGCCTATCCAGTAGGGTACGACTTCCCATTATTTTCTTTCTCCTAATATGGTATCAAAGCCACCATGGAACCCTAGCTGCGAGCCTCCTCCATGAAACCCTAACCCTAAACTGCCACCAACTTTTCTTCTCCTTCCCTTCAGCACTAACGGCCCCTTCTCAGCCTCTTTCCAGCGTCGATAGACCTTTCCCTTCCCCTTTCCAGCGCCGACAATCCCTTGTCAGCACCGACAGCCCCTTCTTAGCCTCTTTCTAGCACCGACAGATCCTTCCTTTCCCCTTTCCAGCCTTGACAGCCACTTCTCCTTCCCCTTTTCAGCCCCGACACCCACTTCTGTCACTAGAACCTTCACCGACCCTCACCTCTGCTGCCGAAACCATCTCATGAAACCCTAACCACTGTTGGAAGTTGCCAATAGTCTCTCTCTCACCGACAGCCTCTCTCTCTCTCACCGATAACCTTTCTCTGCTAGAAGTTGCCGACAGCCCCTAGGGGAACCCTAGCTGCTGTTTTGAGGATCTAGGGGCTGCCGTGGTTCTCTCCTTTGCTCTTGCTAGTGCCGACAGTCTCGAGGAGAACCTTAGCTGCTGTTTTGAGGATCTAGGGGGCTGTCACAGGGTGTTTGACTCTATGGAGATAGTTTGAAGGTATGTTTAGTGGTTCATTTATGATTGTTTAAGGTTGTTGCTGTGTTTTATTATTTGTTGGAGTGATTGCCTGTGGTTCCTTAAGATTGATAGATTGTGATGTCGACGGAGAGTTCGATAAGGGTTAGTGACTCTCAAATGAGTACTGAAAGACAAGGAATCACAGATGTATTTTCGTCATTCATACAGTTAGTGGATTTAAGATTGATTAGACCACAAACATATGTGTTATGGAAGAAAAATGTATTACTGATAATTGAAGGTATGGAAAAAGAGGATCATTTGTTCAGGGATCCTCTTAAGAAAGGATCTGATGAGTACAAAAGGTGAAAGAGGGACGACGCAAGACTGCTTAGTAAGATATTGAATTCAATGGTGTCTTCCATTGAGGTTTTAGTGGCTAATGCCACAACTGTTCGAGAGGCGTGGACCATACGAGAGGAGACATTTGCTTCAACTAACGACTTATCCAGATTATATGATGTGATGCGGAGTATCTTTAGGATATAGCAGGGAGAGCGGCCTTTCTCAGATTTCTTCACAGAGTTCAAGGTGTTGGTAGATGAGTATGATCGTTTGGTACATTTTACCAATCGATATGAGGTTTTCAGAGAGCAGATGATGCAGTTCTTGGTTGTTTGTTTCTTAGCTGGGGTGAACCAACAACTTGACTCCGCACGTTCTCAGATCCTGTCTGGGTTCGATATTCCATCTTTATCTGAGGTCTTCAGGAGGATGTGCAGAGCAATCAGTAAAGAAGAGCCTCGTGTTATTGCTGCTGACCAGGGTGATCATACAGCCCTAAGTGCATTTCGTGGAGGAGGTAAAGGTGGTTTTCGTGGTAGAGGTCGTGATGGAGGCCGTGGTGATGGAGGCCAAGGTAGAAGCCGTGATGGTGGATGAGGCAGAGGTCGAGGTGGACGTGACACCAAGTCCTGCTACTATTGTGGAGAGCATGGACATTTACAGAGCTCGTGTTGGAAGCTACATGGGCGTCCTACATCTTCTGTGGCCAATGCAGTGGCCGATTATGATGCTCCTTCCTCTTCTTCTGAGAGGAGGACTATAGATGACTTAGGAGGAATATGATCAGTTCATCCAGATGAGGATTGGGAACATAATCGATATTCCCTCAGCCACAGTTGTAGATAACCCAGCTGCATGTATGGCTACCCTCAGATCGTGGGTGATGGATTCGAGTGCATCTACACATATAACCCACTCCACAGGTACTTTTTCGTCTTATCAGTTGACCCCTGGATATGGTGGGGTTATTGTTGCCAATGGAGGAACCTTGGAGGTGAAAGGACATTGAGTAGTTGCTTTATCTCCATCACTTACACTCTCTGATGTTTTACATACTCCTGCTAATCCGCTTAACCTACTATCTGTGAGTCGTATTACAAAGGATTTGAACTATTCAGTAACATTCTTTTCTGATCATTGTGTTTTTCAACATCTAGTTTCAAGGAATACTATCAGTAGAGGATGAGTGGTAGGTGGCCTGTATGTGATGGATGAAAATTTGGATGTTGCATGCTCCGTGCGATCGTCTCAGATTTTGAATATACATTGTCGGTTGGGCCATCTCTCATTGCCGAGTCTAAAGAAATTATGCCCCAGTTTAAGTCAAGTTACACAGTTAGAATGCGAGTCATGTCGATTTGCTAAGCACCTACGTGCGCCATATGTGCCCAGGAATAATAATAGGACAATGAGTCCTTTCTCTTTAGTTCATTCAGATATCCGAGGTCCGTGTCCTGTCACATCTTTATTTAGATTTCGGTATTTCGTCACTTTTGTTGATGACTATTCTCGGATTTCTTATCTTTATCTTATGAAAAAGCGTTCTGAATTACCTATTGTGTTCGCTACGTTTTGTAATGAAGTCCAAACTCAATTTAGCAAAACTATTCAGATTCTATGTAGTGATAATGGGGATGAATACATTATAGGCGTGTTGGGTACATACTTGCGTACCCATGAGATTATTCACCAGACGTCATGCCCAGACATCTCACAGCAAAATGGGGTGGCTAAGAGGAAGAATAGACATCTCTCGGAAACTACTCATGCTCTGATGTTCCAGATGAATGTTCCCAAAGTTTTCCGGGGTGAAGCTGTATTGACAACATGCTATCTTATTAATAGATTGCCATCCTCGGTCCTATATGGTGCTACACTTTTGTCAGTTTTACTTCCTCAACAGATTCCTTTCTCATTACCACTAAAGATTTTTGGGTGTGTTTGCTATGTGAGAGATCCGAGGTCGAATGTGACAAAGTTAGATACTCGAACACAAAAGTGTGCTTTCATGAGATATCCTAAGACACAGAAAGGATACCGGTGTTACAGTCTGGAATTGCGAAGGTTTCTAGTATCCCAAGATGTGGTGTTGGTTGAGTCTGCCTCGTTCTATGTATCGGCAACTACCGCTCTCTCCACTGGTGCTTATGGTTTCAATCGGACTCTGTTGTATCATTCCTCCACCGATTTATCAGTGGCACCTTCTCCAGTTACCAGTTCTCCGGTTGATATTCCCGAAGAGTCTTCTCCTGCTACCCCAGAGGCATCTGTGATCTCATCATCCTCAGAATCATCTTCTCTAGGCCCCACCACATCTCCTCTACTCGAGTCAGTATCCTCTCAGTTGGATACGGCCTCTGATCAAGTACGTGATCCTCCTATTACTTTACACAAGTCTTATCGTAGTTGTCGAGATCATCCCTTATATACTACATCATACCGTGGTTTGCCTACCACTGTCCAGAAGGGTATTACTACACTTGATCAGCATACTTTGTCTTGCTTTGTTGTAGATGCCCTTTCTCATCCAGGTTGGCGCAAGGCTATGATTGAGGAAATGAATGCTCTTGAGGCTAATCATACGTGGGACCTAGTAAGTCTTCCTCCTGGGAAGATAAATATCGGGTGTAAGTGAGTATATGTTGTCAAGCTTCATTCTGATGGCACTCTTGAGCGATTGAAAGCCCGTTTAGTGGCCAAGGGCTATGCTCAGACCTATGGCCTTGACTGCTTTGATGCCTTCTCCCCTGTTGCGAGAATGGCCTCAGTTCATTTATTCTTGTCTCTGGCTGTATCACATCAGTGGCCTTTGTATCAACTAGATGTGAAAAATGAATTTCTTCATGATGATTTGGAGGAAGAGATTTATATCAAGCAACCGCTTGGCTTTGTTGCTCAGGGGGGGTTCCTTAACCATGTCTGTCGTTTAAGGCGTTCATTATATGGTCTGAAGCAGTCTCTCAAACCCTAGTTTGGCTGTTTCAGCTCAGTAGTACAGAAGTTTGGCTTTCGGCAGTTAGCAAAGGATCATACTATATTCTTTCGACATACCTCAGTGGGTTGCATATTACTCGTCGTCTATGTGGATGACATTGTTATTACTGGTAGTGACAGTGGAGGATTGCTGAGCTTAAATCATTCCTAGGCACCAAGTTTCAGACGAAAGATCTTGGTGAACTTCAATATTTCCTGGGCATTGAAGTAACCAGGAATAAGAAAGGTGTGTTCATTTCTCAGCGAAAGTATGTGCTTGACATTCTGGAGCGAGCTGCATATATGAGTGCTAAAGGAGTGGACTCACCTATGGAGATTAATGTCAAGCTAGAACCGAAGGAAAGAGCGCCTCTTTCAGATCCCGACCAGTATCAACGTAAAGTGGGGCAGCTGAATTATCTTACCACGATGACTCGTCTAAATATTGCTAATTCAGTGAATGTAGTAAGTTAGTTTCTGTCTGATCCCCGTGTTCTCCATTGGCAAGCGGTGTTACGCATTCTTCGGTACTTGCACAAAAATCCAGGTAAGGTACTCCAATTTTCTGATCATAGACATACGAGAATGGAAAGGTACTCTGATGCTGATTGGGCTGAATGTATCTTTGACAAGAGATCCACATCTGGTTACTCTGTATTTGTTGATGGGAATTTAGTTTCCTAAAAGAGCAAGAAGCAGACTGTGGTATCCCGGTCTAGTGCTGAGGCTGAATACCGGGCTATGGCATTAGCGACTGCTGAGATTATGTGGTTTCAACAGATTTTGACAGAGTTATACTTTCCTCTTAGAGGATCTGCCAAACTCTGAGTTGATAATACCTCAACTATTTATATTGCCACAAATCCAGTATTTCATGAGAGAACGAAGCATATTGAGGTTGACTGCCATTTTGACTATGAGGAATATCAGAAAGGAGTTGTTACATTTGGTTATATTCCTACAAGGGAACAGGTGGTAGATATTTTCACTAAATCTTTACTGGGTCCACGTGTCTCATATTTATGTAACAAACTGGGTATGGTTGATATATATGCTCCAGCTTGAGGAGGAGTGTTAGTGGTAGCTTATTATATAATTATTATCAAGTGTGTGTGGGTGTATGGATATAATGGTGTTATCTAATTTTATTATAAATAAGAGTACTCGCCTATCCATTAAAGTACGGCTTCCCATTATTCTCTGTCTCCTAATAGATTCATTGCCCATTTAGAGGCATCAATGCACGCCCTCCCTCCAATTGAGAGAGATCAGGTTTTCCTTTCCAACTAACATCAGGAATCTATAGTGGATAATAAGCTTATTTGAAGCAACTGTTAGATTTTACGTCCGCCACATTGCTTTGATTGCAGATTGGCTGGTCCTTAGCAACCCAAACTGCATAGAAAAATCTAGAAAGGCATAGTCACCATGGATGAAATCCCCATACAACATTGCCAACTTATGCTCAATTACCATGCAGTTGCAATAGACTAGAAAACATACAACATCCCTTTGTTCTCTAAACATACCTCGAATTTTACCTTACAGCTTGAGAATTAAGTTTTTATTTTTAATGCATTTCATATGACTGCAGAGGGAAACACTTACACCTTATTAGAGCAACCATTATGGTGCCAAATGTTTCCAAGATTGTTTTGAACTTGAGAACAAAGGGGATCATTTTGATGATGACTGATAACACTAAGAATAAGCATTACCATAGGATTGCAATAGAAAGAAATGCTAACTGAAAGTACAACCATAATAATTAAAAGCACCTTAAGTATTTTCATCTGGCTAATAACAATCCCCATGCTCTAACAAACCTTTTCATAAAACAGTTTCCACAGGGGAGGGGGGGTTGCAACTATTAGATGTTATAAGAATTGTATGCAAAACTCAATAACCACAACATAGGGAGCAGATGTGTTACCAAGAGGGTAGCAAAAGGCTGCACCCGGAACTGAACCCAAAACTACATTCCTTGCACGCCAGAGGAGTGATCCTGGCACTAGAAACACAAAGCAAAAAAGAAAAACTTCAAACGTATGAACTTCAATTTCAGGCTACATTTCAAGTACTTACAGTGTGGTTATTGGAACTCTAATATATTGAAACTCTAACATCCAATATAAAAACTCAATATTTTAGACTTTCAGCATCACATTTCACTTTCACTGCAGACAAGACTGAATTGTGTCCAAAGACTTCAACTTTAGATCAATGGAGCGCATTTTTTCAGATAATAATTTATTGATTTCTTCACCTAATATGATTTCAAAATTGCAAGTATAAACTATTTTTGTCAATAATCTGCAGACAAAATATGAGAGAGCACATGCTGGACGAACAGCCAAAAATCACATAATAGGCATACACCCAAACGAGCCCCTCAAACTTCTAAAATGTCACTTAGAAAACCCTGATGTGCTAATAATAGAAAGGTTCGCTTCAAGATTTTCTCAAATTTTCACCATCTATACACAAAATTCCACCTGATGATATAATTGCAGTTTGACTGAACATGTATTCTATAAAGTATAAACAGTATTGCACCCATATTTATCTATAAATAAAGCAAAAATAAGGTCCTCTGCCTTAATCAAACCAAATGTTGCAGCAGTGGCAGAACCAGCTCCAACAATATTATAAACATCATGCACCCCTCGTTTCTCAGCAAGCAGATTCTGTAAACCATAAAAAGCAGCAGTGAACATTCCAAGGCGAACTCCGCCAACTATTGAGCCACAAGTTACCCTAATGAATCTTTTCTCCATTGCATCCCTCATTAAACGATACTGTTCACGCTTGTCTGGCGTGCTCCCAAGCTTCAGCATCACTTCTGCATCCTTGCTCTACCAAAACATGACAAAGTCCTCAGATTAGTATCATCAATCATTTGAGATAGAATGCATCTAAATTCAAGAAATGCGTTAAGAAAAAAGTTGAAGAGTGCATACATCAAGCCAGTGTTATCTAAGCATCTTTTGATATTGTCTTTCCCTCCCAGAGGGAAGAGCAAAGCAAAACAAATCTGCGAGAAAACAGATCAAATAGAGAGTGCTGCGCAGAGATAGATATGTGGTGTGGGGTTGGCATCACCTCTGGATATACCCATCTGAATTTCTTCCAAACATATCATTCATATTACACCTCAATAGTACTAGATCAATTACACTACAGAGGCACACAGATAAAGGCAATGAGGTATTTTTAAAAAAAAAAGCCCAAATGACATAATATCAATCACAAGGTCAAGATCTCATTTGATCAGGTGAATTAAAATGTCCAATTTAATAAATCTTAAAGTTAAAGCCTCATATTCCTTAGTTAAATCTTTGGCCACAACGATATCTACTTGTATAATCTTCTCTCCATGATCTTCTTCATTTTCTTACCTTCATCTTGAGCAAATTTTGCAAGATTGATGGAATAGCAAGTCTAGGAATTAGATTGTACAGCCCAGTCTAATAAACAAACTCACAAATTCATATGGAAAAATAATAAGCATCTGCAGCATATAATATGAAAAAAGACTCACTACAGAAGCAGATGCCTCCTTGCTACCTCCATATAACATGCCAGCAAATACTCCAATGACTGTTGCAGTGGCCCAATTAACAGTTCCAGCCATCCTTGGAGTTCCCTTTTTAGAGAGAGAGAAGATGAGGTCAGATTATATACAAGACTCTTTTTTTTTTACAAGTACTATATCCAAGACAAATATGATTGCATCGTTTAAGGAAAGCATTATGGCCGAAAAAAGAATGGCATTCTTTTATACTTTATTGAACAGAATCAGCATGATGTTAACCTGTCAATGAAGGGGTCCAACACATCATACGCATAAAGATCTAAACATCCAGTGTTGCATGTGTGGCTACAGATCTCCCGGCGCCTTCTCCAACATTAGCCCTAGAAGCATGACAAGACATGACTTGATCCCATGACAGCCTGCCCACTGTGTTGACACCTGGACTACTCAAATAGCCCGTGTCCTTACCTGAAGAGGGCATGATAGGAATTTGCTATTCCCCTCAGTGGTGAGCTTGCTGGCTCGACTCGATTGTCCCCAGCCCGCCCGGCCTCCCTCCCTACTAAACTTCTGCTCACTTAATAGAGGGCACCTCTTGGCTCTTAGTGCCAACTGCTCAACCAGCAACAGCTAGCCACTCATCCCCGAGCAGCACTCAAGATCATTGAAGCACCCTATATTGATAGCAAGGCCTAGGGATTTTGTTTGGGACCATTGAGGACGAGAATTGGAGGCTAGAGTCAATGGGTCATCAGGGCGCCGCAGTGCCTCGCCCCAGGAAGGGCACGCAAGCCATGACCAACCTCAAAAGAAGACAAACACAAGAAGACATGACAGTAGTTGAACAAAGCTCATTAACTCATACACAGTATCACAAGATTCACAACTACAATTGAAGCTCCTATGCGGCACTCCTAATACAGCCCCTGAGTCTTATGCAAGCGACATTTTAGGAAACTTTAATTTTGGTAATAACTTTCTTTAAAAAAATTCTTTTTCCAGTACAGTTAGATTTGGCACGTTTTTATATATTTTTAGTGGTAAAAATTGAGTTTATTTCGAAAACATCTTTTTTGGAAAACCAAACCAAAACAAACTAAGCTTTTGTCATAATCAATTAGAGTTGACTACATAAATCCTTTTACATCATTCTGTTCTGTAAAGGGTCATATTTCCAATTAGTTTCAATAAGTTCATATCTTTTCTTCATACAGCATCCCATATCAATTTAGGTTTACTCCTCGTATCCTCCCTTCTTGTGTTTTCATTACCCATGATTTTGTCGCTTTTATATACTACTGCATCAACTAGTTTGCATTGTATGTGTTCAAACTACTTTAATCTATTTTTTCTCAACTTGTTCTCAATTGGTGCGACTCCTACCATTCTACGAATATTTTCATTCCTGATTTTATCTTTTCTAGTTTTATCACACATTCAACTTAACATTCTCATTTTAGCAACAGTCATTTTATTTATGTGTTTTTTTTAGCAACACAACAGTCTATCCCATATAGAATCGTTGGTCTAATAGGTCAATTCATTTTATTTACGATTTTACCATTATAAATAAGTTGTAAAGACTTAGGGCAACTCAGTTGATTATTGAAATTAAATAATTCAAAAAGTTTTCTCTTTATTATGTTTGTTATTAGAGAATCTCTAATTTAAGTAAACTTGTAGATTTTGTTGCTAGTGGTTCTTTTGCTAATACGCTTCTCTATATCAATTGGTATCAGAGCTTGCACTCGATTCTGGATTATGGCATGACAAAGAGTCCGTGATGATTGATATGTCGTTGTTGAAGATGTGTATGTATGAGATGACGTTGCACGAGATGCTCGAGTGAAGGAAACAATTACACGTGGAAGAGTCAATCACCCTCGTGTTGTCTGAGCAGATTCTTGTTGCAACTATACGCTAACCCCACACCTTGTAGAAGATAATGCAATTGAGTGATCTGCAAATATTATTCCAGACCCAATTGTAGATTGAAATAAACCACCAATCTTCAATGAAGAACCAATTATTTTTGAAAGGATTTTTAAAAATGTTACGAAAATATTGCCGATAGAGTAATTTCACCATCATCAGCGTTGGAAACTGTTCTTTAGCGTTGCAGTTTGAAAAAAAAAATCGATTCTTGGCATTTACAGTGATGTCATTAATGCATTAACATGTAGGGTTGACAGTTTGTTCTAGATCATAACTCTCGGCTTAACTTCACCTTCTATATGCCATTCAATTGGTAAAGAAAAAAGTAATTGCAATATTACATACAAAGTAAGTACATTTACTTTTGTGGTTATTTGGACGAAATCTAAAGTACAAAACAGATACAGATAAGCGAAAGTTTATCAAATTATTTTAAGTCATGAAAATGATAGAGATGACAATAGAGCGGGACGGGAATATGTTCCTCCATCTCCACCCCATTTATTATTGGGACAGGGGTAAGGGCGGGGGCAGAGCCATAACGGGAATTTTTTAACTTTAAAAGAGACTAATACTAATAAAGATAACATGATATGATATTAAAATAATAATATTGATCAATAATTATATTACAAATATGAAAAAATAAGAAATAGAGGTGAAAAATGAAAAATAAGTATGATATTTTTGTATTCTAGACTTATTATATTGTTAAGAAATAAAATTTATATACATGTTTATATATAAATTTATTTTATTAGTAAAGTCGGGGGCCGAGCAGAGAAAAATGGGGCGGAAAAAGAAAATACCATCCCCTGCCCATTTCTTATCGGGCTAGAGAAAACATGTACAAAACGGAATAGGGGATGCGGGGAACGAGAGAAATTGCCATCTCTGGCAGGCGACATTTTAGGAAACTTTAATTTTGGTAAATAACTTACTTTAGAAAGTTTTCTTTTTAGTGTCGCCTATTTTAGAACATTTTTATATTCTTTAATTGTCAAAATGAGTTTATTTCAAATTCATCTTTTTTTAGTAAATTTTGTTCCAGCTTCCTTAATGGGTTGATTCATTTTATTTAGGATTTTACAATTAGAAATAAGTTCTAAGGGTTTTAAGGCTACTTAGTTGATTATTGAGATCAAAGAATTCAAAGAGTTTTTTCTTTATTGTGTTTTTTTATTAAAGATAGAATCTCTAATTCAAGTAAGTTTGTAGATTTTGTTACTAGTGATTCTCTTGCAATAGGCTTGATAAGCTTCCCTGTATCACGAACCTACCATTTGTAACCTCATGATACAACCTTTGAGGTTTAAAGTAGGTATAGGCAGTAGGTGCAATGCCTCCACATTGTCGAACCACAGGGGTCTCGCCACCTTTTCTCAGAACTAGAAGATTACACTCAACTGCGTTAGCGCCATAATTTCGACCACTATATAAAAGGGGTCCTCCATCATACATGCAAGGATCTTTTGGACACACACCATCTCTGATCAGTTGAGCTCAAGACTCTTCAGTATTCTCTCTCTCTATCTCTAATTTTCTCTAGCTCTCGTCTACAACTTCAGTGATCTCTAGCCGTCATTGTGCCTATCATCTCCAAAGGATCCATGGTTTTCCCCCGTCACCAATGTCCACAACATGCAATATGGATCAACTTTACCTATACAATATGGTCCAAGTGCGATGTGGATCTACTTTTTCCTTTTTCCATTCATTTATATTTTTGTCCATTCAAATAAAGAAATGAATGTAGAGAGAAATATGCATTAATTTATTGCTCTCTAGTTACTAAATTACATTTTATTTATAGGGGTTCTTTTTACAATACAAAACCAAATAAAGAACAAGAACATTACAATTCCAAATATCTAATACATTCCACCGGATAAATCCTCTAAACTGACAACGTGCCTAAGCAAATAAAACTAAGGAAGGTCGGCTCAAGCTGTCGACCTGGCAACCACGTTACCACCCATGAGAGCAAGGTCTAGAGCCTTACTTTCCAAGCTAGACAAGAGTGAGCTTGAGAAGGTAGGCTGAGTTCGGCCAAGCTAACACGTGGCACTTGGCCCTTACTCAAAAAGTGGTTATGTCGAGGTTGGTGAGATTATCTCCCAACAGCCTAAAAGGACATTGATTCAAGAGTGCAGGTATTCATCATGATAAAGCCTAAGCATGGTTAACCTGACTAATAGGACAACATACTCATGAGTCGTGATGGAAGTATGAAACCAAAAGTCATACCAAGGCATGCCTACAAATAGCAGGGACTCCCTTAGAAATCAAGTACGCGTAAACACACACTATTGCGCATCTTCTCCTTCTTCCTCAAAACCTTTACTAACTTAACCATTGGAGTGCCCACTTGACGAACTCCTCAGTTGGGCAGGACTCACCCCTCATGCAGGAGAAGGACCTACCTCACTAGAGCAACTACCTCCTTGAATCGGGACAGTGGTTCACATTCATCTTATCCTTCTTCCTTAAAACCTATACAAAATCATTGGAGTGCCCTCTAGACAAATTCCTTGGTCGGGCAGGACTCACCCCTTACTTATGCAGAGGAGGACCTACCTTGATAGATCAACTGCTTCCTTGAATCTGGACTGTGATTTCCATTTTAACAGGCAGCCTGCCAATTAATTAGATGTCTAAACTAAAGTAAAAGGTCTTCTCATTTCTGGACTGGAGTTGTTGGAGAAGACAATGCAAGATCAGAAGTTTAGTTTCTTTGTTTTTCCATTATAGTTTAGTTTTCTCTTTCTTAGCAACCACCGTAGGTAAGATGGATAATCAAGTTAGTTATTGTTACAACAGTTTCACAGCCCAAAAATGAACCAAAGATAAATTACAATAACGACCATAGGTACGCAACTTATGAATGGTAACAAAACATCAAAAGCAACATTTTTTTTATTATCAATGCTCAGAATTCACGTAAAATTCAGAAATGTTCCAGTAATTCATGAAAGCTCTATTCACCTAGCAAATAAGAAGATTGGAATGCACAATACGAATTGGTATTAAAAAAAACAAAAAACTAGCTCACTGTTGGAAGACCATTACTTCAAGTGAATACCAATAGATACATAGATATACGTACAAGAAACGTAAAATCAATATAGAAATTTTTACATTTGGAATGTTTTCTTCCGATTTTCCAACGGCTTCCCTAGTTAAAATTGAATCGAAGGCAGCTCCTCAAATCTACGAGTTATGGACGAAACCTGCAAAAAACAGTTTTTGATTGCCAAGGAAAAAACAAAGTAAATGATAAAGGTTAACCTAAGTCCTACTATAAGTAGTGTTATAGTGAACGAGGCTATTTTCTCGGGAAGGTAGAGTTGCACTACTACCTTGCTCATTTGAAGCGCCGTTTCAGTTGTGCATAATACATTTAATAATTATTCGATGGTATTAGAGTAATGTTCTATTCAAATTATTAAATGATATATTTTTACATATTGAATAAAATAATAATAATAAAATAATAAATCTTACTAAATACACTAATAATTATAAAGTTAGAGCACCCCCTAAACATGCTCCAAAAGCATTGAATATTTTCTCATTATACTTACCCGTCACTTTATAACACTTCAACGATACAAAAAATGATTGGGGGGAGGACAACAATGAGAAGGAAGCACAGGTATATTTATTGGAGTTCAAAATGATCTTTTGTGAGTTTTGTTTACTTTTTACTATTTATCATATAATACTCTAAATTTTTTTACTAGATAGTATAGTTTTAATAAATAATTTTAATTATTTTTACATAGTAATTAATAAATTTATGTATTATAAATTCATAATGTACAATTTAAATGACATTTAAAAATTTAATAGCTATGAAAAATTGTACACATTAGAGCACATTATTTGATTTGCTGGTTAAACTTTAATTTAGAATTCACTATTATAAACTTTATATTGTTATTTAAAATTTAATTTGTATAGATTTGATTTTTTCAAATAGAAAATAATTTTTTTGGAGAAGAATGGAGAGGTAAACAAGTATGAATTTTGAACAATTTTCTTAAAAGCAAAACACTTAAAAACTTGACCACTACTAACTGCCGAGTATAAAAAAAAATTAAATTCAAAGATGTTAGATTTTCAAGAAATATGGATCTTGAATCAAACATAGTATTCAACTATTAGCAAATATTACAAAAAACTAATCAAAAGTGGAAGAGGAATGAAACTATCAAAGAGTCGAAAGTTAGAAACAAATGATTAAAATTAACCGATTGTTGTGAAATTTGAGAGATTAGAGAAAATTCTCACAACCTCCAAGTAATTTTTTGGTCTATCTGGCTATTAAAAATAGTTTTTAATTAAAAATAATAAAAAATGTGAAATCTATTGATGAAAAAATAAAAACACAAAATTCACGAACTGAAATCCTATTACAAAGGCCGTAATAGCCGTAACAATATTGTTTCGGTCCATTGCGCCCATTACGAAAAGTGTAATGGCCATTATACTTAGAAATTTTTTTCACACCAAAAATTGATTGTAACGGATAACAGAGACCATTGAAATCGTGTGTAATAAATTATGCTTATTCATATTACTTCTGAGACTGATTTTATATCTTAAGATTTAATAAATAATTACATGATTTTAAGTAATACGGACATTGAAGCAAGTATTGACAGGCAATACGACACTAACAAGTTAACACATTAAATTTTAAAAAATATATAACACAATACACCTAGAATGTGTTAGAATTTATATTTTTTATTTATTTACTATATGTTAAATATAGAGTAATGAGTAAATTACACTAATTTCCCATGAGATTAATGAAAATATCAATCACATTTCTTGTGATTTATGAAATGTCACTAACCTTCCTTCTGATTTAGTTTTTGTATCAAATTAGTCTAACCATCAACTTTTTGTTAACTTTTAACGGAAAAACTATTTAAAAATAATAAAAAATTTGTTTTCTAATTATTTTTTGTGTTTGAAACATTTTATTATTATAATTAAAAAATATTTTTTTTAAATTTTTTATTAAAAAAACAGTGTTACTGTTTTTTAGAAAAAAAAAACTGTTTTCTAATTATTTTTTGTGTTTGAAACATTTTATTATAATTAGAAAATATTTTTTATTTTATTTT
>JAULJZ010000023.1:9122280-9142506 GCA_032270985.1 Heliamphora pulchella
GCTCTCTCTCTCTCTCTCTCTCTCTCTCTCTCTCTCTCTCTCTCTCTCTCTCTCTCTCTCTCTCTCTCTCTCCAGAATCGACAAAATCAAAACCCCGATTGTCACCATGCGTGCCAGAAAAGAATTTTAACAACCTTCTCAAGCTCCATTCCCTTTTAAGTTCCCCATAGGCATCTATCCTCCCTCCTCTCCAATCTCACATAAAGAAAGAGAGAGGGAGAGAGGAAAGAGAGCCTGGGAAACCCATTTTAGCTCTCAATCATTTGTTGTTTTTTTTTTGGCACTGAAAATCTCCTTCAATTGTCAAATGGAGCCCGAGAAGATCGACCCTACGCTCTGTGTTTTGATTTGGTTGTGAAACAGAGAAGAACCTCTTCAATTCAAAGGCTTGAAAGACCGAACCCAATCGGATTCAATGCGTTTTCCGATTCCAATTCGTGAATATTTGAAACCCAATCAGATTCAATGCGTTTTTCGATTCCAATTTTTGAATATTTGGGCCCCGATCGGATTCAAAGCGTTTTTGGATTCCAATTCTTGTACATCTGATCCTCAATCGGACTCGATGCTTTTTTCGATTCCAGTTTGTGAATATGTAAACCCCAATCGGATTCATTGCGTTTTTTGATCAATTCTTGAATATCTGAACCTCAATCGAACTCAATGCGTTTTTCGATTCCAGTTTGGGAATATGTAAAACCCAAATAGATTCAATGCGTGTTTCGATTCCAATTCTCCAATATCTGAACCCCAATCGGACTCAATGCGTTCCTCGATTCCAACTCTTGATTATCGGAAATGGGTGTTCCTCCTATCCTCAATCTTCCTCCTCTCCCCCTCCCTCTCTGACCCACGAACCTCCTTAGCCGAATTGATGTGCGGAAACTCCAATCTCACGACGGCGAACGGAAACCTATTCACGATCTTCGTCAGCGTCATGGAACATCTCTCCCAGAGCATCAAAAAACAACAATGGGGATTCTACTCCATCGACTCCCCAACCCCTCCGGTCTTCGGATACGCACAATGCCACAAGGACCTATCAGAAACCGACTGCCAACTCTGCTTCGCGGAGGCCAGAACGAAGCTCCCGCGCTGCCTTCCGGCAGTGAAAGGTCGGATCTACTTGGAAGGCTGCTTCGTTCGCTACGACGATTACGATTTCTTCGAGGAGAGCGTGAACGCGAAGTACGATTTGGACAAGTGCGGTCCGACGAACAAGCTTCTGGGGGAGGAGAAGATACCGGCGGAGTTCGCGGAGAAGGTGGGGGAGGCGGTGAGGAGCGTGTGGGAGACGGCGGTGGCGAGCCGGAGAGGGGGGTTCGGGGCGGCGGAGGCGAAGAGCGGGGTGGCTGGGGCGTACGCGCTGGGGCAATGTTGGAACACTCTGAATGCGACGGGGTGTGAGGCTTGCTTGGAAGATGCGTGGAAAGGGGTGAGTAAGTGTCTGCCGGCCGCTGAAGGGATGGCGTTGAACGCTGGTTGTTATTTGAGGTACTCTTCTCAGAAGTTCTTCGGCTATGCCTACGGGGAAAAAAAGAAGGACGATCGTGGTAAGGAATCACTGCCTCCAATCTCTCTCTCTCCACTCCTTTCTTATCCTGTCTTTGCATGTACGATTACAATGGCCCGGTTAACCTTATTTATTTAATTTATAAGTCAAAAAAAAATAAATTACATTATTTGAGTAATTAAATAAATAAAAAAATTAAATAAATAAATAAATAAATTCGTTTGGTTAAGTAAGTAAGCAAATAAACAAATTTAAATAGCCAAATAAGCAAACCTAGGTAGCTAAATAAGTAAATAAATTCGTTTGGGTAGCAAAATAAACAAATAAGCAAATATAACCAAACGAAGTGGTTTAACTGCTTTTTAGCTTATTTGCTAATAAACAAATAAGTCAATAAGCAAATAAACAAGGGGTAGCCAAACGGAGCCAATGTTTTCTGCTTCCGTTTTTAACTTTTGTTTATTATAATTTTTAATTTTATTTTATTAATTTTAATTATAAGTTATAATTTAAAAATGATATTTAGGAATACTACTGTCAGTAACTTATAAATTATAATTTATAGCAAAAACTGTGAATATTTGATAAATATTATAACTTGTAACTGAAATTAAAAAAATAATTAAAAATTATAGTACAAGTTATTAGTATTTGAAAAAAATTATATTTTATAACGAAAATTAATAACAAGAATCTAAAAGTTAACAGTACAAATTTAACCAAACACCCACAATCACTCGCCCCTTTTATTATAAACTATAATTATTATTTTTATTTTAATTATAACTTATAATTTTTAGTAAATATTCATAATTTTGTTACAAATTATAATTTATAAGTTATTAATTTTAACAATATCAAACATCAGTGTTTAGAGAGTCGATAAGTTAATTTATGTGAATGTTTATTTGCCATGCTCTCCACCAAAATTGGAAGCAATTTAAGTTAATTTTTTATTTTTTAATTAAAATTATTTTAAATTAAATAAGTAAAAAGTTAATTTGATAAATGGTAAGAGTGATTTAAAGTTAAAAAATAATAAGCTAAAATGCACTTTTAAGTAAAAAAAAAGACAGTTTTAAGTAATAAAAAAATTGTTATAATTATTTTTATATATTTTTAGGGGTATTCTATATTTGTTAAATTATCTCCGACTAATCAAACCAAACAGACCCCCCTAAGTGTGTCCAAATTCCTGTGCTTTTTATTTCCAGGGTCCAAATTCTTGTACCTGGTTGGTGTAAAGTGGGATTTTGATTTTGAAAATCCGGGCCAATGGTTTATTTGTCATCTGAATTTTCTTACATTGGAAACTCTGCTGAGACAATTCCTAAGTTGTTTTGTGTTTTCTTCTCTCTTTTTAACCCCTAAAAGCTCCGTTTGGGCAAAGGTATTCTATATTTGTTAAAAAATAAATTACGTCGTTTAGGTAGTTAAATAAATTAAAAATAAATAAATAAATAAATAAATAAATAAATAAACTCGTTTGGGTAGTCAAATAAACAAATAAGTAAATAAACAAATAAATTCGTTTGAGTAACTAAATAAGAAAATAAGCTAACTTATAAGCTAAATAAGTTCGTTTGGGTAGCTAAATAAGTAAATAAGCAAATAAACTCGTTTTGGTAGCCAAATAAACAAATAAGCAAATAAGTAATTCCCTTCAAACGAAGTGACTTATTAACACATTGACTTATTTGCTAATAAGCAAATAAACAAAATTTCCAAGCATGACCAAAATTTGTAGTAAATAAGCAAATAAGCAAAGTTTCCAAACATGGCTAAAATTTGACAAGATCCATTGGTCTAATTGCGCTTGATTTCATTATATATTGCTAAATAGTTTATGCTTTGGCATTATGGGGTGGTTCATTTTTTTTTTCCTTCCTTTCGTGGGGCTGTAAAATGAAATTACTTGAGGTGATTCTGAATTAATGCATGCATCTTTCTCGCTTCAGATATCTACACATTCGATGGTACAAATATTAATGCACGGTCTATGAAGTTATATTTGATTGATCGAATTAATAATGAAGAGATGTATGATCTCACTTGATAAGTAATTTTATTGAACTAGTAAAAAATAAATTATTAATATTAAATTTTTTTAAGCATTGTATATTTTATATTTTGTGAGATTAAATATTCAATAGATGCATAATTCTCTCACTACTTATTGAATTCAAATAAAAAATATATAATCTCATAGAATAATCAAATATCTAACCGATTTTCTTACCTTGTGTTCGGAATCAGGGAACTCTAAAGTCTGGATTATTGGAACTTCTTTAGTCGGATGTGCATGTATTATGCTGGTTGTCTTCGGTGCCTATGTAGGCTATGATAGATTTTCGACGAGGAGAGAAGGTATTCATTCACTAAGCTTATGTTTGTAATTTTTAAAAAGTTTAATTTTTAAGTTTTAACTTTTAAGAAAATTAAAAAAAAAAAATTATTTATGATAATTTACGTTGGGGATCTTTTTTTCTCAATTGTTTTTTTCCTTTTATAAGAATGACTAATGTACCCATGCTTGGCAAACTTGACTTTTTAGCTTTTTGAATAAAAACGTCAAAAAATCAAGGTTGTCTATTTGGCAAAAAAATTAAAAAGTTAAAAAGTCAAATTAAAACACAAATTACTAGAATATTTTATTTAAATTCCTATCACTTTTAAAATACAATAATACATTTATTTATAATTTATTTATTATCACTACCAATTACATATAATTATTAATATCAAATATATAAAAGGAGTAAATTTTTTATTTTGAATAAAAAATAAAAAATAAATAAGTTAGTTTTTTACTTAAATAACTAATTTTTAAAAAATTAATTTAAAAACTAAGTTACCAAATAATATACTTTAAACTCAATTTAACTATTTATCTAAAAATATAAAAATATAAAAAAAAATTAATTTTAAAATTAATTACCAATCGAATTTTCTCCGTAAGAAGACAGGAATGTTGAGCTATGAAATGGTTGATTTTGGAAGTCTCAATCGTTCTTGTAAGAATTCTGAAGTTATAGGATTTTAAATCTCGTTATTTTAATCATACTTCTTTCTATTGTGCTTGGAATATCAACTTGATTAAAATTTTAGTTGGTATTATAGATTGGTAAATGGTTTCAACTCTTCAAATGCATATAGGTCACGTTTGGACAGAGTTATTTATTTATTTATTGATTTATAAGTTAAAAAATAAATCACATCATTTAAGTAGTCAAATAAATTAAAAATAAATAAATAAATTTATTTAAGTAGTTAAATAAATAAATATATAATTTTATCCAAATAAAATGACTTATTAATAAATTAATTTATTTACTAATAAATAAATAAGCAAAGTTTCCTAACAGGGCATAGTTGCTATAGGGTTTTGGTAAGCTTGGAAAACAAAATGGGTGTAAAAAGAGCAACCCTTGGCGTGCAAGTGGTACTTAAGAATCGATCATCAATTCTCATGTCATTTTATTATCAAGTAGGCTAGGGACGTCGTCAGTTATGTACTGCCTGTACACACCGCCTTGCTGTTTGCTTGTCTTTGTAAACCAACCTTTTGGTTTTGTTTGGTATATTGTAATTTTTTATTAAATTTTTTATTTTACATTTATTTTAATAAAAAATAAAAATGTAAAAAATTAAAAAATAATAAATTTTACTAAAATACGAATTTAAAAAATATAATAATTTAATCAAATAATAACAAAATAATTTGATCAAACTAACTTATTGGCAACTTAAATTTTTTGGGCTTTTTGATTAAAAACGTTAAAAAACTAAAATTACTCGTTTGACAAAAAAATAAAAAAGTTAAAAAGTCAAATTAAAACACAAATTCTCAAAATATTTTATTTAAAATTTTATCACTTTTAAAATATAATAATATTCTTTATTCGTAATTTATTTACTACCACTATTAACTGCATATAATTGTTAATATTAAATATATAAAAGGGTAAAATTATCTATATTGAACAAAAGTAAAAAAATTAACTTTTTATCCAAACAATCAATTTTAAAAAAGTTAGTTTAAAAGTTAAATTACTAAACAATCTATTTTAAATTCAATTCATTCTTTTAGCTAAAAACATAAAAAAAAGTAAAAAAAATTAACTTTTAAGCTATTTATTAATCGGGCCCTTAGTGAAGTTTTATTAATCTTTTGATTAATTTTTTTTTAATTTTTTGATTTATCTCACGGTGAAGATTCTAAAAAATAAAAAATTTCAGTAATTCACTGAAAGGATAAAAAAAAGCACAAAAAAAACAAAAACAAAAACAAAATAAAGAAATTAGCCCAAACATTGCAAACAAAGGCCAAAATGCTTCTAAACTGTTTATTTTAAATTCCAACTATTATTTTTAGATCACTTTTCTGGGTTCGCAGAAGAACTGCCTTAAAAGAAATCAATCATGTACTTGACCTAACGTGATCATTCTCGTATGCTGATTAGGGCACAAGAAAGCTTCTCAGGTTCCAACGGGCGCGAACAAGTGTAGTTTGAATTTTAAGTACGAAGTGCTTGAGCAAGCAACTGAGTTTTTCAGTTCCTCGAACAAATTGGGGCAAGGAGGCTCCAGTTCTGTGTTCAAAGGCACTCTTTCGGACGGAAGGATCGTGGCGGTGAAGAGGCTGTTCTTCAATACGCGGCAGTGGGTGGATGACTTCTTCAACGAGGTGAATTTGATCAGCGGAATTGAGCACAAGAATCTTGTGAGGCTTTTGGGTTGCAGCATCGAAGGCCCCGAGAGCCTTCTCGTTTACGAGTTCCTGCCCAACAAAAGCCTCGACCAAATCATTTTTGGTAAGGAAGCTATTTTATGAATTTACAGGTTCAAGCTTGAACGAGTCTCGCTTACTACTGTTTTTGGTTTTGAGTTTCACACGACTGACTATCCCCAAGAATCAACGAGTCTCTGCACCTTCTGTCAAGTGTGTATGAATCTAACAACTTTCAGTACTTTTTGATTCCGATGGGCGCAGATAAGAGCAAGAATCAAATTCTAAACTGGTCACAGCGATTCAACATCGTATTGGGAATAGCGGAGGGGCTGTCGTACCTCCACGGAGGTTCTCAAGTCAAAATTATCCACAGAGACATTAAAAGCAGCAACATTCTCCTCGATCAAAATCTTACTCCAAAGATAGCTGATTTTGGGCTAGCTCGATGTGCCGCTCCTGATAAATCTCATCTTAGCACCGGAATTGCTGGCACGCTGTAAGAACAAAACCTTTTCACCTCCATTCTTTTCTTAATTTTACTTTCTGTCAACTAAAAGCTCCTGTTTCACATCTCTTAAAAATTGGTTTTCTTTTGAAAAAAAAAAGTTAGATTTTAAGTGGTAGTGTTTGGCATATTAAAAAGTCACCAAATTTATTTTCACTTTTTTTTTTAAGAAAAAAAAATTATAAACATCCCTCAATTTAAAAAGTCTTCTCTTAAAAAAATAAAATAAAATAAAGTCAATATTTTAAATACTATAACTTAAAAATAAAAAGTAAAAAAATATTTAACATTTTAATAAAAACAAAAAGTAGTAAAAAAAACTATTATAAAAATTATTTTAAATAAATTAATTCTTTTTTTTTTGTTTTTTTAAAATAAATTAAATCTCTGTTAAATTTTTGTAGACATTTCAAACAGTACTAATCAGGAAAAACCCCTTCAACCGGAGGAAATTTTCTAAATCAATCAGCATATTGTAGCGTACAGCAGTTTTGATTTATTTTTATTTATTTTTAACATAATGAAACTCTAAAGTAGTGGCAGAAGTTGCCCTCCTACGAAAGAAAACACTGTTAGCCAGATTGTAAATTTTATAAATCAATGAGCAAGGTAGAAACACACTATTAGGGTTCACCTTGGTAAGTTGTGAGGAGTCTAATAAATACTGTACACGGAGTCACACATTCACAGTTTAATTCCACAGTGAGTTAGCAGATGTTATTTTAAGAATACTTTTGTTATTTTTCATAGACTTATAATGCTAGCTATATATATTGTAGTGTTAAGGCAATTTTAACGTAATTTCTTCTCTTTTTTTATCATAGTAAAACTTTGAAACAACCAAGATGTAGTCCTTATTGGGCGAACCATATAAATTTTGTGTTTTGTTCTTATTTTTTGCTTTCGCCTCTTATAAATTCTGAGTAGGATTTGCAATAACCATAACACACCTGATATACTTCATAAAATTTCCTACAAAAGTTACTGATTTCTAACTTTCCCAATAATTTTGGTGTAGGGGGTATATGGCTCCTGAATATCTTCTTCGAGGACAACTAACAGAGAAAGCAGATGTTTATGCTTTTGGGGTTCTGGCTCTTGAGATTGCATGTGGTAAAAAGAACAACACTTTCACGCATGATTCAGGGTCAGTTTTACAAAATGTAAGATTCCACTCTTCTTGTGCTAAATTATCTCTTTATCTAATAATTAAAGAAAACCATAAAAATATTTAATAAATTATGTAAGTAACAGAGACTTGCCAAATATCCATCAATACTGGGATGACTGGTTGAATTTGAACCAATATTTGTTCAGTTTAATACTAAACCAAGATTGAAAAAACGATGCGAAAGAAAATCCATGTATAATTACCAAACAGGATGGTTTGTTCTTGAGTCTGTGACATACCGTGTTCTTGTAATATCAGGTTTGGAAGCATTACAAGGCGGGTAGTATCACCCAAGTTGTTGAATATCTGTTGAACGACAATAATTGTCAAGAAAAGGAAGCATCAAAAGTGCTTCAGATTGGGCTTCTATGCACGCAAGCTTCTGCTGCGTTAAGGCCGTCCATGTCTGAAGTAGTTCAAATGTTAACCATCAAAGAAAGTGTGATACCTTCACCAAAACAACCTCCATTCCTCAATGCCAGTGTACTAGCCCCCACTGATTCTACTAAGTCTTCTACTATGAACACCGAGAGCTCAACTGGGCACACAACAATCGATATCTTGCCTGCTGACACCATCGAGTCTGCCACCACAGCCAGCCCGGAATCGGATGAGAGTTCAATGATTAAAACGTGCGAACCAAGGTAGATTATACTTGAATTCTCTGTAAAACCCGAGAAACGCGTCACTGTGAACTTGAGACTAGAGGATGAGATGCATCAAGGGCTCATGGTGTGTACTTGGTGTTACTCTCTTCAAGCTTTTTTGAAAGCTCTCGGAGTCTTATTTATTTATTCACCTTGGTTTAGTACAGGTGGTGGTGCTTTTTGTATAGAGAGAACTCTTTATCTTCAAAGCTTGTATTTAGGGCTGTATATCAGTTGTTCTTTTCAGTCGTCGCCTCTCAGCTTCGACTTTGGGATCTGTGGGTTTAAGAGATTCGTTTTTCTTTGAGAGAAGAGGTTGCAATATCACGACAGAAGAACGCTGTCTTGCAGGAGGGATAATGGGGTAATGTGTGAGAATTATATTTATTTGTTTATTTTTTAGTTTGGAGGGAGGGGAAGGCTACTTTTATCTTTTCTCCTCTTTTCTCCTTCCCTGTTTATCTTGTAGTTGATGAGTAGACTTTTATTTCTTTATACCCATACAATATAGAATAAAATGTATAGAGTGATAGATGATTTGCTTCCCCCACAAATTCTTCATATTTTGGCGCTTGTTATGAATCCTAGAAACTCATTATCGACTAGATTTCATCGCTGTGTTTTATTACTTTTTTTTCTTTTTGCTTTTGATTGAAATGAATAGCAGAGCAGGATTGATATGAAAGGTTTGCTTTTGGCGCAGGCTGTGTTTGTTGACATGGTGAGTATAAATTAGCAAATCTAAATTGAATCATGGCCTAATTTATAGCCAATAACTTTCTTCAATGCTGGTGGTTTTGGGACCAGTGGCTATAGAAATTTTGCTTAGCTGCAATGGAAATGCATGGTCTAAGTGACCAATGGCGGAATGAAGACTTCATGTGGCGATCAGAGACTTATAAAAAATACTAAAAAACTCGCTTATACTTAATATAATATAAATTAATATATAAAATAATATTTTTTTACGAGGTGACAATATGAAAAATGCAAATGACACTCTCTCCTTCAGTCAAGAACGGATGTAGAATTTTAATTTAAGAGGAGCAAATTATTTTTTAAGTTCTTAAAAAGACAAATATTAAGTTTAAAAAAAAAGATTTAAGGATGCGAACCTTTATAATCTAAACATATTTTAAATTAATACTATTATAATTATGAATTTTTTCTAAAATTTAAAAAGCGACAGCCATCGGCTACCCTTTTGTTCCATCTATGCCTTAAGTCGTTCACCCTTGTTAAGTATGACTTTACACTATTGTGATGTATTATGTACTAGGCATAATCCTCTCTCTCTCTCTGTCTCTCTCCTCCCGAAATATTAGCATGCGTTATTCATTTTTAATATTTTTTTAGTATTAGTTGAAGTATACATTTTAGATTTCTTTTCTCTCAAAAAACTAGAAAAATGAAAAAATTGATCAAAAAATTCAAATAAAATGAAATAAGTCAATTAATTTTTTTCTGCCGTTTTGTGTCTTTTTTTTTAATTTTAGACCAACAGGCACATTTTTTTATATTGTTCTGGAAACCAGAAATGTTTAAAAAATGAAGAAAAAAGTTTTTAAAAAATCTAAAAACAAAAAAACTCCAAAAATTGGCTTTTTAGGCCCAAATTCATGCATAAGTATTTCATTTGATAACGCTGCTGCTTAGTTGTTTTTAGTCTTTTACTTACTAATTTTAATTATAAGTTAAAATATTTTTCAAACATTTACAACTTCAAGCTACATGCTAAAATAAGTTACTAGCAATTTTTGCTACAAATTACAATTTATAAGTTACTAACAGTAATTTTGCCAAACACCACCAATTTAAAAGAAATCAACCCAATTTTTTTGAAAATAAAAATAAGTTAAAAAATAGCCTAAAAGAGGGTCAAATTTATTTTTTTCTTGGGTAAATTACACTGACCTCCCATGAGGTTCGCTAAAGCATCAACAACCTCTCTTGTTATTTTTGAAATTTCACTGTACACTCTTCTGCTGTGACTTTCTGCTTCGAAGTCCCCTCTTTGTTTGATTTTCATTAAGAGCAAAGACAGATATTACTGACATAAGCTGTAAAATGATTGTAATATTCCAATGCTATCCTTTATAAAATGTTTGGACATTTCTAACCTTCTAATATGATTTAAAATGTCCATATTATCCCCATCTTACTTACTCTTTTAGACAAAATTATCCTTAGTGAGGTTTCACTTTTCACACAAATACATAACCCTAAACAATTGAGCAACAAATTTAATTCATGATAAGTTTTGTATGTGTTAACCAAAAAACAAATCAATCTCTTGCGAAAAAGAAAATTCTTTCGAGTACCAAGTGATTACTCTAGATCTTATGTTTTATTTCAAGATTTTGTCAGAAAAATCACAAATGATGAAATTAAAAGTAACAAAACTTGAATTTTATTACATCGACAGAGGATTAGTTACAGATACTACGATCTACTCTTATGAACTGGAATAAAAATTACAAAAAAGATAAAAGATAAAATAAAAATAGGCAGTTTGTTGTGATGTGTAAGTGTCTTTAATAATTACAAATCTACATATTTATAAAGAATTCCATAAATAACTACTCATAACTTCTAATAACTTTCCATAACTACACTAAGTATGAATTAATCCTACGACGTCAAGTGTCCCATGTATGTTATAACTTATATTTAACTGTCACTCTTCTATTTAACTGTCACTTATCATACTCAAGAATAATCTATATAAGTATTTTAAATGTATATATTATTTTTCATCAAATCTTTATAAAATATAATAGGTTATTTAAATAAAAAATAATATTCTCGATAGAGAATTGTTAATTATGGTATAAACAATGTCCATCCAATTCTTTAAGAATGAAACTCGTTAAATTCTTGAAGAATTGTAATATTACACCAAAGTCGAATTTTCGATAGCCATAAATGGCTAAATTAATCAAAATCGAATTTTTGATAACCATAAATGGCTAAAATTCTATGACATTTTTAATTATTATTATTATTATTATTTATTTAAATTTCTCGATAAGCATGCCTTACTAGCTTCAAGCAAGTCTCTAACCATTTGTACTTGTATTTTCAAAAGACTCTCAAAAGATAAGTATTTTCTTTTGATTTTTTATTTATTATTTTTTTAAACAACCTCATGTGTGCCTTTGACATACTGTCAACAGAAACAATGTATTAACTTTCAAATGCCTTTGACAGGTTTATAAATCTCGTCTGGCGTACTACACTCGAAAGTCTAAGAGATTTGCTTTCGAAACACAACTAATACTTTTCTTTTATATATATATATATATATATATATATATTATGTGGAAAGACTATATAGCCTTTGAAATTTAGCTTTCTCAAGCATATGTTCCAACAAGAGCATGTGATAAACTTGTCATGTGCAAAACAATCTTGTCAGAGGCAATTCGTGTCCTTTGAAACAAAAAATCCATTGTAAAATGATAATAAACCCAAATCGACGACTGTTGACAGAACATATATATCTATTATTAAACTTATTTGATGAAAGACTTGGAAAGGCCTAAAAGACCATATAGCCTCACAGGCGAGTCAGCCTCGTTAGACGAGTCAGCCTTGTCAGGCGTAGTCCCAAACGCAGTGTCCCTCAACAGAGACAAAAATTATTGCTCGACAGGACCATATATATTGTTCTGTCAATTTTCCTATTTGCAAGTTATTCGATCAAAAGCACTGTCGATTTTTTTTTGTTATAATTCCATTGAGAATTCAATTGGAATAAATCCAATTTCAAAATGGAAATTTTCCATTGAAAGTATTGCCATAAATTTTTCTTCTTTCTTTTATTTTCGTCGACTAAGAAAAGCGAAAACCTTTTCTTTCGAATTTAATCATTTTCATTTTTTTTGTCGCCATTCTTTGGCGTTGTATTTTAACAAAATAAAATTCAATTAAGTCATTATTGATTTATGAAGTTGTCCTCCAACCTTTCGAAGGTTGGGACTATACGAATCTACAACTATTTCAATTATTTCTTTCCTCTTAGCCATAGTTTCTTGGCTAACTACAAGAATACTTTTTAAAGATTGTTGAACCTGCGATTTAAATTGTTCAATCTTACAAAAACTAATCTATGGTTTAGATTGTTCAAACTTACAAAAATTTACTTGTGATTTAGGCTGTTCACTCCTACAAATATCAACTTGTAATGGGAAATGATATATATCAAAAATAGGATTATAATATGCATATCGTTGGTAACCTATGATTATAGGGTAACCTATGATTATAGGGTCTACTAATGTAGGATACATTGTATAAATATGATAGTAATATACTTGTCGTTGATAACCCGTGATGATGGGGATCATTGATGGTCTCTGTTGTTCTGCTTGTACCATCGCTGGTGAAAAATTGCAAATCTTCCATACTAGAGCCCTTATTGCACTCATGATTTCTTGCTCTTCAGTGGTTGGGTTGCGGAGTACCTCTAAAAGTTTCTGTTTCTCTTGTGCAGAGAGGTTGTTTAAGCCCTTAGCTAGATTGGGCATTCTCGTGATTATTCACAATTTCTTCTGACTTAGTATGATGTCTCACTAAGCGTGCCAAATTTATTAACCAAAACACAAATTAATCACCTTCAATTGAGAAAATTCTTCTGAATACCAAGCGATTACTCTGGGTCCTATACCTTATTTCAAGATTTCGTCAGAAAAATCAACTCATCTAAATTAGAATGAAAATTACAATAAACATAAAAGATAAAAAAAAAATAAGTGGTTTGTCGTGATGTGTAAGTGTCTTTAATAATTACAAGTGTACATATTTATAAAGAACTCCATAAATAATTACTCCTAACTTTTAATAACTTTCTACAATTACCCTAAGTATGAATTAATCCTACGACATCATGTGTCCCGTGTAAGTTGTAACTTCTTATAACCGACACTCTTCTATTTGGTTGCCACTTGTCATCCTCAAGAATAATCTATATGAGCATTTTAGATGTATATATTATTTTTCATCAAGTTTTTATAAAATATAGTAGGCTATTTAAATAAAAAATAATATTTTCAACAAAAAATTATTAATTATAGTGTAAACAGTATGATATAGAATTACTTTTCCAATCCATAAATAGCATGATTCACAAAGATTTATGGTTCACGAAAAGCAAAAAGCTATTAAATTATTACCGAAATGCATTCAAAGTGAATCTTTTCCACCATAAGTCAACTTTGCTGCTTTGTGGTTTCTCAGCTCTCACCCGTGCACTCACTACTTTCATTTCTAGGATTATCATATGTTCACATAAATGACTAATATATTGTTTCTTCGTATGTTCACATAAACGACTAATATATTTGTTCTTTGTCTGGATCTAGGAGATGATTCTTGGAAGAACTTGGTGGAACATCTTGAAAAATGGTGGGACAACACAGGGGATAAGGTAGCACTTGTGATCTCGTACAGTAATTTGTTCTTTGTTTTTTCTTGTCGAAAGAATTATTTATTGTCACGATCTATTTCTAAGAACAGCGTGCGTGACCGGTCAATGAGTTAAAAACTCACCTGAAATCTCTTATATATATTTTTATACATATATATATAAAAATAAATAACATATTGTGTGTGTATATATATATAAGCTTATGAGATATAAATATAAGAGAACACTTTTTATCTTTAGCTTGAGCAGTGCAAACTGGGTATTTATAGGCATTTCTTTGGAAACGTACAGCTGTGGAACAGCTGTCCATATCTATTTTTTTACACACGTGGTACATTTAATGTGTACCTGGATACTTCGTAAAATTTTTGATATAAAATTTTTAATTTAAAAAATTTTAAAAATTTATGTATAAATTTTTAATGTATTTTCATAAATTATCATATAGTTAGAATCTTTAATAAGATTTTTTATTTATTTAATATTTTCTTATCGCGGTTTATCAATTACTAATATTTTTAATAACAGTAAAAATTTAAGCTTAGACAATTTTCAAAAATTCAAGATAATCTTCTAATATTATTTTATGATTTATCATGAAGTTAGAATTTAGAAACAATACATTTTTATCTCAATTTTTGATTATTTAAAATTTTATTAGATGTAAATTCTTAGCCTTAGATCTTAAAATTAATTCTAAGATTTTGTTAAAAATTTTATTTAGAATCTCATGATAAATTAATTACTTTTTTTATTATTATTATTAAATGTTGGGTGTCACATTTATATTATTTTGTAAATGCATGTAGATCAATATGAAGGGTTGTTTTTTCTTGTCGAAAGAATCATTTATATTATTTCGTAAATGCATGTAGATCAATGTGAAGAGTCCCGGCTTTTAACATAAAGATAGAGGTGAGGTTCTATGGCTAAGTGTTTTCCCGTCTTCGGTATTGACTAGGTTGTCTCCTCTGAAAGTTAAACACATTGTTGCCATTGACAAGAGAAATGAAGAAGAGAATCCTAATAATCCTTACAGAACGAAGGAAGATAATCAAAACATGAGAAAGCTTCAATCATCGATGGAGAAAGTTTCAATTGTCGACTGACGAGCTTCAATCGTTGCTAGAGAAAGTTTCCATCATCAACCCATAGCTTCGACCTGTACTCACGATGATGAATATTGCCTTAATCTCTCAATCGAAACGTGTTTAGTAGTTTTGATAAAGTTAACAGAGAGCTTCTATCAGCACTCAAGTGGACGTCAGTGATTTTTGGTTCAGACAAGGTGGTTTAGTGGTTTGGGCAGAGACCTTTCCAGTTGATGGACAAGCCACTAACAGGAGACACACACGACGCATTACCAGTTGCATTGGGTTAAAAGGGCAAAATTGACTTTTAACATTAATTACATTTAGCTATTAAATTATTCAGTAAAACTAATAGGCAAATAAGTAATTGTAATTACTCCGTTAACGGCGTTACTTGATAATATTTGACGAAGGTGTATAGTGAAATTTTAGAAAGGAGAAGGAACGCAAATAATGTTTAAGTGAAACTTAGGAGAGGTGAGTGTAATTTTATCTTTTTTCTTTGGTTGATATTTTGCATATCGGGCACCGATCGAAAATTTTTTTTTTAGGGGAAATCAAGTGGATACAGGGCCGGCCATGGGGTAGGCGGGCAAAGCCCCCGCTTAGGGCCTTTGATTTTTTGTTAAAATTTAAGGTCCATTTGAATATAAATTTATATATATAAGTTTTCTCATCTTAATGATTTTAGACAGAGCAAAAGTAGTAGTTAGTATTATTTATAACTTTTTTGTTTTGAGTTTAAGTCCTTCTACTTTCAAACATTTAAGATACGAAATAAGATGAATATAATATAAAAAAACAAAAATTACGATCATAATATACTTAAGTCATATCTTTTTAATTCTAAAATATTAATTTAATTTTTACCAATTATAATTAAATACAAAATATTGAATAAGAAAAAAAACTTATTTTTTAAAAGTTAATAATATATAAGTTAAAAACTTGATGTATAAGTGATACAGTATTCTATTTAAATTTTTTTAAAAATTAAATTTTATTTAAACATGAATACAAATATATTTTATTTATTTAAATTTTTATAATTAATTTTTAAATTAATCTTAAAATATATTGAGTCCCCATTTTATAAATTCGTCTTTGACCTCAAAATCTTTATAGCCGGCCCTGAGTGGATAATAGAAAGCTGCAAACTCCGAAGAATCAGAATCCGTATCTCGCTCTGACTGCAGTACTGTGTCTTTGCTTGCATCCACAAATTTCTAGACAAGCTTCAATGGCGCTCTCACCATGAGCTCGAACGCCTCCACGTCGTAGTCAGAACCAGCAGCAGTCATGACTTTCAGTACTGAGTCTTCTTCTCCTTCCGGTTTGGAGTGGAAATTTTCTCAGGTTTTCGGAGAACGAAGCCCGGGGGAGGAGGTTCGAGACGGTTAGGGTTTCTAAATCTCTTTTACACACGTGTATGGAAACACAATCATATATGTGCATGTGCGTTTATTGAATTCTAATTGTTTGCAGATTTTCTCCGTTTCGATCATATCTACCACTTTTGAGTAATATTATGCACAATTGTAGTTAACCTGACATGTTGTTATCCAGTTTTCGCGATGACTGTACGGTTAATTCAACTAATCCATCTAAGGGTGTAAGAAAAACCGCCTAAACCGAATAAACCGATCAAAAATTGATTAATTTTGATATGTTTTTTTAAATATAAATTGGTTTGCACGGTTTAAGAAAAAAAGGAAAAAAAATCAATTTTCAATTCGAAAGCGGTTTAATAAATATTAAACTGCAACAAATCGAAACCGACTGATTTATATAGATACATACTATTGACTGTTGAGTGTTGAAGATTTAAAAACTTTAGACAATTTAAACTTTGATTGTTGTTTTGTTTAATTATTATATTTTGAGTTATTGTTAAATTGTTAAAAAGTTTAATGCTTAAACATTAGGTAAGTTGCATATGGGTATAATTAATGATTAAACTCACTATTTTTCAGTAATTAATTTCTCAACTATAGAAAGTCCAAACCAACTAAACGTGAGCCAAAATGGTTTTATTATGATGGTTTTGTTTGGTTTACTTGTAATTTCGGTCGATTTTAGTGTGCAAATAAGTCAAACCAAAATCATCAATTCTGTGACAAATTTCTTAAAAAACTGACCAAACCGAACCATTTACATCCCTAAATCCATCGAAGTAGCTGAATCAATCTTCCATCATTGCTTGTCATGCACGCCCAGGGATACCCTATTCTTTTTGGGTCCTAGGAAAATGCTCATGATTGGACCTTGATAATATACACATATTCAAAAGAGAAAATCAAGTTTAAAAAAATCATAACAAGAATTTGAAAAGATAAAATATAATCTTGTTACTTCATAGTTTGATAAAATCCAGCTTGGAATAAGGAAAAATGCCCAACAAAATTTTAAGCTATGATACCAAAACAGTTGAACCTGTTGCAGCAAAGTAGCACTCAAATTGGCAGTTGCTTTGTTGGCTTGTACCATGGGCTGGCCCTGAGCATCCCCAGTATCAACTTGCATGGATAGGAGAGTTGTTTGATCTTGAGGCTCATGTTTTTATTTGTAGTATAATATTCTCCAAGTGTGATGCAGATGGAATGATAATTACAGATTGAACATTTAATCCAAATTATTCCAAAGTTTGTTAAAAACTTTTTCAAGATCAACCCGCGATATAATCTAGTCAAGCTTGAAAACTTTTTTAAATTGATTAATTTTATGAGCTCCTATAGCCTGGCTTGATATGCTAATAATCACTTTATGACTTCATAAATAACTAAAGTTACTTGAGCTCGGCTTGATAAAGTTTGTCGAGATTGGCTCAAAAGATAATCAAGCCAATTAAATGCATTTTTTTTAAGCTCATTAATTTTTGGTGCCAAGTTTGTACGAACTTTACTCAACTCTGCTTGTCTTATTTGCAGCCCTGCAGTAATATATCTTTGAAGATTTACATCCTTGCCCGATACTAGCTTATAATTATTATGGCTTTTGATTTCTTGAAAGCTTGACTATTTAATCATTGACTACTATTGTGCTTGTTCGGGAGAGCTCTCCATGTCTAACAGCAGCATGTGAGATGAATGCGATTATCAATTATTTTAGTGATTTCTCAATATTTCATTGAAGTCTTTTTATTGTTTCTGCCATTACCGAATTAATCCACATCTTGATTCAAGTTTTACCATTTTAGATTGACTTGACATTTCTGACTTTCATTGCACTTAAACTCTCAGTGTGAATCACTCTTATTTTGCACAACCACCAAACCTCTTTCCCCCCACCCCTTCCTTTTCTATTTGTAGTTTCTAATTTCTATGGAGCTATTTATTCAATATCAGCGTTTGAAGAACAAAAGAAATAAAAAGAAGGAAAAAGGAATCACGGAAAAAGAAAGTAGTTATTTATGTAATGCTTAATTGATGTATGCCGGTTGCCAGCACAACCACATTCCCTGTTCTGCCTGCAATTCTGTTGCACAGAACCTTGAATATATTTGAAGAAATTAGAACTGATATCATTTCAATGAGAATGAACAAACATTACTCAATAAAATGGTATTAATTCCACTGAAATTATGCTAATTTGTGGTTTTATTCCTCCCCCCCTTACATTTGATACATTTATTTGGCATTATGTCATTATTGTTGAACTTTTTGGTTTTTCTTCTAGTTGATATCATAACCACAATTGAATTTGAGAAGACTGGTGATTATCTTGCTGTTGGGGATCGAGGTGGTCGTGTTGTAATTTTTGAAAGGAAGGCTGATAAAGATGTGAGAATTATGTACCAATTTGGAGTATTTCTATTTTTTTTTCCCTTCATCGTACCTGGAAAGAGTTTTAGATTTAGTTTGAGCTTTCTCTCCTTTTTAATTGCGGGCAGCCCCGTTTACTTATTGGACAAATTGGAACTATTTTGGCTCTTAGGTTTTAAGCGAGCAGTACACTCAAAATGAGTTGAAGAAACTGGATTTTGTGGACACACGACATCCCCACTTTCATTATAAGACCGAATTTCAGAGTCATGAACCCGAGGTATGATATTATGGTTTGTGATATAGGAAGCAAAATTTTGACGTTTCCGTTGGAATGGTGCGTATACATGCTTTCCATGTGCATTGTGTATACTTTCCATGTGCATTGCAGATCCTAATATGTTACCTTCTATATAGTTTGATTATCTCAAGAGTTTGGAAATTGAAGAAAAGATCAACAAACTGAGATGGTGTGCAACGCCTAATGGATCACTGTTTATTCTTTCAACAAATGATAAGACGATAAAACTGTGGAAGGTATGGAATTCTTAGAGCAAATAATTCTAGTTATGAAGAACATTGACTTTGGATTTCTTTTACAAATAAATATAGTGAAATTTCTGCAGGATAATTGTGATATATTTCCTTTTTCTTTCCTTTTTGCTTGCTGTCTGATTGTGATGTTGGATAAACTTTGAAAATTTATAGATTTTTATTGTTCTTCCGATGTGAGTAAATTAGTTGGAAGATTAGGCTTGTTTAGCAACTTGTTTTTTTCAAGTTTTTGTTTGTGGAAAATCAAAAATAAATAAAAAAATTAAAAATAAAAACATGTTTGATAGCTCATTTCATTTTAAGAAAATCGTAGCAATTTTCAAAATTCCATATTTTGGAAAATAAAAATGGTACTTTCACCTTGTTTTGTAACAAAATTTCATTATCTCCTCTCCCTTGCTAACTTTTGCCACCACTTCTACACACCCTCACGCCTGCCACCTTCTCCAGCGACCCCTCCTCCCAGTGACCCTCTGGCCACTCTCCATCCTGCTTGGCAACTCCCTTTTGCCAGCAATCCCTCCGACCACTTCCTCCCACCAACAACTCTCTGCAGCCACTCCACTTATTTTCAAAACAAGTTTATGATAACATGTGTACCAAATATTTTTGTGTGTTTATTTTGTTTAAAACAGAAAAGAAAACGTGTGCTTTTCTGTAAACAAAAAACAGAAAAAGACAATGTTGCTAAACTTGTGTTTTGGTGAGCAAAAACAATGAAAAGCACAACTTTTTTGAAAACTCTTGAAACAACTTTTTTCCGTTCTAAAAAGTGTGTTGTTTCTGAAAATTTTCTTGACAACAGTTTTTAAAAGAAGTTTTT
>JAULJZ010000023.1:9154426-9175930 GCA_032270985.1 Heliamphora pulchella
ATAAAAAAGTACAAAAAAGATAAAAATAAATCAAAATCTTCTTTGTTAGACCACAGGAACTGTCATGTTGATAGACGGAAAAATACTTCTATAAAGTAAGCACACAAGCAATAATAGACACTATTTTGTCTTTTTTTCTATTAACAAAAAGAATATCCATTAGTGATTTGATTTAATAGATTCAAATTATTTTGTTTAAGGATTAAATATATTTAATCAAAAGATCATAGATAAATGAATATATTTTAAATGGTCAAGGGGACAAATGCGATAAAAATTTCAATTGAGCTCAACATTTGTTGGTGATTTGACATACTAGATTCAAATTAATTAGATTAGAGACTAAATAGATTCAATCAATAAATGTGGGACAAAATAAACAAATCTTGAATAGTTAAGGGGATAAATATGTTATAAACCCCCATTGAGATCTGCAGGGGAATTTTATAGCCGGTTGTAAGTTGTAACTTCAGAGATGTTTGCATGGACGCATCATACACCGGGAAGAAAGTGCATAACGAGGTTATGTGGAAGCAATAGAATGACATTGTATGGGCGGATAGGTGCATCAGGAGGTATTACAGGAAAGGTTTCTAGAATAGCGTTTAATAATTGTAAGAGTTCCAAAGAATGTCAAACTGCATTGAGAGACCAAAAGACTACAAGTCCTGGGTTCAATTCAAATTTAAATGGATCTGGGCCCAATCTAAGTCATGAGTTGAAGAAGGAATTTTTAAAGTTTCGGGCTAAGGTAAAGCAGACTGCAACTGGAACAAGCCCAATCTAAGTCTTGAACCTCCTTCTCAGAGCATTGTCCTTGAGAGTAACCCAAAGAACCTTTAAAACTTTTTGAGTTATCTATCCAAAAGATGGGTCGTCAACGAGGGTTGAAAATTTGAGGTACGTTCAACATCTGTGGAACTAGGGAAGACGACGAACATTGGTTTGAGATCAGAGAGGAATACAAGGTGTCTAATCGACGAAAAAACATGGGTTCAGAGGAGGAAAATGTGAACGGTTGATCTACAAAGTAGTAGTTGCAAGGCATGAACGCGTATCGACTTCAAACGAGGGTGGGTAGACGTCAGAGAGTACACGGGAAGAGGTTCAAGTTCAACTGAGCAAAGAGAAGCAAGACTGTTTTTTGGCAAGGAGATTAATTTTGATCAGATCGAAATGTTGCAAGACTTAAAGAAATACGGGTCTTCGGAGTCTTCTTTGAATTCATATACCAGGGACAAAGAGGACAAGATTGAAGAGGAATCCATCCTCAATCTAGAGGCAGTATTTAGAGAGGAGATTGAGAATTACACCTTTGTACAGACTCACCAAGAGGGGGAAGATGACTGCAAAGCTCTAGATTTTGTCACATGCAATAAGGTACACGATTTTGTTGATCAAAGCAGCATTAATTCTTCACCTTTAAAGAGGTCATGCTCCATCTTTCACAATTATTCTAGACTTAGTGAAAGGGCTCAGATGCTTGAGCGTGATAGTTTAGCTCCTTTGGTAGTCCCCAATACTTTTGCTTCTTCCTCACACCTACGCCTTCAAAACCCAAACATGGAGATAGTCTTCTGTGCACACTCACATTCCGACCAGCGAGGACACCTTTGTTTGTGAAAAAACCGAGAATCAAGTGGGCGCTTGATTGAAGGAAGTGACCATTGATCGCGATGGTAGAGTGGAAAAGGTCTTAGAGGGAAGAGTCATAGATGAGACTCAATCTTGGCTAAGAAATCTGTCAGTTTGTGTCCTTTCCCCATGATGAGGAGGTGGGTTTTTTTAAGAACATACTCAATGTGATGGGCTTATCCCTAACTCATAAGGGCAAAGTAGGGATTAGGGAGGGAGATAATGTGGGGGTGGCAGGGAGAATAACGCATAAAAAGGTTGGAGGGAGCAATATTAAAGAGTTCGGAGAATTGAAAACTTTTGGAATTAGTTACAAAGGCCGTTTTAAGCACAATGGGGATAATTTTGATCAAACAACGGGCAATTCTTGTACACACTTTTGATTAACACTTTCTCTCTTATTGGTGTAGCAATTGACATCATAAAATCAAGGGGATCCATATTTACAGTTTCTACTTGAGTTATAAAAGCAGGTGATACAAATGAATGCGTCGATCTAGAATCTATCAAAACATAGACATTTCTACTGAAAACGGTAAGAGTACCTGTTACCACGTTAGCTGTAGCTTGGGCATCTTGTCTGGTGATGGTGAAAACTCATCCTAAGGTGCATAATATTCCCAGATGATATTATCTTAGTAAATGAAATAACGAAGAATAATTAATGCTAAGTCAAGAATCTGGTTAGAAACATTGTAGACAAAAGAGCTTAAATAAGTGTGAACATAATTGAATTAATGAAATGTACATTTAGTAACAATAGAAGTAGAAATAGTGAAGAAGTGAAATTAAACACCATGAGATACAAAAAAACTATACAGTTTTGCAATCACGATTAGCATCGTTAGATTTATTATTAATAATAAGGATGGGGGGATTGAGGATGATATAACTCTTAATATCAAAATAGGTTGATTCAAGTGGAGTTAAACTTCTAGTATATTATGCAATCAACGGACACCTACGAAATTAAATGAAAATTTTTATAGGCCAACTACGAGCCTAAACAATACTATACTAGACAGAGTGTTGGGCAACTAAGAAAAAACGCATATATAAAATAAGTAAATAAGTAAATAACTACAATTAAGTTGAGGATATTAAGATGAATGTGTGGTAAGATTACGAGAGATAAAACTAGATGTGAAAACATTTGTGAAATAGTAGGAATAACACCAATTGAAATTTTCTTTGATAAGCATGAACATCAATTGAAAATAAGTTCAAAGGAAATAGAATGAGGTTGTTTGGTTCACATACAACAAACACAAGTAGATGCAATTGTTAGGAAGCACGATGTGAAACTATTAATGAAAACACAAGAGAGACGAAAAGATTTAAACCAACATGGGATGTGCAAAAATGATATGGATTTATTAGATACATTCACCATATAACCCTTGATAAAGCTGAATGGTGAAAAATGATTCATGTAGTCGACCATAAATTATTGGGATACAAATCAAAATTTGGTTTGCTTAGTTTTTCAAAAAATTGAGCAACCAATAATCTAATAATGAAAAGGGAAGGACACTACCTAGCTAAATTAGTTAAAATTCTACAAGAAATGGTTTGTCTCCCTTAATATGTAGCTCAACCTCCACAAAGCAAGTTATCTCTAGCATATGTGGCCAATTGGCTCATGCATTAAATCAGCCTTCAACAAAACACCGGAAGACAACTTCAAAAATACAAATGAAAGAGAACCAGATATATATTCATGAATGCGTGACCCATTGCTAGATCTTGGGAGTCACTTTCACAGCTTATCATCGTCAATCATCCACCTGTAGGATAGGTAACCTAATGCCATAATTAGTTGATTGTCTACAAAAAGAATTACACTGACCAACAACATGGAAAGGGTTACTAAACTTCAATCTGTGCTCACTAAACTTCATCTCTTACGAGAAGCAAGGAAAGACAAAGTGGGTGTTTGGCAAAGCTACAGCTTCTAGCTTTTAACTTTTTTGTACATATTTTAACTATAAGTTATAAATTTTTCTAAATACGCAAAATTTTTCTAAATACGCATAACTTTTACTACAACTTATAATTATTTTTTATTTTATTTCAATTACAAGTTACAATTTTTACCAAGCACTCACAACTTCTGTTACAAACTACTATCTATAAGCTACTAGTTTTAGTAATACCAAACACCAAAAGATGAAGGTGATGATGACAACAACAACGATGAAAAGCGTATTCTCTTATATTGCGCAATGAAAACTTTTTCAAGATTCCACCTGAAATGAAATACCAGGCACTCTACTTCTTTATCTCGAAAGTCAGTGGTCTATCTTTGCTGCATCTTAGCATGGCACATTATCATAGCACAGAAAACAAGCTAATTAGTTACGTGATAATGTTGTGCAGTTCTAATTGTCTAGTCCAACGTTTTCCAAATAAGGGTTACTTCCTCTCAATTCTCGAAAGTGCGTTTTCTCTTAGTAAGCATGCCAACGTTTTCCGCTTTTGCACAAACTCATTCCAAAATGGAAGGTTTTTTTATAGCATACACACCCCGACCGACAATCCTAGTCCAATTAAAGGCAAATTAACTGCGATGAGAATCTCAAAAGATGGCATTTTAATACAAATCATTAAGATTGTGTAAATGATTTGCAGCAATGACCAAGAAGGAAACGAAATAAATACGATCTGGAAGCAGAACAAGGAAAAGGGGAAACTTCTGAACCCTATTTGACAGGATCTGAAGAAGATACCTCGAATAAGACTGCAAAAGAATCATCTCTTTCTCTGTGGAATGGAGCTATCAAACTATCTCCGCCTATCCCTCAGTCGGAGTCTCAAACAGAGCTGACAATTGACGTGTATATATCTATAACCTTTTTACATGCCTATGTATCTATTTTCTTCGGTAAATCGGTCGAAGGGCTAATTGTTTTGATGCATCTGATCTAATTATTTTGGGGCAAATTACAATAACTTCTTATGAGGAATTGATGAAATACAGTCTCACGTGTTTAGAAAGATTATATCGACACCTTTAATATTTGATTTCATATTACACGTTAACATACGCGGTTAAAACTTTAATTAGTCAACTAATAATATCAGCAATAAATTAACAAAATTTTCCATATTTGCCCATACTTTCTCTCCCTTTAAATAACCAAAGAAACTAGGGCATATTCTATCATGAATGAAACAGCAAAGCCAAGATTGAATATTCACCTAAATTAAGCACCATTGATTCTTTAAGATAAGAACTGTTGAAGAATTTTAATAAAAACAAAATATTAAAAATAAAAATAAAATAAATTTTTTATTATTTCGTTATGTAATTGTTACCAAAAAAAGTTACAAGGCTATGTGGTTTAATGGCCACGAGTTTGGGACTCTTGATGGTTTCATTGGTCCCTTCCCTTTGTCCTGCACACTTTCACTTGGTCCATTATCCCCCATCCTTTTGCGTCCTATGGATGATTATGCTGGTATTCTTGTGTACCCATACTGTGGGGTTATGTGTCCTGATTCCATACATCGGTAATAAACGATTCTCTACCTAAGTTTTGGGCAATTATTCTTAAAATGGTCAATGGCTCCACACTTAAAACAAGCATTCGATTTAGCTTTTTCCACGTGACCAGGCAACGATATTATCCACTTTGGGCAAAGCACTCATGATTTTGTTCTTCCTAGGTGGTCACACCATCCTTGCATTACTCTCGCCTAAGCACACTTAACTATGGAGTTTTGCTAGGGTCTCTACCAACTGAAAAAATACCTCGTTAAATGTAAGTGTCCAAGATTTTTTCTTTATAGCCCAAAAATTTCATCTCCCTTTCCAATGTAGGATACCAGGATATCACAACGTACATAGCCCAAAGCCAATCATACCCAACACAATAATCTGAACGGCACCATTATGATCCCGTACGTTAGGTTCCCATACATCAGCGTTCTTAATCACAGTGGCCTATAGCGGCGGTTCGGCTCAAGATGTGACACGGTTCAAGACGTACATGGTCCATTGTTAGCACCCCCATCAAACCGAGATTCACTGACCAAGATAAAAAGGTCTGCCTTCCCCCACATCAACCATATCAAGATACAACTCAAAAATGTACAAGGGGTAACCCACAAGATGTCTTTAGTGCCATAATCACAATGCTCATGGTATAACAACTTATATTCTGATGTACAACTAACAATGGCATGATATGCAACTAAGCATGAAAAATTGTACAACTCAACATAGCATATGGTACAACTCATTAAAGTACTAAGTACAAGCATATGAAGCATAAGTCACAATTCTTGAGACATGGTTCAAGCTTTATAGCATGGATTTTAATCATCATATACTCACTCTAAAGCATTAATTATCCAATTTAAATTAATTAAAACATATACTTCAAGTCCCACAACAAAGACATACTCAACCATACACTTAACAACTTAAGGGCCCACTTTCAACAACTAATTTAAAAAATACAACAGTGTTTTGGGATACCTAGATTTTGAATTAAGTTCTGGATTTTTGTCACCATTTAGATAAAAATATTCCTTACAAATTCTATGTTTAATACTAATGACAAATCCAAGAAAAAATAGGTGAATAATTTCATTTAAAAAAAATGGTTTAGCAATTTACAGAGAAAAATACAAAAAAAGTGCTTCAGTTGGTCTTAGTTTTGGGGCATTAAATCAAGTCCCACATGTCTGAATTTCGGATATGTTCTACTTTAATATATTCCCTACAAGTTTCATGAATAGTGCTAAAGATAGTTATTTGAAACATGTTAGAGATATAGGCCATTTTATAAAATAGGTTCAGTCAACTACAAAATACACAGTAAAATCAGGTTACAACAGAAAGTTGGTTTGAGGGACAACCCGTGGGTATCTAGGCCTGCTTTTTGGCTGGTAAATAGTTCAATATGTTACCAACACTTTTCATGAAAATCACTTTTGAATTTGATCACTAAAAACATGGGTTTTTGGTTATACAAAAACATGTGACAGATGACTCTGTTACTCATAGATCCACAACAGTGACTTTAAGATGTGTTGTGATATATCAAATCTCAATATTTGAAGCCCATTTTTGGTGGACAGCAAGTTATACATACATGTTATCTGCAATGTTCACGCTTTGACCCAAGCTCGGATCTCATTCTAAACTAAGAGTTTTAGGTCTTTAAAACTGAGTGGTCAAAAACTAACACACTTTGGCAAAAATATCGTATCTCGAGCTCTACTCAATGAAATAAGTTCAAACTAATTTTATATGAAAGATAACATCAAAACCTGGGTCTGGACATAAAAATTACACTTAGGTCATTTTCTATATTTAGTTATGATAATTCAAATTTCAGGACAGAAAGTCAAAATAGCCCAAAAATCAGGCCTTTAAGGGTTTTAGCCTTCTAGCTCATGGCATGTCAAGATTTGGCCATTGTTCTTTGCATGCATTTGTTTAAAATTTACATGTCTTTGTTCCAGAACTTATAGAAACTACACAACTTATGAATACAAACATGCAAACTCATTTCTCACCATAGAAACCATGAACAATCCTAATTTTTTTTACTACAACGCCTTTTTAATCCATTTTTTTGGTTCTTATTTTTAGATATGTTTTATGAAACGAGTTGAGGGAGATTTAGGGTTATCTTGAACAAAAATTTAAGAGGATTTACTTACTTGTTTGATACTCTAAAGGTGAAAGGGTGAATAGACTTAGCTTTGTTGCACACCACCTTGATCATTCTAGTTTTTTCTTCCTCCTTTCTCCCTCAAACTTGTAGGAGCACTCAAGAACTCAAGAAATCTGGTTCCTCTCCTCTCTCTTGGCCGAATATGTAGAGGAGAAGTGGGGGGTTTGGTCTCTTTTTATATCCAAAAACTTGGTGGGTTTAATTATGATGGTAAAAGCTTTTAATTTAATTTTTCTTAAATTAGACTGGTTGCATGGCCTTGGTTGTTCTTTTTGAGACTTACAAAATCAGATATTGCAGCTAGAGTTTTGGCTGGGGCTGTTTGGGGAGGCAAAAAATCTAATTTTGCTTTAATTTGGGGTTTAAGTGAGTTTTTGGTACCATATTGTGCAAGAAAACACTTTAAAAATTAATTTGGTGTATCTTTTTGGTGTTCCTACCTACTAAAACTTATTATTTTGGTAATTTTATGATTAATTTAGTATTTTCATGAATTATAATCATTTTTATAACAATTGATTAAATAGGCGTAAACTTTTAAGTCAAATTAAGCTAGTTTGACAAGAATTAATTTTTTAACTTATTTTAGTATGTAAAAACTTTAATAATAATTTATGTGCTTTTGTTAGCCTATACTATTATATTATCATGTATATTATTTGTTTAGATAGTCTTGGGTCATAATAATGCTTGATTTTATAATTTATTTTTTTATTTTTGAGCTTATAAAGACAAAAGGTGACTTTATGGGCACAAATCCCAAAGTGGCCGGCCATTAAGGGTATTTTTGTTATTTTTGTTTTTATTTTGTCTTTTTTACTTGATTGTATTTAAATATTTAATTTAAGTTATTCATATGTCAAATTTTAAATTTTTAAGACTTTTTATTATATTAGGTGTAAAATGGTCATTTACCCTAATTATGAGAAATTTTTATTTTTAATCTAATATTTAATGTTATTTACTTAATTTAGCGTGTTGGGAGTTTTTTCTGAGTATTAGAGTTTTGCCTCTTGAGTATTTGTTCTTTTAGGGTTTTCAAATCGAATTAGGATTTCAGGTTAAGTTAGGGTTTATGATCTTCTAGTAACCTAAGATCTTGTCTGCTAACCGTCGCTAATACTAGAGTTTGGGCTGGGTCATTACACGGGTCGTTACAAATAGGGTTGTTACAACTAGGATCCGAACTGGGTCGTTACACAGCTCCTAGCATCAGCGTCTTTAACAGTCTATCAGTGGCTTCCCACTAGTTATATGCCCCGCTCTTAAACATGAAAGTCAAAAGATCGATTCTATCGTCTTCTGCCACTCTTAGTCTATCTAGGATACGCATTCCATCTCTGAGCTAATTTTTAGCTTCGGTGGGACTAACAGTTCCCATAAACTCCTTAGCACCTAAGTCTCTAAACTGCTTAACCAAGGAATTCCATAACTCCCAACTTGCATTAAATTCATCTTGCCTTCTGTTCGGCCAGTCTCCCAATCACTTCAACATCCTAGCAGTTGGGTCAGGTTGGTTTACCAGTTTAGGTTGTTCTGGTCCCATGGGTGGGGACACTTCTTGTTGTCCCTCACTCGGTAGGTTAGGAACAAACGATGCTCCAACAGAATTTTCCATACTTCACCCTATCAAATAAAATAAAGTAGGAATTAGGGTTCTATACTATAGCTCAATTAAGAGTTATAAAGAAAGGAATATGCAGTTGAACAAGAAAATTCAATACAACAAAGGTTACCTCCCAAATCTTGATAGCATACTTAGATTTTCAATTAGGAACCTACGCCTGCAGAATGCGTTTCCCAATAGACTTCAAAGCTAGTTAAATCAAGCGTCCGAAAACAAGGGTATGATATCCCAAGGCCTATACCATATTATACAATATACAGTAAGCAAACGCACTAGACCTACGGTCCACCACAGATCACACTCAATCAAGTTTATAGATTCTATAACCTAAAGCTTTGATACCAAGTTGTCACACCCCGCTCCCGCAGGGTACTCAACTTCTGCGGTGAGGCATGAATTCCACAACATCTTTGTGGACTTAAAGAAAACTAAACAAGACTTAGTGTAGTCAAAAATAAAATATTCACGCAAAGATTTCCAAAATAAAATTCCATTCATAGATGCTTAACAAACAACATAAGTTCAGGGGAAACTCCATATTGTACATCAAAAACTACTAAACTTTACTTCAAAACATCATGTCTTACAAGATAGATTACAAAAAAAAATCAAAAGATGTCATCTAGCTTTGAACTCAAGCCTAAAAGACATTCGACAGTGATCGACCAACTTCTAAGAGTTACTATTATCTACAACCACAAAGATTAGAGGAAAGTGCACTTAGTATTAAATTGAACAATAAGAAAACAACTACTTGGTTTAGGAAAACATCATTTAAAAATAGTTCATCATTCTTTAAACAAGAAAGTGATAACGCCGCATTCACAATTTATAAAATTCCGTCATCTTATAAACATAATGTTTATCAACCACAACTTCTTTAACTCACAACTGGACCCAACAGTGTCCAAGTACTCGTCTACCTCACGATCGGGAATTCCAACAGTACTACAACCTCAATTCTTAAAATACGGATAGCACATGTTTGAAAGAGGGCCAGTCTTTATCTAGCACAAGTGGTATGTGCAAAACTCGAGACTTAGCTCGTAATGCCAAAAATGACTAACGACCCCCTTTATCAGGAAAACCTCCCTTTTAGGGAAAACATAAACCTATAATTCGGTAACCTCTCTCAACAGGATATAAAAGGCCGGACACTCACATAACTTGGCACTTTGAACAAACAAATTATTTAGCATTCATTTTTTACACACATGCTTCCTCAAAAAGTATAGATAGCATAACCGAAAAAGCATAGCATTTAAAAATAAATAACCACATGCTATCATTCAAAACTAATGATTTCACAATATAAACATGGAAGAATTTTAAAAAGAGATATCACAAATTCAATTGTTCAGGATAATATCTAAGTACTCTCACCTTGTTAAACGGTACATAAACACCTCCTCTAAAAGGTCTAAGATTCAAATCTTCGATGATAAAACCTCAATTCCTAACAAGTAATTAAAACATTACGTAAACGTTGTAAGGGTTGTATACTGAAAACCATGAATTTTATTTGGTTTTAATATTTAATTTTATTTTAATAAAAATTAATTTTTTATTTTATGAGTATGTTAATGAGCAATGTATGCAATATCTTTTCTTTAATGTTATGCATGGTTGTCCTTTATTCTGTATAGTATTTAATCTAATGTATAGAGTACGACTTGCACACAGAAGACTAGATTATAGGTTCTTACAAAATATAAGTTTTTTTTGTTTACAATTTAGATAGAAATGGACAAACCATCGGTACGACTGTAGCACAGAGTTTTAATAGATCTGTCTTGGTTACAGAGAATAAATAATAGCGTCGTCTATTGTTCCGACTCACTGTGTTAGTACACTTTGTGTGTATTGAACATGAACACATTGGGATAATTAATTTTATACTGACTATATAAATTAATTCATACTCCATGGTTATTATGAGTGCTTATTCTCTTAATCCCGAAATAATTGTCATTTGCGTATATTTAATATTTGTTGTTTTAATTCATTAGAGGGTGCGATCTTTTATGGGTCTATTGTCCCGGTGAGTTAGATAACGGTATTAATTATATGGTAAATATTAATTATTGACGGAATCGACGTCTCGATTGTTTGGGATTAACGATATGCCCTTAAGGAAACTTATAAGTTTTAACAGGGCCAAATCCTGTAGGTGGATTTGATTATTTGACGGTCAAATAAGTTAAGTGGAAGAGTTTAAAGAATATTAAAGATGCCGATTAAATTAGATTGTCAGTAATTAAATTTAATTAGTTAGTTTTGAAAATCTTAATGTGGGGAGATGAGTTAAGCATTTAATAATAGGAGCTCAAAGCAAATTGGTCTTGAGATTATGACTTAGAGTACAGTTATAGTACTTTAGTGATGTGAACTGTAATTTAGTATTTTATGAAAATTGCAGAAACCGCTGCAAGATTTTCATAATTACAAAAATCGCTGCGAGGTTTGCATATTTGCATAAACCACTAGATATATATCTGGGTTACACTAGAAGTTATGTTATAATTACTCCACAGGTCCCTATTATTGTCCTATAAATATGCGGGTAGACTGAACAAAATTTATAAGTTGTCTTTCAAAACTAAGGTTGTCCAGGTTCTGCCAGTACTAGTTCTCGAAGGATCGTAACCCACACTACGTTTGGGAATCGCATTGGAAATATAATAGAAGGTTTGATCGGAGCTTCAACTCGGGAAACAAAAGTTCGTAATTGGAGAATTGACCAAAAGGTATTCATCTGAATTAACTGTAGTGGCACGGGTTTTATTTTGATCGTTCGACATCAAATTTTTTTTCTCGAGCCTGTTTCGGTGATTGCCCATCCAATATTATTTTCGAAAAATCATTTACAAATCAATTATCTTGGTAGCTTACCTTCAATAATTAGTATCAGAGCCGTTTTGATTTTTGTTTACGGTTTATTGAGGGACTGGGTAGATTTAGAACTATGCTAACTTTATTTTGTAGTCATTCTAATACCGATTTTATGATTATTATTATATTCATGTTTGATCGAATGGTTGAATAATGATTATTTAATTATTTTTTTAAACACGAGGGTCGATCGTGATAATTTAAACTTTTTTAGTTCGAATATGAGCCTACGGGACATAGGTTTTTCATGTAAAAACTTTTATTAGTTTTTAAATATTATTTAAAATATTTAAGATCAGGTTTTAATATCTAAGAACACGAAGAACATGCGACAACATAACCCGCGGCACCAGCGGTGGTTTCAGGATTTACAGGCCACGGATTGCGGTGATTTTTTTGCATGGTTTTGCTACAGTTTTTTCGGTAAGTTTCTGCAGGTTTTTCATTGAAAACAACAGCAAAATAGGTCCTAAAACAGCTAGGAAAAACCATTAAAAATAGCCACCACCGGCAGCTTTGCCGGCGGTGGTTTGGGGCCATTTTTTATCGTTTTTTGAAATATTTTTGGGACTATTTTTTGAGTAATTTTTTAGGCATAAAATAGCATTAAACAATGTTGAAAAATAGTGGTTAAAAATAGTGGAAAAAATAGTCGCAATAGGCTGCAGTTTCTAGAGCAACAGGCAGCGATTTTGGGGCTATTTTCGAGGCTCTTTCGGGATTATTTTCGAGGCATTCCTTAAGACAATATGTTGTTGGATATCAGTGCTAAAAATAGGAGAAAACAGAAACCAAAACCACCACAGAAAAAGCTCAAACGGGCGGCAGCACGGGGGCAGCGGCGCAAGGGCAGCAACGGTGTTGTTTTCAGCGGCTATCGAAAGTTGTTTTTTGAGCTTTTTGCAAATCGGGATTTTTACAAAAAATAGTATTTTTTGAGAGCTATTTTTTTAGAAAAAACGGCGTTGAGAACGGAATTCGGGAGTGGCGGCAAAAGCCTTTTGAACCGGTAGCTTGCGACGGCGTTGGTGGTCCGGCGGTTGTGGTGGTTGGTTCGGGGTTGTTTGGCTCGTGTTTTTTGATATGTTCGAAACTCGAGAGTATTGTATATATATAACACTGCATATCGAGGAATCCTGATACAACTTGGATGCAGGAAGCTGATTCAGAAAAATGATTGAATGATTACAGTTTATATTTGAACATGATACTAAACTCATCAGAGTTTTTGTTTGATCATAAAATCGGTATATATACATATCTTACATTTATATTCTTTTAAATTGCGTGAATGATGTATATTTGTTTTATATATTCATGTTAATTTAATTAATTTATAAAATTCCGTTTTAATTAAAATTTTGCAAAGGAAAACAAAATTAAGTTTTTTTAACTAAAAGTTTTTAATTAAATGAAATTTCTTTCGATATTTTATTTTTACAAAATAACACGTTTAAGATGACTTTTTATTAAATCAGATATCTTTGAAAAACGTAAAAATTAATTTCGAATTTTGGATTCATTAAATGAAAAAATGTTTAATCTTAATAAATTATTATTTTTGAAAAAAGTGTAATGTAAAAATAAAATATTTTGAATACCTTTAATCACTACCTTAGCTTAAAGTTAAAAGAAAAACTGTGCATTCATCGGTCATTTTATTTGTTACGCATTAAAACACAAAAAGATGGTTTGACAAACCGAAATCTTTTGAATTATGCATATAGAAAGATATTTTAGAATCTTTCAAATCGTGTAGTTTTCTAAATTAATAAATTTATTTTAATTAAATGGATTTTTATAACCCTTAAAAATATTTTAAAAATCTAAGTGGGAGAAAGAATTTATTCACAGATAAATCTCACGGTCTCCATCACTAGTTTATAGGCGATATATAATTAATTCTGCGTGCTGGTGGTAAGACTTTTCTCTCCATTGGACAGGATTAATTGCGGTATCGCCAGTACGAACCTCCTTTAAAGATAATTCTGGATAATTATTAGTATGAATCACTTTTTTATCTGAAGGGGTCATTGCGAAGGCGATTGATTTGGGATTACATGGTGGTTAATATTTAGTTATAAATAATAGTATTCTCTCTATCTGAGTCACTATTATTATTTACTGGACCAAAAATATGTCAGCTATTAATTTTATTTGACAAGGTCAGTTGCCTAAATAGTAAAATTAATAAGAATTGACCTGGCTGGACAAACGATTAATAGTAGACGTCCTCCCATCGAGGCATGCTATTCATAGGGTATCAGGCTACTGGCGATTTTTTTTAATAGTAGAGGGAACTAACTTAAAATAAATTCAAAATTTTGCTCGTCACAATTAACGGTTAATTTAATTATGTGATTCTTAAGATTAAAATAGTTTTCAATTCACTCGAGTTAATACTCAAAGAAAACAAACTAACGAGACCAAACTATGTAGACTGAAAAAGGAATTTGGATGTTGTCTTAACTACTGAGGATTACAAATTTATATTGACTGAGATTTGTCCACAGTACCTGATGAGGGGGCGACCAAACAGGAAATTCGGGCCCATTAGATGTGGCAGAAAGCTTATCAGATGGTTCATTATTACATTTTGCCTTTCATGTCAAATGTTTTACAGCTTCAGCATCAGTCTATGCCTAGTGGTTATGACATGATTATGAATCTCAAATAAATGTTTGGGGATCAAAATCGTGCTGCTAGACAGGTAGCCAAGAAGTCTCTTATGAATACAAGCATGGTTGAAGGCACCCCAGTTAGAGATCATGTTTTGAAGATGATCAGTCTTCTGAATGAACTAGAGATCATAGGAACTAAAATTGATGGGAAAATCCAGGTTGATATCATACTCCAGTCACTCCCTAATAGCTTTAAATAATTTTTCCTGAATTATACCATGAATAAGCTCAACTTTTCATTGGCAGATTTTTTTAAAAAATTTCAAGCAGTCGAGGATGTTCTTAGGAAGTCAGGTACCTGTCCATCTGATTGAAAAAGGTTCTTCATCTAAGTCGTAAAGAAAGAAGAAGAAAAAAGTTTAGAAATAAGGAGGCATAGGTCCAAAAGCAGTTAAGGGACCAAAAGTTGATGTGAAGAAGCCGAGAGGCAAGTGCTATTACTGTAACTAATTTGGGCATTAGAAAAAGCAGTGTCTGATTTTTCTTAGTAAGTAGAATAAATTAGATAATTTTTGTTCACTAATTGTTGAAACATGTTTAACAGTGTTATCTACCAGTACTTGGTGTATTGATACGGGAGCTACTAGTCATGTCAGCAATTCTTTGAAGGAATTTTAGAAAACCAAACAGCTTAGTGATGGAAAAATATACCTACATATAGGTAAAAATACAAGGGTGACAGCAGTTGCAGTAGGAGATGTCACTCTCAATTTTAGTAGAGATAGGATTTTACTTTTAAAAGATTGTCTTTATGTACCTTCTATTAAAAGAAATTTAATTTCAATTTCTAATTTAATAAATGACGAATATTCTATTCATTTTAATGACTCTGTGGTTATTAAAAAAAATAATATTTTATTTGTTCTGGTACATTGGTGGATGATCTGTATGTATTATCTTTTGTCTCTCTTACACTATAACTAACTAAATTGAATAACACATCTAATTTACCATATAATAGAAAGTTTCCTTCTTTGATGAACCAAATATTTTTTTGGCACTTACGTTTGAGTCATATTAATCTAAAAAGAATAAATAGACTAGTAGAAGATGGACCTTTGAGTTCATTGGAAGGGAAGGCACTTCCAGTCTGTGAATCCTCCTTAGAGGGTAAGATGACCAAGAGGTCCTTTTCAGCCGAAGGCTATAGAGTTAAAGAATCGTTGGAATTGGTTCACTCTGATGTGTGTGGTCTTATGACAATCTGGGCTAGAGGTGGTTTACTTCATCAGTTTCATTGATGACTACACAAGGTATGGAAATATTTATTTGATGCACCATAAGTCTGAATATTTTGAGAAATTTAAAGAATTCAAGGCATAGGCAGAGAAGCGTCTGGATAAAAGTATCAAATTATTACGATCTGACCGTGGTGGGGAGTACCTCTTTGGAGAGTTTAGGGACTACTTAAGGGATTATATCCCAGTTGACTATACCGTGCACTCTGTAGCAAAATGGTGTAGCAGAAAGAAGGAATACAACTCTTATAAAAATGGTAATATTTATGATGAGTTATTCAGGATTACTCGATTCGTTTTGAGAACTCGCATTAAAGACAGTGACTTATATTCTGAACTTGCTACCTTATAAGTTAGTACCTTTTACTCTCACAAAATTGTGAACCGGGCGTAAGCTTAGTCTGAGACATATTCGGGTTTGGAGATGTCCAGCACATGTGCTGAAAAGGAATGCGAGTAAGTTGGAATTGAGGACAGAAGTCATTTTTTTTGTCGGGTAGCCCAAGGGAACGAAGGATGATTTATTTTATATTCCTAAGGATCGAAGACCATTGTTAGCACTAATGCCTGATTCTTGGAAGAGGATTATATTATGGATCACAGGCCCAAAAGTAATATTGTTCTAGAAAAAATGAGATAAAATACCAGTAGAAGGGAAGAGGAACCATAAGTCACTGATATCCCATTGCCTTGTCGTAGTGGGAGGATTATCCGAACAGGTGCAGATCTTGAACAGGGTGCTACCATTAATATGCCAGACGAGCATGTGGGTAACGGTGCACAAGGTTTAGATTCTGCACAACGCGTTACTACTAGTACACAGACACAGGTAGTGCCTCGTCATAGTGAGAGGGTTGTTCATCAACCTGATCGGTATATATTCTTGGGGGCATTATCTACGGTAAAAGTATGGTTATCTGGACAGTTCGATATGAAGGACTTAGGAGAAGCCAGTCACATCCTTGGGATTAAGCTTGTGCGAGATCGAAAACAAAGGATGTTGGGCTTATCACAAGCAAAGTATATCGATGATATCCTTGCTCATTTTAGCATGCAGGATTTCAAGAAAGAATTTCTCCCTTTCAAGTATTGAATCACTCTGTCCAAGGATCAGTGTCATAAGACACCTGATGAGATAGAGAAGATGAAGGCAGTTCCTTATGCTTCAACAGTAGGAAGACTAATGTATGCTATATTTTGCACTACACCCGATATCTGTTTTGTCATTGGCATGATTAGCAGATATCAATCTAAGCTAGAGTGGGAGTATAGGACTGCGGTAAACAATATAATCAAGTGCCTGAAGAGAACTAATGATTATATGTTGGTTTACCAGGCAGACAGTCTAGTACCTCTAAGGTACACAAACTCAAATTTTTAGTCTGACAAGGATTTTCGCAAGTCATGTTAATTTAATTAATTCATAAAATTCGGTTTTAATTGAAAAATCTTGTAAAGAAAAACGAAATTAAGTTTTTTTAATTAAAAGTTTTTAATTAAATGAATTTTTTTTGATATTTTATTTTTACAAAATAACACGTTTAAGATGATTTTTTTATTAAATCAGATATCTTTAAAAAACGTAAAAATTAATTCCGAATCTTGGATTAATTAAATGAAAAAATATTTAATCTTAATAAATTATTATTTTTGAAAAATGTATAATGTAAAAATAAAATATTTTGAATACCTTTAACCACTACCTTAGCTGTAAAGTTAAAAGAAAAACTGTGCATTCATCGGTCATTTTATTTGTTACGCATTAAAACACAAAAAGATGGTTTGACAAATCGAAATCTTTTGAATTGTGTATACAGAAAGATATTTTGAAATCTTTCGAATCATGTGATTTTTGAAATTAATAAATTTATTTTAATTAAACAGATTTTTATAACCCTTAAAAATATTTTAAAAATCTAAGTGGGAGAAAGAATTTATTCACAGATAAATTCTGCGGTCTCCATCACTAGTTTGTAGGCGATGTAATTAATTCTGCGTGCTGGTAGTAAGACTTTCCTCTCCATCGGACAGGATTAATTGCGGTATCGCCAGTACGAACCTCCTTTAAAGATAATTCTGGATAATTATTAGTATGGATAACTTTTCCATCTGAAGGGTTCATTACGAAGCAATTGGTTTTGGATTAGATGGTGGTTAATATTTAGTTATAAATAGTAGTATTCTCTCCGTCTGAATCACTGCTATTATTTACTGTACCAAAGTTATATCAGCTATTTAATTTTACTTGGAAAGGTCAGTTGCCTAAATAGTAAAATTAATAAAAATTGGCCTATCTGAACAAATGATTGATAGTAGACATCCTCCCATCGAGGAATGCTATTCATAGGGTATCAGGCTGCTGGTGATTTTTTTTAATGGTAGAGGGAACTAACTTAAAATAAATTCAAAATTTTGCTCGTCATAATTAACAGTTAATTTAATTATGTGATTCTTAGGATTAAAATAATTTTCAATCCACTCGCGTTAATACTCAAAGAAAAAAAACTAACGAGACTAAACTATGTAGACTGAAAAAGGAATTTGGATATTATCTTAACTACTGAGGACTACAAATTTGTATTGACTGAGATTTTATCCATAGTACCTGATGAGGGAGTGACCAAATAGGGAATTCGGGCCCATTAGAAGTGACGGAAAGCTGATTAGATGGTTCATTGTTACATTTTGGCTTCCATATTAAATGTTTTACAGCATTAGCATCAGTCTATGCCTAGTGGTTATGACATGATTATGAATCTCAAATAAATATTTGGGGATCAAAATCGTGCTGCTAGACAGGTAGCCAAGAAGTCTCTTATGAATACAAGCATGGTTGAAGGCACCCCAGTTAGAGATCATGTTTTGAAGATGATTAGTCTTCTGAATGAACTGGAGATCCTAGAAACTAAAATTGATGGAGAAATCTAAGTCGATATCATACTCCAGTAATTGCCTGATAGCTTTAAACAATTTTACTTGAATTATACCATGAATAAGCTCAGCTTTTCATTAGTAGAATTTTTTAAAGAATTTCAAGCAGTCGAGGATGTTCTTAGGAAGTCAAGTTCTGTGCATCTGACTGAAAAAATGTTCTTTTTCTAAGCCGAAAGGAAAAAAGAAGAAAAAAGTTCAGAAACAAGGAGGCATAGGTCCAAAAGCAGTTAAGGGACCAAAAGCTGATGCGAAGAAGCCGAGAGGAAAATGCTATTACTGTAACCAGTTTGGGCATTAAAAAAAGCAGTGTCTAATTTTTCTTAGTAAGCAGAATAAATTAGGTAATTTTTATTTACTAGTTGTTGAAATATATTTAGCAGTGTTATCTACCAGTACCTGATGTGTTGATACGGGAGCCACTAATCATATCAGTAATTCTTTGTAAAAATTTCAGAAAAATCATGCAACTTAGCGATGGAAAAATATACCTATATATGGGCAATAATACATGGGTGGCAGCAGTTGTAGTAGGAGATGTTACTCTCAATTTTAGTAGAGATAGGATTTTACTTTTAAAAAATTGTCTTTATGTACCTTCTATTAAAAGAAATTTAATTTCAATTTCTAACTTAATAAATGACAAATATTCTGTTCATTTTAATGACTCTGTGGTTGTTAAGAAAAATAATATTTTATTTGTTCTGGTACATTGGTGGATGATCTGTATATAATATCTTTTATCTCTTCTACACTGTAACTAACTGAATTAAATAATACTTCTAATTTACCATATAAGAGAAAATTTCCTTCTTTGATGAACCAAATATTTCTTTGGCACTTACGTTTGGGTCATATTAATCTAAAATGGATAAATAGACTAGTAGAAGATGGACCTTTGAGTTCATTGGAAGGGGAGGCATTTCTAGTTTGTGAATCCTCCTTAGAGGGTAAGATGACAAAGAGGCTATTTTCGGCCAAAGGCTATAGAGTTAAAGAATCGTTGGAATTGGTTCACTCTGATGTGTGTGGTCTTATGACAATCTAGGCTAGAGGTAGTTTTGAGTACTTCGTCAGTTTCAATGATGACTACACAAGGTATGAATATATTTATCTGATGTACTATAAGTTTGAATGCTTTAAAAATTTTAAAGAATTTAAGGCAGAGGCGAAGAAGCGTCTGGATAAAAGTATCAAATCACTACGATCCGACCGTGGTGGGGAGTACTTCTTTGGAGAGTTTAGGGACTACTTAAGGGATTATATCTCAATTGACTATACTGGGCACTCTGCAGCAAAATAGTGTAGTAGAAAGAATGAATAGGACTCTTATAGAGATGGTAAAATTTATGATGAGTTATTTAGGATTACTCGATTCGTTTTGGGAACTTGCATTAGAGACAGTGACTTATATTATGAACTTGGTACCTTCTAAGTTAGTACATTTTACTCTCACAGAATTGTGAATCGGGCGTAAGCTTAGTTTGAGACATATTCGGATTTGGAGATGTCCAGCACATGTGCTGAAAGGGAATGCGAGTAAGTTGGAACTGAGGACAGAAGTCTATTTCTTTGTCAGGTATCCCAAGGAAACGAATGATGGTTTATATTATATTTCTAAGGATCAGAAGGTTATTGTTAGCACCAATGCCCGATTCTTAAAGGAAGATTATATTATGGACCACAGGCCCAAAAGTAATATTGTTCTGAAAAAAATAGGAGAAAATACCAGTAGAAGGGAAGAGGAACCATAAGTCATTGATATCCAATTGCCTTGTCGTAGTGAGAGGAATATCAGAACATGTGCAGATCTTGACACATGGTGCTACCATTAACATACCAGACGAGCATGCGGGTAATGGTGCACAAGGTTCAGATTCTGCATAACGTGTTGCTACTAGTACACAGACACAGGTAGTGCATTGTCATAGTGGGAGGATTGTTCATCAACCTGATCGGTATATATTCTTGGGGGCATTATCTACGGTAAAAGTATGGTTATCTGGACAGTTCGATATGAAGGATTTAGGAGAAACCAGTCACATCCTTGAGATTATGCTTATGCGAGATGAAAAACAAAGAATGTTGAGTTTATCACAAGCAAAGTATATCGATGATATTCTTACTCATTTTAGCATGCAGGATTCTAAGAAATGATTTATCCCTTTCAGGCATGAAATATCTCTATTCAAGGATCAGTGTCCTGAGACACCTGATGAGATTGAGAAGATGAAGGCGGTTCCTTATGCTTCAACAGTAGGAAGCCTAATGTATACTATGCTTTGCACTAGACCCGATATCTACTTTTCTATTGGCATGGTTAGCAGACATCGGTTTAACCTAGAGCAGGAGAATAGGACTGCGGTAAAGAATATAATCAAGTACCTAAAGTGGACTAAGAATTATATGTTGGTTTACCAGGCAAACAGTCTAGTACCTTTAGGCCATGTTTGTTTTGGCGGACTAATAGTCCGCCTGGACTATTTGTCCAGAGTATAGTCCAATACCGCGTTTGTTAAGCCTCTGGACTAATAGTCTGGGCAAACTAATCCGGACTATTAGTCCGCCAAATGGGGAATAAATAGTGAGGGGGGAGGTGTGGGATTGATTAAGAAGAATTGGATTAAGGAGTGAATTTAAAAATTTTAAAAAGTAATAAAAAATATTAAAATATTAAAATAAATATCATAAAATTTAACAATAACATAAAATTTAACTTATTAATTTATTTATGTTAATTTTAAAATAAATTAACTTAATATAATGGTAAATCATTATCTAGTCCGTTATTTAATCCCACTCAATTTAAA
>JAULJZ010000023.1:9176030-9262072 GCA_032270985.1 Heliamphora pulchella
CAAAACCTGAATTCGATCCGTTCGACCTATCCAAGACCAGCTACTATAACGATGTACTACAATCGTACCAATGGAATATCCGGATCCATTGCAATTGTGAGCCTACCTGTATAATCTGTCAAAACTTTTGACCCGATCTTCCGTGCAGCACGGACTGAGCCAAATACTGAACAGAATATACGGACTACGCATCCATACATCTCAAATATAAATATGAAATCATAACTGCAAAACCATCTCAAATGTTTCTCATTAATATGCCAGTGATCCAAAATAAAATATATAAAAAGTATGACTTTTCAGTATACATTCCCAATACTAAAGGAGGTGGAGATAGCAGTGGTGATGGTGATGGTGATGATGCTCTCCTCTTGGAGGGAGGGGGTGTACCGGGTATGCCAGAGCATTTTAACCTGATTACATACATCCCACTATGTCACTGATTGACAAGGCCCGAGATTAAACAGTTTACCCTTCCCGATGTGATTGCAAAGTACGAGCTTCTTCTTCGGCATCGTGAGGAGTACCTCTCGGCCGTGAATCTCCTGGTATGTCAAAACATTCTTCAAAACTTTCTTATTACTTGCTTGCTTTGATAGAGAAATCACATGGTTATTGGATACATTTTCTTGGAAATGAAACTTGATTGCATTTGAACTAGTCGTGTTTGGACATCAAATCTTGATTGACTTGGATGAGGATGACTTAAATTTTGTCATAAAAGCTCATATGGTTGTTGAATTTAATTGATTGCCTTGGATTGTTTGGATTGGATTGAATCTTGAAATTGAGTATTGGAACTATGTTGAGTTGAACTAAGTTGGATTAAATTTGGGTTGGATTTATTGAATCTTGAATTGAATTTGAAATTGATTGGTTAAATTGAATTTGAGCTAACTTTTTGTTGAATTTGAATTTGAATTGAGTTTGAGTTTGAAAAAAACTTTGAGATTGAATAAAATGAGGATTTTTGGTTGACACAAGTTTTGGATTTGAATTGAATCAACTTTGAATCGAATTGAGTTTGAACTAGATTTGAATTCAAATGGAAACCATGTTGAGCTTCGAGTTTGAGATTAAAATGAGTTCAAACCGAATTTGAAACTAGGCTGATTTGAGATCGAAATTTGAATTTGAAAAAATTGAATGTTGATTTGAAGTTGAATTGAAAGTTGAATGTGGAATTGAATTGGACCGGTTGAATCTAAAATTTGGGCTTTGGTTTTTGAGTTTCATGTTGACAAATTGAGTTAAGTTTGAACTTGAATCAAATTTGAATCTAAGTTTGAAGTTTAAATTAAAGTTGGGTTTTAACACTAGAACTTGAATTTTCATTTTGAATTGTCATAAATCAGGTCCTCGTCTTTTGAAAATCGGAGCCAAATTTTTAAAGTCAAATTTTTTAAAAAAATTAGAATTGAATTTTGAATTTTGAATTGGGTTTAGATTGCACAAAGTTGTTTCGGAATTCGTCTTGTGAGTTTGAAGTTAGATTCAAAATTTGGAAGCGAGTCGAGTTTAAAAATTTAGAACTGGGAATGTGTTGGCCTAACAAGGTTTTAATGACCGTTTTGATGATAACAAACCTAAGTATTTAATTATACAAATTAAGATTGTTTACAGGAAATACATGATTAACACAATCAAAGATACAAAATGGAAGCCATGACGCAAGTTTCAAATCAAATGCATTAGCAACAAGATTTTGGAACAATGCAAGAGTTGATAAAGTGAAGGATTGAAGAAAAGTTTTGAATTTCTTTTGTAGGACCTATGTATATTCACTAAAACTCATGGATATATCTTTTGAAACTCATAGGATTCCTAAAATATCTTAAAAATATTTTTTCCAAAACACAAAAAGATCAAAACCTTTTGAAAAATCAAAATTCTAGATTTTTAGTATTTCAGTCGACTAATGCATTGCATCTAGTTGATTGAAAATGGCCTGTCAAACAAGCTTTGAGATTTAACACAATCCAGTTGACTGATTTTAAAATCCAGTCGACTGATGGATGGTCCAGTCAACCGAACATTCTTATCTAGTCGACTGAACAGGCTAAAATTTGAATTTTTAGCTGAAACGGCTAGTTTGACATTACCCTATTTAGCCTAACGGCTAATCCAAAATTGAGACCTATAAATAGAGCCTTTGAGCTTTTGTTTTATTCACTCAAAGTCTCTCAAACATCCTCTCATATACATTCTTCATTTGTGCTTAATTCTCTTGAGTTTTTCTTTCATATTTTTGAGAGAAAAGATTTTTAAAATTCTCTTTGAGCTTCATTGATATATTTCTTGAGAAGTGAGTTAGAGCTTTCATTTCTTGTACTCATCTACTCATCATAGGAGCATTCCTTTGTACACTTTTTTGTTATTATGTTGTACTTGAGAAAGGTGTTTCTCAAAAGAGGCCAATCCGCCTACAATGATTGGATTACTTGAAAAGGGTACATTCTCAGGAGAGGCTACTCCGTCCAGACTAAGGAGAGAGACTGCTCCGCCTATTGAAGGAGTAATAGTGAGAAATCCTCATAGCGGTTGTCTTGGGGCAAGGACGTAAGCTGTTACGCCGAACTTTGTAAAAATCGTGGTGTTTTTTTTCTATCTTACTTACTTTTTATTCTCATTATTCTATTGTTGTTTATTATTGCACCACACACATTTTTATTCTTGAATCATTCACTATTAAAATAGATTCTTGTGTTTTAAAATTTTAAAGCAAAAAAAGTGTTGAATCTAGTAAACAAGAAGTTTTAAATATTTGGAATTAACATCTAGACTTGCGTTTAAATCTTCTATCAAAATGTTTTGAATCTTATTTATAAGCAAATTAAAAACCACTTGTGCTTTAATCTTCTAACTTGAAAATATACTTGTGAATTAAAATATCTTGCTTATAAGTAAATTGAAAGTTTTATTTGTTTTCTAATACTTGAACAAGAAATTTTTTAAAATATCCAATTCACCCCCTCTTGGGATTACACATATACTATCAATTGGTATTAGAGCTAATCATATTATTCTTAACAAGTTTTTGTGAAAAAGATCTATGGCAGACACTGGTGTATCCCCCTTCGGAGTGGGTCAATCCTCTACAAGGCCTCCAATCTTCTGTGGTGTTAACTTCACCTTTTGAAAGCAAAGAATGAGAATTTTTATTCAAACCATGGATTAGAGGGCTTGGAGAGTAATCATCCAAGGTAATTTCACTCCCACTAAAACTGTCGAAAGTAAAGAAGTTCCTAAAGTAGAAGAAGAAATGAATGAAAACGATATGAAGCAACTTCAAATAAACTCTAGTGCTAACGAGTATAATCAAATAATGACATGCAAAAGTACAAAAGAAATATGAAAAAAATTAAAAATTACTTATGAAGGTGCACAAGATTTTAAAGACTCTAGAATTGATAAACTGATTAGTGAATATGAAAGTTTTAAGATAAATGATGATGAAACTATATCTAGCATGTACACTCGCTTTAGTCATATTATTAACTCTCTTAATGCACTTGGAAAAACTTACCAATCTTATGAGCTCTTAAGGAAAGTACTCAAAATCTTGCCACCTATTTGGGAAGCTAAGGCTACAACCATCTCCGAAGCAAGAAATCTAAGGGTGATGACCTTAGATGAGCTAATAGGATCACTGCTGACATACGAACTCAAGATAAATGAAAGAGTCAACGAGCAAAACAAGGTTAAGGAATCCATTGCCCTCAAAGCTTCAAAAGGGAGTTCTAGTGATAAAGAGAATGAGAAAATCAATGATGATGACATGGCTCTTATCACAAGAAGATTTAGCAAATTCCTCAAATGAGACAAAAGGCTTTCAAAAAGATTTTGAGGCATAAAATTTGACAAAGGAGATTCAAGCAAGCGAGACCTCAAAAAAGAACCACTCACTTGCTACAACTGCAACAAAATTGGACACATCAGGCCAGAATGTCCTTTACTCAAAAAGGACTCAAAAAAGAAAAAGAAGGCCATGAAAGCATTCACGTGGGATGACACAAATTCAAACGAGTCAAGTAATAGTTCCAGCGATGAAAAAATGGCCAACTTTTGCTTGGTGGAAAGTATAGATAAAGAGGTAAATTCTCACTCTAATTCATACTATGAATCTAGTTCCTCTTACTCTATGCCATCATATGATGAACTTAAAAATAAAATATTTAATTTATATAAAAATCTTTTGAAATTAGAAAAGAAAAATGAAAATTGATAAATGAAAATAAAAAGTTTTCTACAGAAATTGAGGAATTAAGAACCTTAAATGAAAATACTAAAAATGAAAAAGAAAACATGTCTGAAGAACATACTTTGCAAATTGCATCTTTGGAAAAAGAGAAACTTATTTTGAAGGTTAAATTTGATAAATTAACAAAACTTTTCTAATTTAACAAAAAATAATGACATGTTAAAAAAAGAACCCACGAACTTACAAGGTAAAAATATTTAAAAAGATATCTCTTGTGAACTAAAAAAAAAAAGATTATTCAAAAATCATCTACAAATTCACTAATGAAAAAGAGAATTTTGAAAAACTATTAGGAGCACAAAGAAGATTATTGAATAAACAAGGAATTGAATACAATAGAGAAGTAAAATTTAAATCTAAAAATTATTTTGTAAAAGAATCAAATAGCTTTTCAAATTCATTTTCAAAAAATGTCTATGAGAATGTAATCTGTTTTCAATGCAAAAGAAATGGACATATTAAATTTGATTGCCCACTAAAGAGAAATAATCGTGTCTCAAAAATAGTTTGGAGAGTAAAAAACACTAATCCTATCGGATCCAAAAAGATTTGGATATAAAAAAATCACTTGAACTAATTTGTAGGTATGCTTGAGATCCTTATCATCAAAAGAAAGATGGTACTTAGATAGTGGATACTCAAGACATATGACGGGCGACAAGTCAAAATTCTTATGCTTAACACCCAAGGATAGAGGTTATATAACCTTTGGAGACAACAGAAAAGGTAAAATTATTGGTATAGGTAAGGTCGGTAAGGAATCTTCCCTATTTATTGATAATGTATTCCTTGTTCACGGTCTCAAACATAATCTCCTTAATATTAGTCAACTATGCGATAAAGGTTATAGTGTAAAATTTTTGCATGACACTTGTATTGTTGAAAACAAAGAAAGTAATAAAATTTTATTTGTTGCAAAAAGATCTGAAAATATTTACACTATTGATTTTAAAAATCTAAATTCTCAAAATGTTAAATGCTTTTTTGCTGTAAATGAAACTAGTTGGTTATAGCATAGGAGGCTAGGTCATGCTAGCATAGATCTCCTATCCAAACTTGTCAAGAAAGATTTGGTCAAAGGCTTGCCTAAGACTAAATTTATCAAAAACAAAGTTTGTGATACTTGCCAATTTGGTAAGCAGGCCAAAACAAGTTTAAAAAAGAAACAAGAATTGTCTACAAGTAGGCCACTACAATTACATCATCTTGATTTATTTGGTCATATGAAACCCCCAAATTCTTGGAGGAAAAGCATATAGTTTTGTTATAGTTGATGATTTTTCAAGGTATACATGGCTCTTATTTCTTATATCAAAAGATGAAGTATGTAATGTATTTGACAAACTTTGTAGAAAAATTTAAAATGAAAAGCGCTATTCTATTCTACAAATTCGTAGTGATAGAAGAGGAGAATTTAAAAATAAAGATGTTAAAAATTTTTGTGACCAAAATAAAATTTCTCATAATTTTTTTGCACCTCGAACTCCTCAACAAAATGGGGTTATTGTGAGAAAAAATAGATCTTTGCAAGAAATGGCACAAACCATGCTAAATGAATATAAAATTTCTAAATATTTTTGGGCCGAGGCAGTAACTATTGCTTCCTATGTAATGAACCGAGTTTGTATAAGATATATTTAAATAAAACTCCTTATGAACTATAGAATTGTAGAAAGCCCAACATTTCTTATTTTTATGTCTTTGGATGTAAATGTTTCATTTTAAATAATAAAGATGAATTAGAAAAATTTGAATCTAAATCTAATGAAGGAATTTTTCTTGGGTATGCTACAAATAGCAAAGGTTAGAGAATCTATAATAAAAGAACTATGTCATTAATCGAATCAATTCATATAACTTTTGATGAAGCTAACCCTTTCTCCTCCAAGATTCTAGATGATGATGATCTAGATATTAACAAAGGAATAGAAGAAATGCAAATCAAGGAGGACAAAGGCAAAAGTATCGAGGCTCGTGAGTCTCAAGATCAAAATGAACATAAAGACATACCAAAGGAATGGAAGATAGTGAAGGACCACCCTATGGATCAAATCATAGGTGAACCTTCACGAGGGGTAAGTACTCGATCTTCTTTGAAAAGCATTTGTGATCATCTTGCCTTTCTGTCACAAGAAGAACCTAAAAATATAAATGATGCACTAGAAGATGAATCTTGCGTAATAGTTATGCAAGAAGAATTAACCAAATTCGAAAGAAATAAAGTTTGGAATTTAATTCCTAGGCCTAAAGATCATACAATAATTGGAACAAAATGGGTATATAGAAATAAAAAGGATGAAAATTGTATTGTGGTTCGTAACAAGGCAAGGCTGGTTGTACAAGGCTATAATCAAGAAGAAGAAATTGACTTTGAAGAAACCTATGCACCTATAGATAGGATGGAAGCCATTTGCATGTTATTAGTGTTGGAGGCAATACTGCCAAGATCATTGTTTTTGTAAAACGATTTTCGGTAAAAAATTAACTGAACGGGCAAACGACGAAACGGGCTTTAGATAAAACTTTTGACAAAGAATGATCAAAATAAAACCCGTGCAACTAAAGTTAATTTAGAAGAATATCTCTTGTAGATCTAATCTTCAACTACGACTTGATTCCGAGTTGAAGCTCCTGTCAGATCTTCTACCGTATTCCCTTATGCGATCCTCGAATGTAGTATGGGTTACGATCCTCCGAGAACTTGTATCGGCAAAATCTAGCTATGTTTTTTAAGTCTTGAAAGACAAAAATAATATATCAAGAATGATATTGATATATGAACTATCAATTCTATTAATCTCAAACTGGTTCAGCCTACCCGCGTATATATAGGGCTACAACAGGGACCTGTGGAGTAATTATGAGTTAGACTTTTAGTAGAACACAGATACCTACGAGCGATTTCTGCAATTATGGAAAGACGCAGCGGTTTGTACAATTTTCATAAAATACTGAATTACAGTTCACACCACTAAAGAACTATAATTGCACTCTAACTCATAATCTCAAAACCTTTTTGCATTGAGCTCCTGTTATTAAATGCTTATCATTTCTCCCTACGTTAAGATTCACGATACCCGCTAATTAAATTTAATTATTGACAATTTAATTTAATCGGTATCTTGATATTTCTTAAGCCCTTCTGCTTAACTTATTTGACCGCTGGATAATTAAATCCACTTGTAGGGTTTGGCTCAGTCAAAACTTATAAGCATCCATAAGGGGGTATTGTCAATCCTGATCATCGGGACGTGGATTCCGTGAATAATTAATATTTGTCATACAAATAATACCGCTTTTCAACTCATCGGAAATTTAGACCCATATAAGATCGCACCCTCTAATGAATCAAAACAAAAAAATATTAAATATATACAAATCAATAATTATTTCAAAATTAAGAGGATAAGAACTATTCATAATAACCTTGGGGTGTGAATTAATTTACATAGTCAGTAGTCAATCCTAAATTAATTAACCCAAATGTCTCGTTCAATACACACAAAGTGTACTAGCACATAGAGTCAGAATAATAGATGACGCTATTATCTGTTCCCAGTAACCAAGACAGGCCTACTAAAACTATGTACCACAGTTGTACCGATGGTATGTTCATTTCCATCTAAACTGTGAACATAAAACTTATATTCTGTAAGAACCTAAAATCTGGTCTTCTGTGTGTAAGCCGTACTCTACACACCAGATTAAATACTATACAGAATATTGGACATCTATGCATATCAAAGAAATGATACACATACATTGCTCATAAAGATTCTCATAAAATGGAAAATTAATTTTATTAAAATAAAATTAAATACTAAAAACATGATTTTCAGTATACCAACTGTAACAATCTCTCATTTATACTCAAAATCATGTTTCCATACATCTGACTCCCATGCCCTCTACATGACTATCAAAAGTCTTAGCTGGTAAGCTCTTTGTAAAGGATCTACAAGGTTGACTCCTGATGCAAGCTCTATGTCTGACTGAAAATCTGAGTCTGCGTACCCCAAAAGGTACTAGACTGTCTGCCTAGTAAACCAACATATAATTCTTAGTCCATTTCAGGTACTTGATTATATTTATTTACCACAGTCCAATGCTCCTGCCTTAGGCAAGACTGATATCTGCTAACCATGCCAACGCCAAAGCAGATGTCGGGTCTTGTGCAAAGCATAGCATACATGAGGCTTCCTACTGCCGAAGTATAAGGAACCGCCTTCATCTTCTCTATCTCATCAGGTGTCTAAGGACACTGATACTTGAATAGAGTAATTTCATGCCTGAAAGGGAGAAATCTTTTCTTAGAATCTTGCATGCTAAAACTAGAAAGGATATCGTCAATATACTTTGCTTGTGATAAGCCCAACATCTTTTATTTCTGATCTCGCATAAGCTTGATCCCAAGGATGTGACTAGCTTCTCCCAAGTCCTTTATATCGAACTGCCTAGATAACCATATTTTAATCGTAGATAATACCCCACATCATTTCTGATGAGCAAGATATCGTCTACATAAAGTACTAGGAAGATCACCACGCTTTTGTCATGCTTCTTGTACACACAAGACTCATCCAGACTTTGATTAAAATCATAAGATTTTATAGCTTGATCAAATCGAGTGTTCCAAGACCTCGATGCCTGCTTAAGTCCATAAATGGATCTCTTAAACTTACACAACATGTGTTCCTAGCCCTTTGCAATGAATCTGTCTGGTTTATCATATAGATACATTCGTCAAGACTTCCGTTAAGAAAAGCTGTCTTGATGTCCATTTGCCAGATTTCATAATCGAAATGTGCGGCAATAGATAAGAGAATTCGAATAGACTTAAGCATGGCTACCGGCGAAAAGGTTTCCTCATACTCGATCCCTTCTTTCTGACTGAACCCTTTAGCAACAAGCCTAACTTTGAAGGTTTCAACCTTCCTATCTACTCCTCTCTTTCTCTTGTAGATCCACTTGCATCCAATGAGTTTTATCCCTTTGGGTGGTTCCACAAGTTCTCAGACCTGATTGGAATATATTGATTCCATCTTTGAATTCATAGCCCTTTGCCAAAGATCTGCATCTTTGTCTTGTAGTGCTTCATTATAGTTACATGGCTCGGTATCCAATTTTGCCGGGATCCTGTCAAAAGCCTTTCCTAAGAACATATACCTGTCAGGTTGATGAACAACCCTCCCACTACAATGAGGCATTACCTGTGTCTGTGTACTAGCAGTAACAGGCTGTGCAGAATCTGAACCCTGTGCATCAGCACCCTATTCTTGATTTGCACCTATTCCGATAATTCTCCCACTATGACGAGGTAATGGAATATCAGTGACTTGTGGTTCCTCTTCCGTTCTACTGGTATTTTCTCTCTGTTCTTTAAGAACAATTTTGCTATTGGGCCTGTGATCGATAATATAATCCTCTTCCAAGAATCGGGCATTGGTGTTAACAATAACCTTTTGATCCTTAGGATTATAAAATAGACCACCATTCGTTCCCATGGGATACCCGCCAAAGAAATAGACTTCTGTTCTCGGTTCTAACTTACTCGCGTTCCCTTTCAGCACAAGTGCTAGACACCCTCAAATCCGAATGTGTTTCAGACTAGGCTTACGCTCGGTCCACAATTCTATGGGAGTAGAAGGTATTGACTTAGAAAGTACCATGTTCAGAATGTAAGTTGCTATTTCTAAAGTGAGTCCCCAAAACGAATCTAGTAAACCTAAATAACTCATCATTGACCTTACCATCTCCATAAGAGTCCTATTCCTTCTTTCTGGTACACCATTCTGCTGTGGAGTGCCAGATGCAGTCAATTGGGATGTAATCTCCTCTGATGATAAGTAGTCCTTAAACTCTCTAAAGAGGTGTTCTCCACCACGGTTGGATCGTAGTGATTTGATACTTTTATCCAGACTCTTCTCCACCTCTGCTTTGAATTTTTTGAATTTCTCAAAGCATTCAGAGTTACGGTACATCAGGTAAATGTATCTATACCTTGAGTAGTCATCAATGAAATTGATGAAGTACTCAAAGCCACCTTTAGCCCGGATTGTCATAGGACCACACACATCATAATGAACCAGCTCTAACGGTTCTTTAGCTCTATAGTCTTTGGCCGAAAAGGGCCTCTTGATCATTTTACCATCTAAGAAAGGTTCATAGACTAGAATTGCCTCCACTTCCAATGAACTCAAAGGTCCATCTGCTACAAGTTTGTTTATCCATTTTAAATTAATATGGTCTAAGCATAAGTGCCAAAGAAACGTTTGGTTCATTAAAGAAGAAAACTTTCTCTTCTATGGTAATATAGATATATTATTCATTTCAGTTAGTTGCAGTGTAGGAGAGATTTGAGTAATAATATAAAGATTATCCACTAATGTACCAGAACGAATAACCTGTTTATTATCTTTAATAACCACAGAGTTATTAAAATAAACAAAATATCCGTCTTTAGCCAATCTAGAAACGAAAACTAAGTTCCTTCTAATGGCAAGTACATAAAGACAATCTCTCAATATTAATACCCGATCTCTACCAAAACTGAGAGTGACATCTCCTACTGCAACTGCTATTACCATTGTATTATTACCCATATGCAGGTAAATCTCCCCTTCACTAAGTTGTCAGATTTTCTGGAACCCCTGCAATGAATTGCAGACATGATTAGTGGCTCATGTATCAACACACCAGGTACCGGTAGATAACACTGCTAAACATGTTTTCACAACCAGTGAACAGAAATTACCGTGTTTGTTCTTCCTTCTAAGAAATACTGGATATAGCTTTTTCTAGTGCTGGGTTTGATTACAGTGAAAACATCTGGCTTTCATCTTTTTCACACCAGTCCGTAACCCACTAACTACCCTGAAAAATGTGTCTCCCTATTTTTGAACTTTTTTCTTCTTCATGCCTTCCGGCCCCGAGGAAGAACCTTTTTCTGAAACAGACACATTTCCTGGTATTAAAGAAATATCATTTGTAGTTAAAGCAATATCCAAGTTACATTTTCAGTCAACATAATTTGGTCCCGTTAGTTTATTTTCTTTGAGTATTAAAGTGAGTGGGTTGAAATCCATTTTAATACTGAGAATCACATAATTAAAAAATCGTTAATTATAATGAGAAAAATTTTGAATTCATTTTAATTTGGTTCCCTATACCATTTTAAAATAAATTTGCCAGTAGCCTGGTAACCTGTGAATAGCATGTCACGTTGGGTGGACGTCTACTATCCATTATAAAATCAAGCCGGCCAATTCATTTTAATTTTACTATCTAGGCAACCGACCATACTAAGTAAAATTAAATAGCTGACATAGTTTTGGTCCAGTATGTAATAGCAGTGACTCAGTTGAAGAGGATACTATTATATACTGCTAAGTGTTAACCATCACCTAATCCCAAATTAATCGCTTCGCAATGAATCCTTTAGTTGGAGAAGTGATCCACACTAACAATTATCTAGAATTATCCATAAAAAAGGTTTATACTAGCGATACCGCAATTAATCTGTCCGTTGAGAAGGAAGGCCTTACTACCGACACGCAGGGTTTAATTACATTGCCAACAAACTGGTGATGGAGATCGCGGGATTTATCTGTGAATAAATTTCCTCTCCCACATAGATTTTTAAAATATTTTTTAGGGTTATAAAAATTCGTTTAATTAAAATAAATTTATTAATTTCGAAAGTCACACGATCTGAAAGAATCAAATATCTTTCCGTGTACACGATTCCAAATATTCTGATTTATGAAACCATTTTTCAAAAGTCATACGATCTGAAAGAATCAAATATCTTTTCGTGTATACGATTCCAAAGATTCTGGTTTCTCAAATCATCTTTTCATGTTTAAATGCCTAAAAAATAAAATTTAATAAATGCACAGTATTTCCTCAAACATTTCAGCTAAGGTAGTGATTAAAAGTATTTATTTATTTTATTTTTTGTTCCGTATTTTTTGAAAAATAATAATTTATTTCGATTAAATATTTTTTTATTTAATTAATTCAAAATTCATAATTAATTCTCACGTTTTTCGAAGATATCCGATTTAAAAAAATCATCTTTAAACGTGATATTTTGTAAAAATAAAATAACTAAAGTTTTTCTATTTAATTAAAATTAATTAATTAAAAAAAACTTAATTTTAGTTTTCATTACAAAATATTTTAATTAAAACCGAATTTTTGAATTAATTAAATTAACAGGATAAATAAAATTAATAAATATCATCCACGCAGTTAAAATATAAAAAATAAATTAAATGCAAGATAAATATCAATTCCGATTTTATGATCAAATTGAAACTCTAAAAAGTTTCAATCTACCGTTAAAGATAAGTTTCTAGTATCCAGATAGCATCAAGATATCTGATTCTCTAATTGTTTCGGTTAAACACAACTGAAATTGTGCCGAAAATAGCTTGAGAGGGAAATCCACTTGGGTCGAAACACTTGGAAACCAGTGCGCCTCTTGCACTGAAACTGGCAGCTTTTGCGCTTTTGTTGTTTCCGTTTGGCTTCAAAGAGTGTTTGCTGTGCTTGCAAACAGTTGGCTTTGAAATCGGTACTGTGTGATTGGATGGTGCAGCGGCTTACTTCAGCCAATTGTGAATCGAAACAGCCTTATGAAGAAACCGATTAAAATTACTGTTGGCTTTGCATGGAATTGGCCTTATGCAAACAGTTGGCAAACAGTTGTCTTTGCATGGAATTTGCCCCGGTTTGTAAACTTTCTAATCCAATCCAAACACGTGACCACCGCTTGGAATTAACGCCACAGAATGCTCAAGGCGCTACTGTTTGGGCGCCACTTGGATTAGAAAAACAGCTTTGGGATACTTTGCTTGTTTGGCGCGCTGATCAAGCTTGGAAACCGCCCGCCTTTTTTTGTTTCAAAAACCAGCGCTTGGGTTGGAATTGCTTCTTGCGCCGTTTGCTTGGGCCTCGTTTGGCACCGCTTGATGGAGGCGTTGTTGGCGCCGGCGGCTTTCTTGGGATATTTCGGCTGTTTTATGTTCTCTTTACCTCCTCTTTTTTTTTATCTAGAAAAAAAATTATGTTTGGCCAGAAAAAAAAATTCCCGCAGCTTTAAACCACCGGAACCACAGCCGGTAGCCGCCGCCTTCCACCACCGGTTGCCGCCATACCTGTTTTTATTTTTTTTTTCTAATCTAGAAAAAAAACTTAAAGAACATAAAAATATTACATCGAATCCTATGTCATGTTGGCTCACATTCGATCTAAAAATTAATTAATCTAACACGGTCAACCCCCATGGTTAAAAAAATTAATTAAATCATTATCCACCCATTCAATCAAACATGAAAAAATTAGATGATCATAAAATCGGGATTTAGAACACCTGTAAAAAAAAGTTAGCACAGTTTTAAATCTACCCGGCCCCGATAAACCGTAAACAAAAAATAAAATCGCTCTAATACCAATTTATTGGAGGCAATATTGCCAAGATCATTGTTTTTGTAAAATAATTTTTTGTAAAAAATTAACTGGATGGGCAAACGACGAAATGGGCTCTAGATAAAACTTTTGACGAAAAACGATCAAAATAAAACTAGTGCAATCAAAGTTAATTTAGAAGAATACCTCTTGTAGATCTAATCTTCAACTACGACTTGATTCCGAGTTGAAACTCCTGTCAGATCTTCTACCATATTCTCTTATGCGATTCTCGAACGTAGTGTGGGTAACGATCCTCCGAGAATTTGTACTCGTAGAACCCCGATATATTTTTTAAATCTTGAAAGACAAAAATAATATATCAAGAATGATATTGATATATGAACTATCAATTCTATTATTCTCAAACTGGTTCAGCCTACTCGCGTATATATAGGGTACAGCAGGGACCTAGAAAATAATTATGAGTTAGATTTCCAGTGGAACACAGACACTTACGAGTGGTTTCTACAATTTCTATAAAACACTGAATTACAGTTCATACCACTAAAGAACTATAATTGCACTCTAACCCATAATCTCAAGACCATCTTGCATTGAGCTCCTGTTATTAAATGCTTACCATTTCTCCCCACGTTAAGATTTCTGGTACCCGCTAATTAAATTTAATTACTGGCAATTTAATTTAATCGGAATCTTGATATTTCTTAAGCCATTCTTCTTAACTTATTTGATCATCGGATAATTAAATCCACCTGCAGGGTTAGGCCCGGTCAAAACTTATAAGTATCCTTAAGGGGGTATCGTCAATCCCGATCATCGGGATGTGGATTCCGTCAATAATTAATATTTTTCATATAAATAATATTACTATCCAACTCACTGAGAATTTAGACCCATATAAGATTGCACCCTCTAATGAATCAAAACAACGAATATTAAATATATGCAAATCAATAATTATTTCAGGTTTAAGAGAATAAGCACTATTCATAATAACCTTGGGGTGTGAATTAATTTACATAGTCAGTTGTCAGTACTAAATTAATTAACCCAAATGTCCCGTTCAATACACACAAAGTGTACTGGCACAGAGAGTCAGAATAATAGACGACGCTATTATCTATTCCCCGTAACCAAGACAGGTCTACTAAAACTCTGTGCCACATTCGTACCGATGGTATGCCCATTTAAACTGTGAATATAAAACTTATATTTTGCAAAAACCTAAAATCTGATATTCTGTGTGTAAGCCGTACTCTACACACCAGATTAAATACTATACATATATTGGACATCCATGCATATCAAAGAAATAATATACATACATTGCTCATAAAGATTCTCATAAAATAAAAAATTAATTTTATTAAAATAAAATTAAATACTAAAAATATGATTTTCAGTATACCAACCCTAACAATTATCATATGCATCCTTTAGGAATTTAAAACTTTTTCAAATGGATATAAAAAGTGCTTTTCAAAATGGGTTTGTAAATGAGGAAGTTTACGTTGAAAAACTACCTGATTTTAAAGATTATCATTACCCAAATCATGTATTCAAACTATCAAAACTTTGTATGGTTTAAAGCAAGCTTGTGAGACCCTGCACCGCTTTGTTTTTGATATATATAAATGTTGATGTGTTTTCCTTCATGTTATGTATATCACCGATACATGGTTTATGTTTTGGCGTTGTAGAACAGCATATAGACGTGCTTTATGCTTTCTCGGACCTTGTTTAGGCTTGTTTGGTTGGCCTTAGAATGCAAAACTAAGACCAAAAACCAGCAGGCTCAAACCTTGGAATTCGGTCAACTGGACAGCTATGTTCGATCGATTGAACTATTTTTCTTGAGTTCAGTCGACTGAACCAGGGGGCTTGGTAGACTGAACTATGGCGGTTCACGTTTTTCGACGAGCTTCTTCAGTCGACTGAACTATCTTTTTGCCGAGCCTATATGTATTCCAAGGGCTGGAATGTTTGGAGAAAGCTTATTTCTTCCATTCTCTCTGTCTTCTCTCTACATATTTGACCCGCCCGAGCCTACTTTTCGAGGATCAGCTTGTGGATCCTTGCTATTTACGCTGTTAGCTTTACGCTCATTCAGTCAGATTCTCGTTCCGATGAGGTCCGATTTTTGAGGCATCGGGTTTCAACCCAACGAGGTAGGATTCTAGACCTACTACTGTTATGAGGGTGTTATATGCAATTATATATGTTTTCACCAGGTAAAAAATGCATCAAATGTCATATTTTCTGTTTAAGCCTTGTTTTACTAATAGAAAGCATGTTGTTTGCTTTTCTTGACTTATAGTATTGTATGACATGTGGCAGTGTGTTTTTCAAAGAGTTTTCTTGAAAACGGTAGAAAATGAAAGTTTTTGACATAAATCTCAACATTTTATGTTTTCGAGGTTTGGAGGTCGCCTTCGGGGTTGAGTCTCTGGTTTTGAAACGTTTTGTTGAAAATGAAAAAAAGCATTTTGAAAATGTTTTGTTTGATCTACATGTTGATGGATGGATCTATATATACATGTATAATGTATATTTGTTAAATGGTTCAGTTTTTGAGAATGATTCTCTAGATGTGCCGGGATGACAGGTATTTGGCATGAGTTGCCCTCGGTGAAAGTCCAAAAACGTGCGCAGTGTAGGTGCCTTTGTCCTTCGGGGTAGTTCCCGTAAAGAAGGTGGTTGGTGCTTTTATCCATCGGTATTAATTCCATAAAGTTAGCTTTTATGTCGTGGTGCTTTGTATAGAACTTGTGATTATCTATCCGATCCCATGAGGCATGGGGTTTGGATAATGGACATGGATCTATAGTTGTTACCTCTGTCTCCTTGTGACGGAGTCAGTACATAGGATTAAATCATCTTTTTTCGTGATGGTACATTCTGTGAGGAAACAATATTTTCTATTACTGTTTTTCCTTAACTGTGGTGGTTTATTTGCACTATTTGCAACACATAGTTTGAAGGATGAAAACATGAGTTTTATGTTAATGAAAATCGTTTTGGGAGACTGGTGTAGTCTGATGGAAAAACTTGTGAATTTTGGATGAAAAACCTTTTGGGTTGGTGGTTGAGTTCGCTCCCACTCTATATGATTGCATATTTTCTACTTTATAGCTTTATTGTCTGTATCTATTAGGCTTCGGCTCACGGGTGGGATTTTTCTGTAAAAAACTTTTTTTAGGTGATGATATGGATGATGATCATGAGTAGCTCTGGTGGTGCCCGTGGTGGCGAAAGACTCTTATAGTTTTTCTTTTTGGTATACATGTTCCTGAAGGCAGGTTTTGTACGCCATAAGGCGATATACTGTATATATGTTGGAACTATATATATTTTTGTATGAGAGACATATCTTTTGGGTTTTTCCTTTATTTCGACAGATGGTTTTGATGATATAAAACTCTATTTTATTAAAACTGGTGTTTGGTGGATTTTAACGTGATCCCGAATTTTGGGGCGTGACAACTTGTTATCAGAGCTCTGGGTTCGAATACCTAAAGCCCCGGCAAAAGGGTTTATCACCTGGTGAGGTTGATTGTGTATGCTTGCTTGCATGTATTTAAACGTTGGTTTATAACATGTTAATAGCTTTCTGAGCATGATAGTTGTGTATATGTGGGAATGGAGGTTGAATCTCAGGATTGATAAGTCTTGTCTTAGGGTGTTTGGAATAATAGATTTGAAAACCAAGTTAGAAACGCATTTAGCCGACGCGTTTTCTCGATATGTCTAATGTGTTTGCATAACCTGACATGGCTACGTGATAGCATGCTTATGTACGTTATGTGTTTTTGTTATGTAGTAACATGTTGTAGGAAAGCTTATCTTGTTATCTTGCTTTATATAGAATTATGTCCACGCGGGGAGTGCAGGGACGGGGCCATGGCTGAGGTCGTGCTTATGTTCAGGTTCCAGAGGAGGGAGATGTTCATGGCCCACAGGAATAAGTGGGCGGTGCTGACGTTGTCTAGGAGATGCTTGCCACTATGCAAGCTATGGCAGAAGTGACCAGTGCTAGTGTACGGGTTCTTGAGCCAAGGGCTTCTGTGGCCATGCGAGAGTTTCGGCAGTTAGATCCTCCGACCTTTTCTAGGGAGCCAGACCCAAAGGTGGCTACTGAGTGGTTGGAAGTGATCACGATGATCTTCGATACTCTTGATACAAAAGAGGATGCTCTACACGTGAAGTTAGCGGCATTCCAACTGCGGGAAGATGCTAGAGGGTGGTAGAAGTTCGCCAAGACCACTGTAGATGAGACGTGGGCTTCTTTCACGAGAGTCTTCTTAGAGAAGTATTTCTTGAGATCTTCAAGAGATACTTACCGAGAGGAGTTCCTTTCCCTTGTTCAGGAGAATCTGTCTGTGGTCCAATATGAGGGCAAGTTCGCGAATCTGTCTCGATTTGCACCAGAGATGGTATCGACAGAGGAGTTGCTTACTCGGAGGTTTGAGAGGGAACTACGACCTGCTATCAAGGATAGGGTTGCAGCTCTACACGTGGAGGTGTACATCAAGCAGGTGGAAGCAGCTATCCGGGTAGAGAACTCATTTGCAAATAGCCGCAGGATTAGAGAGAGCAGGAGCCAGTAGGGAAGTGGAGATGCACAGTTCCAGAGGCGCGGGAAAAAGTGCCAGAGGTCGTCTGGACCTAGTTCTCATGTTGTCGGATCGTATCAGCCACAGTCGTTTACACCTACACTTTTAGTGGCCTCGACAAGAAGGCCAGAGCAGAGAGGGTTGATCTGTTATCAATGTGGACAGCCGGGGCATCGTTCATCTGAGTGCCCACGAAAGGGACAGGTTTAGAGATCAACGCTGAGTCAGTCACAGGTGAGGGACCCACCGATATGCTTTGAGTGTGGTCAGTCCGGGCATATCCGCAGATACTGTCCCAGAGAGGGAAATGTCCAGGGTGTGACAGGAGCGTCAGTTGCTTCATCTGCACAGAGGCGGTAGGCTCCGTAGCAGCCTAGGGCCCAGACATCTAGGTTTATAGAGGGAGGTGCTTCACCGTAGTCGGTGAGGCAGCCATCAACTCAGGGTTATGGTGGACAGACCAGACTGCCACAGGCCAAGGCTTATGTTCTTGCAGATCGTAGTGCTTCCAAAGCACTAGTTGCATCTGATGCGGCAGTTACTCCAGCCATGATCAGAGGTACTTTTCTAGTCTTTAGATCATGGGCTAGTGTTCTTATTGACACCGGAGCATCACATTCATTTATATCATCTACTTTTGGTTCTGCTTTGGGGTTGGACATGGACTGGTTGGGTGGTACTATGAGCGTAGAGACTCCAGTCAATGGAAATGTGACGTTGAGTCTTGTCTGTAGATCCTGCGTGTTGGAAGTCGTCGATCGTTGTTTAGAGTTTGCCTTTGTTATTCTAGACATGATCACGTTTGATGTCATCCTAGGGATGGACTACCTGACTACCTACCATGCCTATATAGATTGTGAGCGACGGAGAGTGTCGATTTGTACACCGAAGGGTAGCTGCTTCTATTTTGTGGGTGATCGGGATGAGGGCTTGGTGTCTGTACGAGGTGCTACGCGAGTTTGAGGGAACTTGGGTTCTCTCTTTTCTGCTCTTAGATTGGATGTGCCAGTTGAGGTTCAAGGGGAGTTACCCCCTGTGGTGTGTGACTATCCAGACGTCTTTCCTGGCGATCTGTTTGAGTTGCCACCGAGCTGTGATGTAGAGTTCTCCATTGATCTTGTTCTAGGAACTGCTCCTATCTCTATGTCATCTTATCGCTTTGCACCTACTGAGTTGCAAGAACTCAAGGTGCAATTGCAAGAGTTGCTTGACAAAGTGTTTGTACGGCCGAGTACGTCGCCGTGGGGAGCACCAGTTTTGTTCGTGAGAAAGAAGGATGGGTCATTGAGACTATGTATAGACTACAGCAAACTGAACTAGGTAACAGTGAAGAACAAGTATCTGATGCCGAGGATCGATGACTTGTTTGATCAATTGAATGGATTGCACTGCTTTTCGAAGATTGACTTGAGGTCAGGATATCACCAGCTGAGGATTAGGGACGAGGACATAGCGAAGACCACCTTTCGGACTTGTTATGGTCACTACGAGTTTCTGGTCATGCCATTTGGTTTAACGAATGCCCTTGCTACATTTATGGGTCTGATGAACTGTATCTTCCGCTCCTATCTAGATAATTTTGTGGTCGTGTTCGTGGACGATATTCTAGTTTATTCGCCCACGAGGGAGATACATGAGGAGCATCTGCACGTCGTCTTGTAGCTTTTGAGAAAACATCGTTTGTACGCAAAGTTCAAGAAGTGCGAGTTCTGGATGATAGAGGTGAGATTCCTTGGCCACGTGGTGTCGAAGGATGGGGTATCAATGGACTCGTCAAAGAATGATACTGTGATGGATTGGCAGCGACCAAAGAACGTCTTTGAGATTTGCAGTTTTCTAGGTTTGGCAAGTTATTATCGGCCGTTCGTTAAGGATTTTTCTAGGTTGGCAGCACTTATGACGCGTTTGACACGGAAGAGAGTTATGTTTGTCTGGAGTGCGTCCTGTGAGTCAGCTTTCCAAGAGCTGAAGAGGAGATTGACTAGTGCGCCAGTGTTGATTATTCCTGAGCGAGATCTGGGGTATACAGTGTACTGTGATGCGTCACTTGATGGTTTGGGCTGTGTGTTGATGCAGGGAGGCAAGGTTGTAGCCTACGACTCGCGATAGCTGAAGACACACGGGAGAAATTACCCTACTCATGATCTGGAGTTGGCAGTCGTGGTCTTCGCTTTGAAGACATGGCGGCATTATCTATATGGTGAGCATTTTGAAGTTTTCTCTGATCACAAGAGCTTGAAATACTTATTTTCACAGAAAGACCTGAATCTTCGCCAGCGACGATGGATGGAGTTATTGGGAGACTACGACTTTGTTTTGCAGTACCACCCGGGGAAGGAAAATGTCGTAGATGATGCACTTAACAGAAGATCTCATGGCTCGTTAGCTTCTGTGGCTATACGGGAATGGGACATGCTTGGAGCTATTGGAGAGTTTGATCTGTGTCTTAGGGAGACAGGGGAAGGTGCGACTTTATATTTTGTATCTTCACAGCCTGCATTAGTTACACGCATGTTAGAGGCTCAGCGGACCGATCGGGAGGCTCAGATGATATAGGACCGCATTGCTAGCAAAAAGGACACAGCAGGATGGATAGTGGGTTCAGATCAGAGTTTGAGGCTAACAGGGCGACTGTTTGTACCACAGTCGTGCCGTGCTGAGGTGCTACATTAGTTTCATCATTCACGTCTGGCAGTGCATCCAGGAGGTACGAAGATGTATCATGACTTGCGTCGTCAATTCTGGTGGACGGGGATGAAGAGGGATGTGATCCGATTTGTTTCTCGATGCTTTACTTGTCAGCAAGTAAAGGTGGAACACCAGAGACCTGTAGGATTATTGCAGCCGTTGCCTGTATCTGAGTGAAAGTGGGAGAATGGCACTATAGATTTTGTATCAGGACTTCCACGCTCGCCGAAGGGACACGATGCTATTTGGGTTATAGTGGATAGGCTAACGAAGTCAGCACATTTTCATCCCATTCGAGTGAGAGATTCCGTGAACAGATTGAGTAGGATGTATGTTCAGGAGATAGTCCGACTACACGGAGTACTTGTGACTATTGTTTCTGATCGAGACCCGTGCTTTACATCGCACTTTTGGTTGAGTCTTCAGGTGGCTTTGGAGACGAGCTTGACTTTTAGTACAACTTTTCATCCTCAGACCGACAGTTAGTCTGAGAGGACCATTCAGATTTTGGAGAACATGCTGAGAGCCTATGTGCTTTATTTTCTGGGTTCCTGGGAGGATCATCTATCGTTGGCAGAGTTTGCATACAACAACAATTACCAGTTCAGTATTGGAATGGCACCGTATGAGGCTTTGTTTGGTAGACTGTGTAGGTCGCCTGTTTATTGGACAGAGGTGGGAGAGACTGCTGTTTTGGGAGCCGACTTAGTACGGGAGATGATAGAGTAGATTACCGTGATTCATCAGTGTCTGGTGACGGCTCAGAGCTGCTAGAAGAATTATACAGATCATAGGAGGAGACCTTTGGAGTTTATAGTGGGAGATCACGTGTTTTTGAAGGTCTTGTCTCGTAGAGGGTTGATGAGATTTGGCCGTCGTGAGAAGCTATCGCCACGTTTTATTGGACCCTTCGAGATCTTGGAGAGGATTGGGGTGGTAGCATACCGTCTGGCCTTGCCACCTCAGTTAACATCTGTGCACAATGTCTTTCACGTTTCGATGCTTCAGAGGTATGAGTCTGATCCTTCCTATGTTCTGGATTGGACCGAGCTGCAGGTTAAAGAGGATATCACGTATGAGGAACGCCCAGTCCGGATTTTGGATGCAAAGGAGCAAGTGTTGTGGGGGATAACGATTGCATATGTTAAAGTTCAGTGGCTTCATGACGGGGTTGAGAAAGCGACTTGGGAGCTTGAGTCTGGGATGCGTGCTAGATACCTAAACCTGTTCACCTAGTGACCTTGTAGTGAATTTCGGGGGCAAATTTCCTTAAGGGGAGAGTTGTGATACCTTTCACCGCTTTTTTTTTATATATATAAATGTTGACGTGTTTTCCTTCATGTTATGTATATCACCGATGCATGGTTTATGTTTTGGCGTTGTAGAACAGCATATAGATGTGTTTTATGCTTTCTCAGATTTCGTTTAGGCTTGTTTGGTTGGCCTTAGAATGCAAAATCGAGACCAAAAACCAATAGGCTCAAACCCTGGAGTTCGGTCGACTGGACGGCTATGTTCGGTTGACTGAACCAGGGAGTTTGGTCGACTGAACTGTGGCGGTTCACATTTTTCGAGGAGCTTCAGTCGACTGAACTGCCTTTTTGTCGAGCCTATATGTATTCCAAGGGCTGGAATGTTTGGAGAAAGCTTATTTCTTCCATTCTCTCTGTCTTCTCTCTACATATTTGACCCGCCTGAGCCTACTTTTCGAGGATCAGCTTGTGGATCCTTGCTATCTACGCTGTTAGCTTCGCGCTCATCCAGTCAGATTCTCGTTCCGACAAGGTCTGATTTTTTGGCGTCGGGTTTCGACCCAACGAGGTAGGATTCTAGACCTACTACTGTTATGACGGTGTTATATGCAATTATATGTGTTTTCACCGAGTAAAAAATACATCAAATATCATATTTTTTGTTTAAGGCTTGTTTTTTTGATAGAAAGCATGTTGTTCACTTTTCTTGGCTTATAGTACTGCAAGACATATGGCAGTGTGATTTTCAAAGGGTTTTCTTGAAAACGGTGAAAAATGATAGTTTTTGACAGAAATCTCAGCATTTTATGTTTTGGAGGTTTGAAGCTCGCCTTTGGGGTTGAGCCTTAGGTTTTGAAACGTTTTGTTGAAAACGAAAAAAAACATTTTGAAAATATTTTGTTTGATCTCCATGTTGATGGATGGATTTATATATACATGTATAATGTATATTTGTGAAATGGTTCAATTTTTTAGAATGATTATCTAGATGTGCCGGGATGACGGGTATTTGGCACGAGTTTTCCTCGATGAAAGTCTGGAAATGTGTGCAGTGTAGGTGCCTTTGTCCTTCGGGGTAGTTCCCATAAAGAAGGTGGTTAGTGCTTTTGTCCATCGGTATTAAGTCCGTTAAGTCAGCTTTTACGTCATGGTGCTTTGTATAGAACTTGTGATTATCTATCCGGTCCCATGAGGCATGGGGTTTAGATAATGGACATGGATCTATAGTGGTTACCTCTGTCCCCTTGTGATGGAGTTGGTACAGAGGATTAAATCATCTTTTTTCGCGATGGTACATTCTGCGAGGGAACAATATTTTTTATTACTATTTTTCCTTAACGGTGGTGGTTTATTTGCACTATTTGCAACACATAGTTTGAAGGATGTAAACATGGGTTTTATGTTAATGAAAATCGTTTTGGGAAATTGGTGTTGTCTGATGGGAAAACTTGTGGATTTTGGATGGAAAACCTTTTGGGTTGGTGGTTGAGTTCGCTCCCACTCTATATGATTGCATATTTCCTACTTTACAGTTTTATAGTCTGTTTCTATTGGGTTTCGGCTCACGGGTGGAATTTGTCTGTACAAAACTTTTTTCAGGTGATGATGTGGATGATGATCATGAGTAGCTCTGGTGGTGCCCATGGTGGCGGAAGACTGTTATAGTTTTCCTTTTTGGTATGCATGTTTCTGAAGGCAGGTTTTGTACGCCATAAGACGATATATTGTATGTATGTTGGAACTGTATATTTTTCTGTATGAGAGACGTAACTTTTAGGTTTTCCCTTTATTTCAACAGATGGTTTTGATGATATAAAACTCTATTTTATTAAAACTGGTGTTTGGTGAATTTTTACGTGATCTCGGATTTTGGGGCGTGACAAAACTCCTCGAGCTTGGTATGAAAGACTGAGCAATTTTTTGTTAGAAAATGGTTTTACAAGAGGAAAGATTGATACAACATTATTCATCAAAACAAACAAAGAAAATATGCTTATTGTGCAAATATACGTAGACGATATTAATTTTGGTGCTACTAATGAAAAATTGTGCAAGGAATTTTCTTTGTGTATGCAAAAAGAGTTTGAGATGAGTATGATGGGAGAGCTCACGTTGTTTCTTGGACTCCAAATCAAGCAAGAAAAGAATAGAACCTTCATCAACCAATCAAAGTATGTACGTGAATTGCTCAAGCGCTTCAACATGGAAGATGGAAAGATTTTGGGAACTCCAATGACTCCCTCAACCCAACTTGACAAAGACGAGCACGGAAAACCGGTAGACACTAAGCTCTACCGAGGTATGATTGGTAGCTTATTGTAGTTAACTGCAAGTAAACCAGATATAATGTTTAGTATGTGTATGTGTGCACGATATTAAGCATGTCCTAAAGAATTACACTTAACTGCAGTAAAAGGAATCTTAAGATATTTAGTTGGCACCATAGATATAGGCTTATGGTATCCCAAATTTACTTCCTTTGAAATGATTAGTTATTCGGATACGGATTTTGCTAGTTGCAAAATTGACCGCAAAAGCACTGGTGGAACAAGTCATTTCTTAGGAAAATCACTCGTTTCATGATTTTCAAAGAAATAAAATTCTGTAGCCTTATCTACTACCTCCGAAGCCGAATATGTGGCTACGGGTAGTTGTTGTAAACAAATTTTATATATGAAACAACAACTTCAAGATTTTAAGTTAAATGATAATGTTGTGCCAATAAAATGTGATAATACAAATGCAATAAATATTTCTAAAAATCTAATTTTACATTCACGAACAAAGCACATTGAGATAAGACACCACTTTATTCGTGATCATATGCAAAAAGGCGATATATCTGTAGAGTTTGTATGTACTAGTGAACAACGGGCTAACATTTTTACTAAACCTCTAAATGAAGATCGGTTTATCATTATAAGAAAGAATTAGGTCTAATGTATGTGCGTGAAGTTGTATGACTTTCATTAAAAAGAGTTTTTCTTTAAATAAATAAAGGCAACAAAACTGGAACTTAATTTCGTGCAAATAGGCTACATCTAGTCAACTGATCACAGGCCTAGTCGACAGAAAACAGATCCAGTCGATTGGATGAGTTTTCAGTCGACTGAACCGTCAGGTTTTTAAAAAACCTGGGAAGCCGAACAGCACTTCCACTTCTGTCTCTTCATTTCCCACTCTCGGCTTCTCTCTCCAAGGGCTCAAAATTTCTTGGTTTCTCACTCAAAAGGGTTCCATTTCATTTTAATCCCCCATATAATCATTCTAAACCTCTAAATCTCACATTTCCTTCTCAAAATCCTTCCACGGCTCTAAAAACTAGAGGCGACAAAGGAAAATCTATTGCACGAGAGGAAACCACAGATGAAACCGAGCAATGGTTCACCACAAGCCGTGCCGAGACTCTCTACAAGAATCATCTCCAATCTCTCAACCCTATTTTTGGTAAAATTCTAAACATACGCTTCATGGATTCTTATTTTCCTCACATTTTACGTCTAATAACTAAGTTTGGTTGAAGACCTTATGTTTTTTATCAATCTAAAGGTGTTTATTCCCAACTCACTCGGCTATTTTTCGAAAATCTTGTCAAAGAAAATCCAACCTATCCTAATGATCATTACACTCACCTTGCTACATATATACCGTTTTATTGACCAAAACATTACACGCATTTTTGGAATGGGTAGAGGAGATTTTATATGTCCATAAATTTCATCTTCATCATGGATCATGGCACAAGACTTCACTCCCCAAACCTTTTTACCCATGATCATGACTGAACCTCCTCTCAATCTTGCCCTCATCACATCCTACTCCCAATTCACACTAGAGGCCAAAATTTTGCATCTCACAATTACTTATAACATATTACCTCGTAGTGGATCTCGCACCTACATTTCATATCTTGATTGCTTTATTTTATGGTGCATCTTTATGGAAAAACACCCCGACCTTCCATCTCTCATATATCAATGGATGCTTTCTAAACTAGGCTCCAAAAGACATACTATTCCCTATGGGGCTTTTCTCACCCCACTCTTTGAGACTTTTGGGTTTTCATCATCTCCATCCATTTTTTTTTCACTAAAATCCTCTGACTTTCTCACTACTACTACACTCAAGCAAATGGAGTATAGTCTCCAAAATGGGGAATGGCACCACAAGACTCATAGGCCAAGCCCTCAGGTTGTGCAAGAGGAAGATGAGGATGCCGCCTATGCACAGCCTGATGCTCCTTCTCCTCCTGCTCCATCAGTACCTCCACCTGCTACTTCCATCGCTGCTGATACTGCTCCTGTCACACAATCATTCTTAAAAAAACTAGTCAAATCTTTCTCCAAGAGTGCTGATAAAAAGTTTGCCAAAATTAACTCTCGCCTCACCCGAATCGAGGATGCCTCAGGCATTCCTCCCTATGACACCTCTTCACTCGAGGATGATGATGATGGCAATGACGACGATAGCTCCGCTTCTTTTTGAAAATGCCAAAAGGGGGAGAAACAAGTGAGCAAAAGGAAAGAAAGGAAAGCATAGGAAAGTATAAAGCATAGGACAATATCTTCATCTTTTGGAGAAAACATGTATTTGTAATGAGGCTCATGTACTTGTGCTATTCTTATGCTTTTAGAAGGTTGTCATGTAATTATGCTGGGATGATGTTTATCTTATGGTTGTTTATTTTATGAATGCTTGCATATGTGGTTGGTTGTTGAATCTCTTATGGTTATTTTATGAATGTACATGCATGCTAACTAATAATTTGGAAGATATTTTATGAAACAAGTTTTCAAAAAATATGATTGAAATGAAATTCAATATCTTCACATCTTTACATAATTTAAGGGGGAGTTATTCAACTCTCACACAAAATTTATTATTTCATGCTTATTGATAAGGGGAGTTTATTTAGCTTTCCTATATTATTTTTCTATGTGTTTGTCATCATAAAAAAGGAAGAGATTATTTGCCTAACAAGGTTTCAACGACTATTTTGATGATAACAAATCTAAGTATCTAATTTTGTAAATTCTGATTATTTACATGAAATACATAATTAGCACAATCACAGATACAAAATGGAAGCCATGACGCAAGTTTAAAATCAAATGCTTTGACGACAAGATTTTGGAACAATGCAAGAGTTGATAAAGTGAAGGATTGAAGAAAAGTTTTGAATTTCAATTGTAGGACCTATGTATATTCACTAAAACTCATGGATATATCTTTTGACGCTTATAGGATTCCTATAATATCTTAAAAATATTTTTTCCAAAACATAAGGAGATCAAAAGCTTTTGAAAAATCAAAATTCTAGATTTTTAGTATTCTAGTCGACTAATGTATTGCATCCAGTCGACTGAAAATGGTTTATCAAACAAGCTTTAAGATTCAACACAGTCCAGTCGACCGAACATGTTTATCGAATCGACTGAACATGCTAAAATTTAAATTTTTGGCTGAAACGGCTAGTTTGACATTATCCTAGTTAGGCCAACGGCAAGTCCATAATTGAGGTCTATAAATAGAGCCTTTGAACTCTTATTTTATTCACTCAAAGCCTCTCAAATATTCTCTCATATACATTCTCCGTTTATGCTTAATTCTCTTGAGTTTTTCATTTATATTTTTGAGAGAAAAGATTTTTAGAATTCTCTTTGAGCTTCATTGATATATTCCTTGAGAAGTGAGTTAGAGTTTTCATTTCTTGTACTCATCTGCTCATCATAGGAGCATTCCTTTGTACACTTTCTTGTTATTCTGTTATACTTGAGAAAGGTGTTTCTCAAAAGAGACTAATTCGCCTACAATGATTGGATTACTTGAGAAGGGTACATTCTCAAGAGAGGCTACTCCGCCTAGATTAAGGAGAGAGGCTGATGTGCCTACTAAAGAAGTAATAGTGAAAAATCCTCATAGTAGTTGGTTTGAGGCAGGGATGTAGGCCGTTGCGCCGAACCTTGTAAAAATCGTGGTGTTGTCTTTTTATCTTGCTTACTTTTTATTCAAATTATTCTATTGTTGTTTATTATTGCACCACACACATTTTTATACTTGAATCATTCACTATTAAAATCCATTCTTGTGTTTTAAATTTTTAAAGCAAAGAAAGTGATGAATCTAGTAAAGAAGAAGTTTTAAATATTGTGAATTAACATCTACACTTGCGTTTAAATCTTCTATCAAAAAGTTTTGAATCTTATTTATAAGTAAATTAAAAACCACTTTTGCTTTAATCTTCTGACTTGAAATTATACTTGTGAATTAAAATATCTTGCTTATAAGTAAATTGAAAGTTATATTTGTTTTCTAATACTTGAACAAGAAATTTTTTAAATATCCAATTCATCTCCCCTCTTGGGAATACAAATATACTATCACAATGGAGTTGAATTTTATCGTCTGTTGGATAAAACCAGGTAACGGTTTGAAAAACTAGTCAAAATTTATGTTCCAGTTTTATCGTTGCACATTCTAATTTCGATTTTGTTATTGTTCTTGTTCACTAATTAGTTGTTTTGTTTTCTTTTAGGGGAGGATCCGTGTTCGAGGCTTTTGAAGTTCTTCTAATGTGTTAGAGTAGTACGTCGCCCACCCATAGAGGAGCAGGGAGATTGTCGACAGAGTTGGATTCGATTGGTTCATCACTACGCTAGAGGAGACCAGTAACGACTGGAGCTCACAGCGCTGGCAGAGAGATGGTGGGGCACCACCAACACATTCCACTTTCCTACTTTTGAGGCGACGCTCACTCCTCTGGACTTCACCCACATCACCGGTATTCGGGTAGGCAACGACTCGATCCCCTTCGATCTAGATATTAACTGGAGCCACGAGGCTCTCACTATCTTCTTCAGCCAGGTGCCTCCAGCCATTGACAATGGGAGCATCAAATAGACCTGGCTGAGAAAGACCTTTCGAGAGTTCATCTGCTTAGAGGTCCACCATTTCGAGTGGGTTGCATGTGCCTTCATTCTTTACATGTTCGAGATAGCTCTATTCTTGAACTTAGAGAATAGAGTGCACCACCACTACCTCATGGCGATGGTGGAGGTGGACAGCATCTGCAAGTTCGATAGGCAGCTACTAGCACAACTGAGCGGTACATCACTGTTCTTCCATTACTTCCTTTCTCATTTCCATTCTTACACATTTTATCTAATGTACTAATGCCTTCTTAGTTCTCGAAAGCTCTAGGGCCTACGAGTTCCTCGGCATGCCCTCACTGGTGAACTCATGCGACGACCCCTCCATGACCCCACAAGTGCTTCGATGGGTAAGGAGATACCAAGGCACGAAGCCTGATGGGAAGGATTTGGGTGGGGATCGATATTTCTTGGACACTCACTGCTGACCAGGTATGTCTCTTCTTCCTCTTCTTTTTTCATTTCCATTCTATCATACATACTACTTTTTGACACGCTTTCTTGCCTTGAAGGTTCATTAGGATCTTTGGGTCGACGTGGAGGAGCAAGCTAGCGACAATCTGATGTGGAGCTAGGAGGTCAGCCAGAACCGTGTCTTATTGTAGGAGCCATTTTGCAGAAAGTGGTACCTCAATGCACACATGGTTCATCAGTTCCTAGGGTACGATCACTTTCGTATCCTGAGGGTGCCTCGGCTGGGATGTGTCAGACCGACGCTCTTTGTACAATTGAGATCATCTGTCTTATGTAGGGGGTCGATGCTACAAGGTTGATAAAGGGTTAGGATCATGATTACGCAGTCTTCACCTGAGAGAGGCTCATGCCAACCATGGGGGCTCGTGCAACTGCATGGGGTAATCCTCCTCCTACCCCTGGTCGTGTTGGAGCAGCCTATCCCGAGTTATCCTAGACAATGGACACATTCATGGATGGGAACCTCAACTCCAGATCGAGATCCCTCAGCTGACAGCACTGGAGTTATGCCTTCCTCCTAGCGCAAAGCAAGTATAACATCCTTTCTTTTCCTTCACGGCCTTTTGTACTACCTTTCATACCTACTTGTACTGATGTAACTCTTTCTTGATAGCTTCCTCAGGAGTGAGGCAAGCAATGCCTCTGATTGATTCATCACCAGTATGAGGGTGTTGATCTGCTGCAGGGACAGCACCTTCCAGACTCATGATATCCAGACACTTGCTACTCCTTAGGGTGGCCATGCTGTGATATGTGGTTCACTCTTCTTCTTTTCTTTCTGCACTTTACATTTCCATCCATATACTTCCTTATAATATGATCCTCTCTTCTTGCAGCGCGATCGGAGTAGAGGCCTAATGCCTCACAGAGGTCGTGTGGCATCGACTGCATCTGCTAAGCGAGGCTCCGCTTCTACTTTATCATCAAGGGCCCAAACTCCTAGCACTGTGCATACCATCGATTGCTCAGAGGAGGAGAAGAAGATCAGCTCGACAACGAGAGAGACGTCTTTCGATAGGAGATTTGTGGTACGGGGGAAGAGGACCCGAAGAGAGTGATGACTCCTCACTACCTGTTCCTTTCTTTCCTTTTCTTTGCTTTTCTTAATGCATACGGAGGCAAGTGTGCCTATTCTTTTCCTTGGGCCTACGTGCCCATTGATACACTTGATACACTACTCTTGTACATATTACTTTTGATGGGTAGGCCTTCGTACCTTTGGTTTACATTATATACACTATGGATGCTTTACTAATTATCGATTTTATACAAAAAACATATTTCTTCTCTTAGTCTTTTATTTATATATGATGTATGGTTTGTGAATTGAATACTTGCTTGCAAGCCCATTTCTTCTTGTTGCAAGTTGTTATAGATCCTTAGCAAGGAATTGGGTTGGCTATCAAAAATGGGAGATGCTATCAAATTTTTTGCAGAAAAATGGTTGCGGCCATGAGAAAAAACCTCGCGGCGGTGATGTTTGAAAGTGGCAGCCTACACAAACGTAGACAAAACTTTACGGCCTGGTGTATTGAAGTTCACAGCCATGAAGTTTAATGGCAGCCACGACAAATGAACATGGCAGTCGTGAGAAAAAGATGGCGGCCGTGACAAAGCTTTTTGGTGCTAAACACAAGACTGGTTCTGTGGTTCCCACCTTTTTGGCTCTATAAAAGTGGGCCCTCTGGGCCAGACCCCACTATTTGAAATATTTCTCATCCTCTTTGTCTCTCCATGTCTCATTCTTTTAACAACTCCCTTTGGTCTTGGATGGGTGAGTTCTCCTCGGCTGAGTGCAAGAGTTTCCTCAACTTTGGTTCAGATGCATTATTCTCCATAAGAACCATGGGGACGGACTGGTATCTTTTGAGAAGGGTTACCCAACTTTGGGATCATGATGTGCACGTGTTTCGCTTTGGATACAAGGAGCTGTGCCCGACGGTAGAGGACTTCTCTGCTACTCTCGAGATCTCATTCCGAGATTAGGTCAAAGTCCCCACTCCATTCTTAAGTCCTAAGGACCAGCTGATGTAGCTTTGTGGCTACTCTAAGCGTGAGGCTTCACTTATCACTCATCATGGAGTTCTTAGCATGGCTCGAATTGTGAGACCCGATTCCTTTCTTTTTTGCAATATGTTGTTAAAGTTGGTATACTAAAAACTATATTTTTAGTATTTAATTTTATTTTAATAAAATTATTTTTTTATTTTATGAGAATCTTAATGATTAATATATGTATATCATTTTTTTAATGTTATGTATGGATGTTCTTTATTTTGTATAGTATTTAATCTAGTGTGTAGAGTACAGTTTACACACAAAAGATCAGATTTTAGATTCTTGTAAAATATAAGTTTTATATTCACAGTTTAGATAGAAATAAAAATACCATCAATACGACTGTAGCACAGAGTTTTAGTAGACGTGTCTTGGTTACGAAGAACAGATAAAAGTGTCATCTATTATTCCAACTCTGTAAGCTAGTACACTTTGCGTGTATTGAATGAGACACATTAGAGTAATTAATTTTATACTGACTATATAAATTAATTCACACCCCAAGGTTATTATGAATAGTTCTTGTGCTATTAATCTTGAAATAATTATTGATTTACGTATATTTAATACTCGTTATTTTAATTTATTAGAGGGTGCAATTTTATATAGGTCTATATTCCCGGTGAGTTGGGTAGCAGTATTATTTATATGGTGAATATTAATTATTGACGAAATTCATGTCTCAAAAAATCGGGACTGACAATACCCCCATAAGGAAACTTATAAGTTTTGATCGGGCCATACCCTACAGGTGGATTTGATTATTCGGCGATCAAATAAGTTAAGCAGAAGGGCTTAAAAAATTTCAAGATGCCGATTAAATTTAATTGGCGGGTATCGGGAATCTTAACGTGAGGAGAAATTTTAAGCATTTAATAATAGGAGTTCAATGCAAGAATGTCTTGAGATTATGGCTTAGAGTGCAATTATTGTTCTTTAGTGGTGTGAACTGTAATTCATTATTTTATGAAAATTACAGAAACCACTTCAAGGTTTTTATAATTACATATACCATTATGAGGTTTTCTTAATTGCAGAAACCGCTGTTGGGTGTCTGTGTTCCACTAGAAGTCTTAGTCATAATTACTCCACAGGTCTCTGCTGTAGCCCTATAAATATGGGGGTAGGCTAAACCATATTCATAACTTGTTTTCAAAACTAAAGTTGTTCAGGTTCTACTAGTACGATTTCTCGATAGATTATAGCTGGTACAACATTTAGGAATCGCATAAGGGAATACAGTAGAAGGTCTTACGAGAGCTTCGACTCGGAATCAAACTCGTAGTTGAAGATTCGACGGGTAAATGGTATTCTTCTAAATCAAATGTGGTTGCACGGGTTTTAATTTTAACCGTTCAACGTCAAATGTTTTATCTAGAGCTCGTTTCGGCATTTGCCTGTTCATTTATTTTTTATCAAAAATTTTTATATAAAAACAAAGATCTTGATAATTTTGCCTCTAACAATTGGTATCAGAGCCGTTTTATTTTTCGTTTACAATTTATCGAGATCGAATAGTTTTAGAACTGCGCTAACTTGGTTTTACAGGTGTTTTAATCTCAGTTTTATGATCATCTATTTATTTATGTTTGATTGAATGATTTGAATGATGATTATTTAGTTTTTAATCACAGAGGTTGACTATGATAGATTATGTTTTTTTTAGAATTGAATGTGAGCCTACAGACATAGGATCTATGTAATACCTAGTTTTATATTTTTATATATCTGTTTAGATTATTTAAGAACAGGCGGCGGCACCGGCGATGGTTTCAAGTTTTACAGGCCACGAATCACGATAAGTTTTTAACGATTTTAAACAATTTTTTTGATGAGTTTTCTGTATTATTTATGTATTAAAAATAGTAGCAAAACTAAGTCAAAAATAGCAAGAAAAATAACAAAAATAGCTCACCACCGGCAGCTTTGCTGGCGACGGTTTGGCAGCGATTTTGATGTTTTTTTAGGTCATTTTTGGAACTATTATTTAGCAATTTTAGGTATAAAATAGCAGTAAACATACCTTAAAACACTGTCCAAAAACTATTAAAAACTGGGCCAAAACAATGCACAAAACAGGTGGCAAACGGCGACACTCCGGCGGCAGCAGCGGCAGCGCTGGTTCGGGGTTGTTTTCGGGGCTGTTTCGAGACTATTTTCAAGGTGTTCTTCGAAGCGTCATGTGACAGGATATTTGAGCTATTTTTTCAAAAAAAAATTGGGAGCCAAGACATCCCCAGACAAAGCCCAAACAGTGGGCTATTTGGGACAGCGATGACTGCTTTGAGTAGTTTTTTTGGCAGTTTTTTTTAGCAGTTTTCAAACTGGATTTTTGATAGAAAAATACTACTTTTCGAGAGTTATTTTTTGGTATAAAAAGCGTAAAAAATGAAGTACGGAGGAGGCGATTAGAGCGGCAGCAGTGGTTTGTGGCCGGTAGTGGTCTGGCTTTTCCCAGACTGTTTTGATCATTTTCTAATATGTTTCAAGACCGTGATATGATATATGAGTATATCAAATTGTATCAGGAAAGCCTGATGCAATCAGGATATAGCAACTGACAGGGACGAGGATTGATACAGCCTATCTTCAACAGGAGTTTGAAATTCACGAGAATTTTTATTCGATTATAAAATTAGGATATATGCATTTCTTGTTTATATATATATGAACGCGTAGATGTTATATATCTGTTTTATTTATCATGTTAATTTAATTAATTCTAAAAATTTAATTTTAATTAAAATATTTTGTAATAAAAAATAAAATTTATGTTTTTTTTAATTAATTAATTTTAATTACATAAAAAAACTTTAGATATTTTATTTTTTACAAAATATCACGTTTAAGATGATTTTTTTATAAAATTGGACATCTTGAAAAACGTGTAAATTAATTTCAAATTTTGAATTAATTAAATGAAAAAAAGTTTAAACTAAATAAATTATTATTTTTTTTTTAAAATGTGGAATAGAAAATAAAATAAATAAGTATCTTTAATCATTACCTTAACTAAAAAGATAAAGAAAAAACTGTGCATTTATCGAATATTATTTGTTACGCATTTAAACATGAAAAGATGGTTTGGCAAATCAGAATCTTTGGAATCGTGTACGTAGAAATATATTTGATTCTTTCAGATCGTGTGGTTTTTAAAATTAATAAATTTATTTTAATTAAATAGATTTTTATAACTCTAAAATATATTTCAAAAATGTAAGTGGGAGAAGAAATTTTTTCACAAATAAATCTCGCGATTTCTATCACCAGTTTGTAGACGATGTAATTAAATATTGTGTATTAGCAGTAAAGCCTTTCTTCATGTCGAACAGATTAATTGCGGTATCGCTAGTACAAACTTCTTTCAGGAATAATTATGAATAATTGTCAGTGTGGATCACTTCTCCATCTGAAGGGTTCATTGCAAAGTGACTAATTTGAGATTAGGTGATGGTTAACACTTAACTGTATATAATAGTATTCTCTATATCTGAGTTACTACTATTATATACTGGATCAAAACTATGTTAACTATTTAATTTTACTTGACACAGTTAGTTGCCTAAATAGTAAAATTAATAGAAAATTGGTCTGTCTGGGTATACAATGGATAGTAGACGTCCTCCCATCAAGGTATGTTATTCATAGAGTTCTAGGCTGTTGGCGAATTTTTTTTTTAAATGATAAAAGGAACCAAATTAAAATAAATTCAAAGTTTTGCTCATCATAATTAATGGTATTTATTAATTATGAGATTTTCAGTAATAAAATGGCTTTTAACCCATTCACTTCAATATTAAAGAAAATAAACTTACGGTACCGTACTATGTTGACTGGAAATGAAACTTGGATATTATCCTAACTGTTGAAGATTACAAGTTTGTATTAACTGAGATATGTCCATCGGTACCTAATGTGGGGGCGACTGAATAGGAAACTCAAGCCCATCAGAAGTGGCAGAAAACTGATTAGATAGCTCGTTGTTACATTTTTTGCTTCAATGTCAAATGTTTTACAGTATCAGCATTAGTCTATGCCTAGTGCCCATGACGTGATTATAAACCTCAAAGAAATGTTTGGAGATTAAAATCGTGCTGCTAGGCAGGTGGCCATGAAATATCTAATGAATGCAAACATGGCTGAAGGTACACTAGGTAGGGATCATGTTCCAAAGATGATCAGTCTTTTGAATGAACTAGAGATCCTAAGAGCTAAATTTGACAAGAAAACCCTGGTCGATATCATATTCCAGTCACTGCCTAAATATTTTAAGCAGTTCTACCTAAACTATACCATGAACAAGCTTAGTTTTTCATTGGAGGAACTTCAAGCAACTGAGGGTGTTCTTAGGAAGCCTGGTTATATGTGTGTGGCTTAGAAAGGTTCTTCATCTAGACCGAAAGTCGAGAAGAAGAAAAAGATTCAGACAGAGGAAACACAAGTCCAAAAGTAGTTAAGGGACCAAAAGCTAGTGTGAAGAAGCTAAGAGGCAAGTGCTATCACTGTAACCAGTTTAGGCATTAAAAAAAGTAATGTTCGATTTTTCTCAATAAGCAGAACAAACCATGCAATTTCTATTCACTAGTAGATGAAACATATTTAGCGGTGTTATCTCCCAGTACCTGGTGTGTAGATATGGGAGTTAGTAATCATGTCTGCAATTCTTTGTAGGGGTTCCAAGAAACTAGGCAGCTTAGCGATAAGAAAATATACCTGTATATGGACAATAATGCAAGGATAGCAGTAGTTGTAGTAGGAGATGTCACTCTCAGCTTTAGTAGAGATAAGATACTTCTTCTGAAAGATTATCTTTGTGTACCTTCGATTAAAAAAATTTAATTTCAGTCTAGAGTTTAATAATGAATAAATATTCTGTTCATTTTGATAATTTTGTCGTTGTGAAGAAAAATAAATATTTTATTTTTTATAGTACATTGGTAAATGATCTGTATATCATATCTCCTATCTCTCCTATACTATAACTAATTGAATTGAATAATATATCTAATTTTTCATATAAGAGAAACTTTTCTTCTTTAATGAACTAAACGTTTCTTTGGCACTTATGCTTAGGTCATATCAATCTGAAAAGTATAAATAGACTAGTAGCAGATAAACCTTTGAGTTCATTGGAAGTGGAGACACTTTTAGTCTATAAATCCTACTTAGAGGGTAAGATGACTAAGAGGCCCTTTTTAGCCAAAGGCTATAGAGCTAAAGAACCGTTGTAGCTGGTTTATTCTGGTGTGTGTGGTCCTATGACAATCCAGGCTAGATGTGGCTTTGAGTACTTCGTCAGTTTCATTGATGACTACTCAAGATATGGATACATTTACCTGATTCACTGTAAGTCTGAAACCTTTGAGAAATTTAAAGAATTCAAGGCAGAGACAGAGAAACGTCTAAGTAAAAGTATCAAATCACAACGATTCGACTGTGGTGGGGAATACCTCTTTGGAGAGTTTAGGGATTACCTGCCATCAGAAGGGATTATATCCCAGTTAACTCACCTGGCACTCTACAGCAGAATGGTGTAAAAGAAAGAAGGAATATGACTCTTATGGAGATGATAAGGTCCATGATGAGTTATTTAGGATTACCCAATTCATTTTGGGGGCTTGCATTAGAGAACGTGGCTTACATTCTGAACTAGGTACCTTTTAAGTCAAATCCTTCTACTCCCATAGAATTATACACTGGGCGTAAGCCTAGTCTGAAACACATTCGGATTTGGGGGTTTCAAGCTCATTTGCTGAAAGAAAACGCGAGTAAGTTAGAACTGAGGACAAAATTCTGTTTATTTGTGGGGTATCCTAAGGGAATAAATGGTAGTCTGTTTTATAATCCTAAGAATTAGAAGGACATTGTTAGCACCAATGTCCGATTCTTGCAAGAAGATTATATTATGGAATACAGGCTCAAAAGTAATATTGTTCTAGAAGAACTGAGAGAAAATACCAGTAGAACGGAAGAGGAACCACAAGTTACTGATATCCCATTGCTTCGTCGTAGTGGGAAGATTATCGAGACAGGTGCAAATCATGAACAAGGTGCTGATGTACAGGGTTCAGATTCTGTACAGTATATTACTACTAGTACATAGACACAGGTAATGCCTTGTCGTAGTGGGAGGGTTGTTCATCAACCAGATCGGAATATGTTCTTTGGAGAGACTTTTGACAAGATTCTAACAGAACTAGATACTTCGCCTTGTAACTACAATGAAGTACTTCAGGACAAAGATATAGATCTTTGGCAAAGGTCTATGAATTTAGAGATGGAATCTATATATTTCAAGCAGGTCTGAAAACTTACAGAACCACCCAAAGGGATTAAACCCAATGGATGCAAGTAGATCTACAAGAGGAATAGAGGAGCAGACGAGAAGGTTGAACCTTTCAAAGCTAGGCTTGTTGCGAAAGGGTTCACTAAAAAAGAAGAGATCGATTATGAGAAAACCTTTTCACCGGTAGCTATGTTTAAGTCTATTCGGATTCTCTTATCCATTGCGGCACATTTCGATTACGAAATCTGGCAAATGAATGTCAAGATAGCTTTCCTTAACGGAAGTCTTGACAAGTGTATCTATATGATATAACCAGATGAATTCATTACAAAGGGCTAGGAGCACATGTTGTGTATGCTTAAGAGATCTATTTATGGACTTAAGCAGGCGTTGATGTCTTGGAACACTCGGTTTGATCAAGCCATTAAGTCTTATGATTTTGATCAAAGTTTAGATGAGTCCTATGTGCACAAGAAGTGTGACGAAAGCGTGGTGATCTTCCTAGTAGTTTATATAGACGATATCTTGCTCATCGAAAATGATGTGGGGACATTATCTACGATTAAAGTATAGTTATCTAGGTAGTTCGATATGAACGACATGGAAAAAGCCAGTCATATTTTTAGGATCAAGCTTATGGGAGATCAAAAATAAAGAATGTTTGGCTTATCACAAGCTAAGTATATCAATGATATCCTTGCTCATTTTAGCATACAGGATTTCAAGATAGGATTTTTTTCTTTCAGGTATGGAATCACTCTATCCAAGAATCAGTGTCCTAAAACACCTGATGAGATAGAGAAGATTAAAGCGCTTCCTTATACTTCGATAGTAGGAAGTCTCATGTATTATATATTGGTTTACCAGATAGACAATCGAGTACCTTTGGCGTACACAAACTCATATTTTCAGTCTAACAAGGATTTTCGTAAGTCTACCTTAGGATGTGTTTACCTTAGGAAGTAGAGCTATAAGTTGGAGGAGTATCAAACAGTCCTGTATTTTTTATTTCACCATGGAGGCCAAGTATGTGGCAGCTTCTAAAGCAGCCAAGGAGGCCGTTTGGCTCAGAAACTTCATGTTGGATTTAGAGGTGGTCCCTTTAGTTCAGTCGGCTATTACACTTTGTTGGGACAATAGCAGAGCAGTTGCAAACCCGAAGAAGCCAAGGGTTCACAAGAAAGGAAAGCATATTAAGCGTAAGTATCACCCAATACGAGAAATTGTACAAAGAGGTAATGTTGCTATGACCCAGATTGCATCAGGAGACAACCTTGCAGATCTCTTTACAAAGAGCTTACCGGCTAAAACTTTTGATAGTTATGTAAAAGGCATGGAAGTCAGATGTATGGCAGCATGATTTTGAGTATAAGTGGGAGATTGTTAAGGTTGGTATACTGAAAATCATGTTTTTAGTATTTAATTTTATTTTAATAAAATTAATTTTTTATTTTATGAGAATCTTAATGAACAATGTACATATATCATTTCTTCAATGTTATGCATGAATATCCTTTATTCTGTATAGTATTTAATCTGGTGTGTAGAGTTCCATTTACACACAGAAGATTAAATTTTCGATTCTTACAGAATATAAATTTTATGTTCATAATTTAAATATAAATGGATATACCATCGGTACGACTATAGCACAGAATTTTAACAGGTCTGTCTTGATTACGGAAAATAGATAATAGCGTCGTCTATTGTTCTGACTCTCTGTGCTAGTACACTTTGTGTGTATTGAACGGGACACATTGGAGTAATTAATTTTATACTCACTATATAAATTAATTTACACTACAGGATTATTATGAATAGTGCTTATACTCTTAATCCAGAAATAATTATTGATTTGCGTATATTTAATACTCGTTATTTTAATTCATTAGAGGGTGCGATCTTATATAGGTCTATATTCCCTGTAAGTTGGATAACGACATTATTTATGTGGTGAATATTAATTATTGACGAAATCTACGTCTCGAAAGATCGAAATTGACAATACCCCTTAAGGAAGCTTATAAGTTTTGACCGGACCAAACCCTACAGGTGGATTTAATTATCCAGTGATCAAATAAGTTAAACAGAAGGGTTTAAGAAATTTTAAGATGCCAATTAAATTAAATTGTTAGTAATTAAATTTAATTGGTGGGTATCGAGAATCTTAATGTGGGGAGAAATGTTAAGCATTTTATAACAGAAACTCAATGCAAGAACGTCTTGAGATTATTGCTTAGAGTGCAATTATAGTTCTTTACTAGTGTGAATTGTAATTCAGTATTTTATAGAAATTGTAGAGACTGCTATAAGATTTTTATAATTACAGATACCGCTATGAAGTTTGCTTAATTGCAAAAATCACTAATGGGTGTCTTTATTCTACTGAAGGTCTTAGTCATAATTACTCTACAGGTCCCTACTGTAGCCCTATAAATATGTGGGTAGACTGAACCATATTCATAACTTGTCTTCAAGACTAAAGCTGTCCAGGTTCTGTTAGTATCAGTTCTTGATAGATTAAAACCCACACTACATTCGGGAATCGTATAAGGGAATATAGTATAAGGTCTGATGGGAGCTTCAACTCGGAATCAAACTCGTAGTTGAAGATTCGACCTATTAAATGTATTTTTCTAAATCAACTGTGGTTGCACGGGTTTTAATTTTGATCGTTCGACATCAAAAATTTTATCTGATGCCCATTTCGGTGTTTACCTGTCCAGTTATTTTTTATTGAAAAATTATTTTCAAAAATAATGATCTCCTACAAGCTTCACTTTATACACAAACCAAAACCACAGCCTTCTCTCTAGATTTTAGCTTGTTTCAGGCTTGGATCTTGGCTTTTCAAGGGTGGATCGGTATTCTACTCACCAAGAGCTTGGCATTCATCTGTTTGGATTTTTGTTTCGGCGACTTTAGTTTTTCGACGGTGGTTAAAGCTTCGAGTTTTAACTCCTAACAGTAGGATTCTAAACTCTCTTGCATTAAAAGCATGTTATATGTGATTATATTCATTTTTACCACGTTAAAATGACATGGGTGTTGGCTTTTCATGTTAAAACCTTGTTTTGTTGGGATAAAAGCAAGTTTTACTATCCTAAAGTTTATTACAAAGTTGGTGGATATGTATACATGTGATTTTCAAATGATGAGTTTTGAAAATTGGAAGAGAATGTGATTTTGTTGTGAAAACATGATTTTTGGTGTTTGAAGCTAACCCTAGGGGTTGAGCCTCGGTTTAAATGGCCTAGTGGAGAGAGTGGAAAATATTTTCAAAATATTAGTTGATTTCCATGGGTATATGGATAATGTTGGTGTGTGCCGTAGATTTTTGTATATAGCTGTGTGTGTACAAATATTTCGATAGTCGTGCTGTGTGCATTTTTAATGATTCTATAGATGTATCGTAACAATGTGTGTATACATGAGCCTTAATTGCACCTCGGTGAAAGTTCAAAAAGTTGCGCAAGATTGGTGCTTTGCTCCTTCGAGTTAGTTCCCGTAAATGAAGTGTTTGCCCCATTGGGAGGCATTTGTTGTTGTAGGAACGTATAAAACTTGTCATTACCTAGCGGGTCGTTGGATGCTCCGAACCTATGCTAATGGACGAGAGTCTATAGCTGTTACCTTTGTCCACAGTGCGATAGAGACGGTACACAGGAATCATGGACAATTGCGAAAACTAGGTTAGAAAATAACGTATTGTTTATGTTTATTAAACTGTTAGACGTTATTTGATTATATGAAAACTTATGGTTTGAGTATGGAAAACTATTTGAGACTTGTGTAGTCGAGATATTTGTATAATCCATAATTGTATGTTATGTTTTTAATTCATGATAGTATATTCCTATTGGGCTTCAACTCACGTTGTTGGATTTAAAATATTTCAGGTGAAAAAGATCATATAGCTAGATCTTGAGGAGCCCTAGAGGGAGGTAGAAGGTAAGACCTTTAGTTTTGTTGTACAGTTGTCCATGCCGTTTTGCTGTTAGTTCATGTAATATTCGTACCGTGTTTAGCTCTTGAAGGAACATGTTTTGTAAGCCATGAGGCCTTAATTTTGATGTTAGCATGGTTATATGATGATGAGAGAGACCATAGGTTGGTTGTTATTTTCTGGGTTTGTATATTATAGTTATCACCCGGTTAGTTTCAATGTTGTAACAATGATTTTCGATTGGTTTTATGTTTACTGTCAAACTAAGTATCTCGAGGAGAGTTTTGAAACTTGTTTTAGTATGTTTTAGAATGCTTGGTTGTTGCCTTTAAGGGTTTCAAATGGGTAGGAAAAGGTTTAAGTGTTAGGTGTTGAAATTGGATTTTGAAAAAGGGTCTAGAGCCAGACCGCTCGACGGACCGCTCTAGCAGTCTATCGAGCAATCAAGATAAACATTCTATTTTTGTTCTCAAGAGAAAAACCAGTGGGCTTGCAAGGACCGCTCGAGCATCTTTTGATCGATCGAGCAGTCTTGGCAGATTTTAAAATTTTATTTTTTTTTTATTTTAAAAGCTTGGCTCATGAGGACCTTAACCATACCTTTTTAGGTTCTTCTTTTCCTCAAGGTAAACCCTCGGAAGTGCTTTTCTCAAAGGTTTCAAACTAGTTTTGACTTATGTTTTTATATCGTTTGGGTTTGCGGTGGTTTTAATGGATCCCGGTATCTCAAATGTGTTTTTTCTTGGGCGGTTCGCGTTACCCGGGTTTTGGAGCGTTACAATATGGTATCAGAGCTCTAGGTTCGAATACCTAAGAGATGTGGGAGAGGTTGCATCACATTGTGAGGATGGTTGCGTGTACTAGACATGCATCTGTTAAATGTTTGAACAACATGAGAATTTTGTGTAGTACATGAGCATGGAGGTTGGAAATTAGGATTGATTTGTCTTGCCTTGGGGCGTTTGGATTAACCAACTTAGAAGCCATGTTAGAAATGCATTTGGCTGGCATATTTTCTATCTAAGAATCTATGTGGGTCACCCAGATTGACTTATCACTCTTGTTAGTACTCCCTGGTACTTAGAGTTCGTTTACATGATCATGAATGGCTAAGTGTTAGCATGATTATGTGGCATGTAATAGTAATGACATAATGAATTGAGCCTTATGTTGTTATGTTCTATGTTTCTTTTATATAAGCGTTATGTCAGCGCAGTGAGGATGAGGCCGTGGTCGAGGCCATAGCCGTGGTTTAGGCCAAGGGGATGTGCCAATCCCTGACATTGAGGATGCCAATGCACCCCAAGAACCAGTAGATGGGGTAGATCTATTTCATGAGATGGTGGGCACCATCAGCCAGTTAGATGAGGCCATTGGGGGAGAGGCCAGAGTACCTGAGCCGAGGGCGACCGTTGCAATGCGTGAGTTCCAATGTCTTGACCCTCCTACCTTTGTTGAGGATCTCAATCCCAATGTGGCCACTAAATAGCTATATTTTATTACCAGAATCGTAGAGATGTTGCAGATAGTCAAGGACAACTTGAGGGTTGCATTTGTAGCATTCCAATTGAGGTGTGATGCCCATGAGTGGTGAGACTTTGCCAGACCTACCGTGGAGGGTACGTGGGTTGCTTTTACGAGAGTGTTTCTGGAGAAATACTTCCCTAAGTCTTCGAGGGACATCTACAAAGAGGAATTCTATTCACTCACCTAAGAGATGATGAGTGTTGTACAGTAGGAGGCCAGGTTTACCAGTTTGGCTCACTTTACACTGGCGTCCGTAGCCACCGATGAGCTGCGTTCAAAGAGGTTTGAGAAGGGTTTGAGGCTCGCGATCAGGGAAAGGGTGGCAAGGTTAAGGCTACATGTCTTTACTGAGTTGGTGGAATCGGCAGTCACAATTGAGAACACCTTGAATGAGACCAGGAAGGCTAGAGAGACCAAAGCACCGCAGGGTGGAGTGAGTGCATAGTCAAGGGGACACTGCAACATGAGACAGAGGTCGTCTGGTCCCAGTTCTTATCCTACGAAGTCATACCAGCAGTTTTCAACATTAGCAGCTTTGGTTGCTTCGTCAGGACGGTCAGAGCAGAGGGAACTCATTTGTTACTGGTGTAGGCAACCAGGGCATCGTGCAACAAATTGCCCTCATAAGGGATAGTTCTAGAGTTTAGTACCTGTTCAACCCCATGATAAAGATCAACCAGTCTATTTTGGATGTGGTCAATAAGAGCATTTTCATAGGAACTGCCCTCAAGAAGGGAGTGTATAGAGCCCCACAGGTGCACCACCTGTTTAGTCAGTGCAGGGATGACAGATTTACCGGCAGCATAGACTTCTGGAGTTACAAATGGGGGTGCCTCAGCCTAGTTAGTGAGGCAGCCCACTACACAAAGCTATGGTTGACCGGCTAGGGGACTGCAAGGGCAGGTGTTTGCCCTCGCTGATCTGAGTTCTTCGAAGTCACCGGTCATGCATGATGTCGCAGTCACTACTTCAGTGATCAGAGGTACTCTCTTAGTGTACCGTTCATAGGCCAGTGTTCTTATCAACACGAAAGCATCGCATTCTTTTATCTCATTTGCTTTTGTATTTGCTTTGGGGTTAGACACAGATATGTTGGGTAGTACGCTGTGTGTAGTAACCCCGGTCGGTGATAATGTAGTGTTGAGACGAGTTTGTAGGTCCTATGAGCTAGAGGTTGCCGACTGCAATTTAAAGTTTGATTTCATCATTCTCGACATAACCATGTTTGACATCATCCTACGGATGGATTGGCTTACCACCTATCGTGCCTATATTGACTGTGATCGATGAAGGGTATCGATATGTACATCGAAGGGTGATTATTTTTGTTTCGTGGGTGATCGAGACGATGGTTCAATGCCCATGCCCAGTGTTATGTGAAACCGAGGGAACCTTAGTTTCCTCTTTTCACCTCTCATGTTGTATGAGGCTGTGGGTGTTCGAGAAGAGTTTTTCCCTATAGTTTGTGACTACCTAGATATCTTTTCTGACGACCTATTCGAGTTATCACCACCACGCGAGGTAGAGTTTTCTATTGATCTTGTCTTGGGAGCCACTCCTATTTCGATGCCATCTTATCATCTTGCACCAGCAGAGTTGTGGGAGCTTATGGTACAAGTTCAAGAGTTGTTAGATAAGGGGTTTTATACGCCCGAGTACGTCACCGTAGGGAGCTCTGGCCTTGTTTTCCAAAAGGAAGGATGGATCCTTCAGAATGTGTATTGACTATAAAAATATAAATCAGGTAATGAAAAAGAATAAATATCCTATGCCTAGGATTGATGATTTGTTTGATCAATTAAAGGGTTCAGGTTGTTTTTTGAAAATTAACTTGAGCTCGGGGTTTAACTAATTGAGGATCAAAGAAGAGGACATAGCTAAGACCGCTTTTCGAACTCATTTTGGTTACTACGAGTTCTTAGTCATGCCGTTTGGTTTGTAAAGCGCGCATGCAATGTTCATGGACTTGATGAACCGAGTGTTCCATTCATATCTTGACAATTTTGTAGTCGTGTTTGTGGACAATATTCTTATCTACTCACCATCGAGAGAGGGATATGAGGAACATCTACGTATCGCCCTACAGCATTTGAGGGAACATCGACTGTATGAAAAATTTGAGAAATGTGAGTTTTAGATGCCAAAGGTGGGGTTTCTTAGGCATGTGGTGTTGGGTGATGGAGTGTATATGGATTCTTCAAAGATTGATGCAGTGATGAGTTGGGAACGACTGAAGAATATTTTTGACATTCAAAGTTTTTTGGATTTGGCAGGCTACTACCGACGATTCGTGAAAGACTTTTCTTGACTCGCCTTACCGATGACTCGCCTTACATGAAAGAGAGTCAAGTTCGTTTAGAGTGAGCCTTGTGAGTTAGCATTCTAGAAGCTAAAGAAAAGATTGACTAGTGCACCAGTGTTGGTTATTTCAAAATGAGGTTTTGGTTAAACAGTTTATTATTATGCTTCGCATAATGGCTTGGGGTATGTCTTGATGCAAGAGGGTAGGGTTGTACCTTATAGATCTCTACAGTTGAAGACACATGAACAGAACTATTCGACACATGACTTAGAATTGGCAGTCGTGGTTTTTGCCTTAAAAGAATGGCAGAACTATCTTTACAGTGAGCATTTTGAGGTTTTCTCAAACCACAAGAGGTTAAAATACTTATTTTCTCAAAATGACCTAAATCTATGCCAGCGGAGGTGGATGGAGTTTATGGAGGACTACGACTTCGATCTTTAGTATTACCTGGGAAAGACCAATATTGTGGCCATTGCTCTTAGTAAGAAATCTTATTGTTCGTTAGCTTCTATTGCCATACGAGAGTGGGACATGCTTCATGAGGTTGTTGAGATTGATTTGTGTCTTGGGGAGACAGAGGAGGGTGCGACCTTATTCTCAGTGGTTTTATGACCTATGTTGATTGCTCGTATTATGGAAGCTTAACAGACAGATTAGGAACTCAGATGTTACGAGATCGTGTTGTTAGTGGAGCAGACACCACGGGGTGGGTTGTGAGCCTGGATCAGAGAATGAGATTAGCTAGGAGAGTATTTGTACCAGAGTCATGTCGTGATGACGTGTTACATGAGTCCATCATTCTCATCTTGTAGTGCACTCGGGAGGCACGAAGATGTATCATGATTTACGAGCATAGTTTTGGTGGAAGGGAATGAAGAGGGATGTAGTTTAGTTTATTTCTCGATGCCTAGCTTGTCAGCAAGTTAAGGCAGAACATTAGAGGCTAGCAGGATTGCTATAGCCATTACCTGTGTTAGAGTGGAAGTGGGAGAACATCACGATGGATTTTGTACATGGACTTTCGAGATGGCCTAAGGGGCATGATACTATCTGGGTTGTGGTTAACAGACTGACAAAGTCTATACATTTTCTTCCCATACATGTGAAAGATTCCATGGATATGTTGAGTAAGTTATATGTCAGGAAAATTGTTTGGTTGCACGGAGTGCCTATTTCTATTATTTTCGACCAAGACCTGCATTTCATGTCATGCTTTTGGCAGAGTCTTTAGTTAGCATTGGGGGCAAACTTGATTTTTAGCACTACTTTTCACCCTCAGACGAACGGTTAGTCCGAGCATACCATATTGATTTTAGAGATTAAACTGAGAGCATATGTACTCGATTTTTAGGGTTCTTGGGAGGACCATTTGTAATTGGAAAAATTCACATATAATAATATCTATCAATCTAGCATTAGAATGACACCTTTTAAGGCCTTGTACGGCAGGCCGTGTAGGTCGCCGATTTGTTGGACAGATGTGGGGAAAGCAGCAGTTTTGGGACCTAACTTGGTGTCGGAGACAACGGAGAAGATTACCATGATTTGCCAATGGTTAGTGACGACCAAGAGTCGCCAAAAGAATTACACAGGCCAAAAGAGAAGGTCTTTAGAGTTTAGGGTGGGGGACCATGTGTTTTTGAATGTTTCACCACGCTGAGGTTTGATGAGATTTAGCCGTAGCGGGAAGTTTTCGCCGCTCTTCATTGGGCCATTTGAAATCCTTGAGAGGATTAAGGAGGTGGCATACTGTCTGGCCTTGCCTCCTCAGTTATCATCTGTGCATAATATGTTTATGTTTTCATGCTTCGAAAATATGAGCCTGACCCGTCACATATCTTGGATTGGGCTGAGTTACGGGTGGACGAGGACATTTCTTTTGAGGAACGACCTGTGAGAATTTTGGATATGAAGGAATAAGTGTTAAGAGGGAGAACCATTGCCTATGTCAAAGTTCTTTGGCTTTATCACGGTGTCGTGGAGGCTACATGGGAGCTTAAGTTTGAAGTCCGTGGTAAGTACCCGAAATTGTTTTCCTCTTGACCTCGTAGCAAATTTCGAGGGTAAAATTCCATAAGGGGGGAAGAGTTGTGAGACCCGGTTCCTTTCTTTTTTTAATATGTGTCCTCTATGTGCTGTATCTCATTTTAGTTGTTATGAAAAAATATGTTTCTATATGTTTTATGCATGTGTTGGCTTAAATATGCATGTTGATTTCAATTCTGGTCCTGTTGAACGTGTAGCAAAAAGTTGGGAAAGTTTTCTGGGCAGAACCGCTCGATCAATCTTTAGACGACTAGATCAATCTGTTGGGCGGGAAGTCTATAAAGTCAACTAGTGGCATGGGGCTTTGGTCCAAAGCTTCTCCCACAAGCTTCACTTTGTAGATAAACCAAAACCTTTGCCTTCTCTCTAGATTTTAGCTTGCTTTAAGCTTAGATCTTGGCTTTTTTAGGGTGGATCGGTGTTCTCCTTGCCAAGAGCTTTGCGGTCATCCGTGTGGATTTTTATTTTAGTGACTTTGGTTTTTCGTCGATGATTAAAGCTTTGAATTTTAACTCATAACAGTAGGATTCTAGACTCTTTTGCATTAAAAGCATGTTATATGTGATTATACGCATTTTTACCGCGTTAAAATGCTATGGGTGTTTGGTTTTCGTGTTAAAATCTTGTTTGGTTGGGATAAAAGCATGTTTTATTATCTTAAGGCTTATTAAAAAGTTGGTGGATATGTATAAATGTGATTTTCAATGGATGAGTTTTGAAAATTGGAAGAGAATGTGATTTTGTTGCAAAATCATGATTTTTGGTGTTTGGAGCTAACCCTAGGGGTTGAGCCTTGGTTTAAATGGCCTACTGGAGAGGGTGGAAAACATTTTCAAAATGTTAGTTGATTTTCATGGGTATATGGATAATGTTATTGTGTGCTCTAGATTTTTGTACATAACTATGTGCGTACAAATATTTCGATAGTGGTGCTGTATGCCTTTTTAATGATTTTATAGATGTACCGTAACAATGTGTGTATACATGGACTTGAATTTCTCCTCGATGAAAATCTAAAAACTTGCACAAGATAGGTGCTTTGCTCCTTCGGGTAAGTTCCCGTAAATGAAGTGTTTTTCCCAATGGGAAGCATTTGTTGTTGTAGTAACATATAGAACTTGTCATAACCTAGCAAGTCATTAGATGCTCCGGACTTAGACTAATGAGCGAAAGTCTATAGTTGTTACCTTTGTTCCCGGTGCGACAGAGTCGATACACAAGAATCATGGACAGTTGTGGAAATCGAGTTGGAAAATAACGTGTTATTTATGTTTATTAAACTATTAGATGTTATTGGAATATATGAAAACTTGTTGTTTGAATATGGAAAACCGTTTGAGACTTGTGTAGTCGAGTTGTTTGTATAATCCGTAATTGCATGTTATGTTTTTAATTCATTATAGTCTATTTCTCTTGGGTTTCGACTCATGTTGTTGGATTTAAAATATTTTAGATGAAAAAGATCATATAGCTTGATCTTGGGGTGCCTCGGAGGGAGGCGAAAGACAAAACCTTTAGTTTTGTTATACAGTTGTTCGTGCCATTTTTGCTATTAGTTCATGTAATATTCATACCATGTTTAGTACTTGAAGGGACATATTTTGTAAGCCATGAGACCTTAATTTTGATGTTTGAATGGTTGTATGACAATGAGAGAGACCATGAGTTGGTTGTTAGTTTTCGGGTTTGTATGTTGTAGTTATCACCTGGTTGGTTTCAATATTGTAACAATGGTTTTTTGATGGTATTATGTTTAATGTCAAACTATGTATCTCGCGGAGAGTTTTGAACCTTGTTTTAGCATATTTTAGAATGCTTGGTTGTTGTCTTGAAGGGTTTCAAATGTGTTGGAAAAGGTTTAAGTGTTGGCTGTTGAAATTGAATTTTGAAGAAGGGTCTAGAGCCAGACCGCTCTACGGACCACTCGAGCGGTCTATTGAGCCGTCAAGATAAACATTCTATTTTTGTTCTCAAGTGAAAAATCAGTGGCCTCGCATGGACGGGTTGAGCATGGTCTTTTGACCAATCGAGTGGTCTAAGAAGATTTAAAAATTTTGTTTTGTTTTGTTTTAAAAGCTTGGCTCTTGGGAACCATGACCATACCTTTTTGGATTCTTCTTTTCCCCAAGTTAAACCCTCGAAAGTGCTTTTCTTAAAGATTTCAAACCAGTTTTGACTTATGTTTTTAAATCATTTGGGTTTGGGGTGGTTTTGATGGATCTCGGTATCTCAAATGGATTTTTATTGGGCGGTTCGCGTGACCCTGGTTTTGGGGCGTGACACAGATCATTGACTGCTTTGAACCCCGGAGTTCTCTTGCTGGTTTCTCCTTTCAGCTTCAGCGTTGTTATGCTCTTTACATCTGCTTATTGGCTCATTTCCTCCTGGGATCTTCTGATGGACATGCTAACTATTCTTTGATGGATGTAACTCATCAGATTCACAAGAACCGGGACCCTGTTCCACTAGTCCTTTATGAGACACTTCTCGGGCTTGATGTAGTTCGTACTGAGGGTGCCCCTTGCTTTGTGGGTAGTGCTTCACCGCTTCAGGTGTTCACTCAGCTTTCCTTTTTTTGTATTTCTCTCTGTTTTCTTGCTTCGCTCTCCTTTTTTTTTTATTTTTCTCTATCTTTTTTCCACTCAACTCTTTTTTTTCTATATTTCTCTTTATCTTTTTCCTCCCAACTCTCCTTTCTCTATATTTTGCCTTATTTTTTCGCTCAGCTCTCATTTCTCTGTTTTTCTCTCAAGTTTGGTTGAGGGAGAAGGTGAACCTACTGGAGAAACCTGTGTTTGATAACTATAGTGTGAAGTTATTTATTCATCAATGGGCTTATCATCTTTGCTCCACCGAAACTGCTTGGAAAGATTTTTTGAGTTCTTTAACTAGGTAGGACATTTCCCGACAATTCTCTTGGTTGAAGATTTCTCTCATGACTGCTGCTACAATGGATTATCTGGGGGTCCTACTAAATGGTTTGAAGCTGGCCACCTTCTACCATCCATACTGCACTCTCTGTCAATTTGGACAAACGCAAACTAGGTCTGATGCTGTTGTGAGCCGTCTATAAGTTCTCCTCATCGGGCTCCTTTCTTGGGCCAGTATTGTTGGAAGTAAAACTGCCAAGATCATTATTTTTGCAAAATAATTTTTGGTAAAAAATTAACTGGACGGTCGAACGATCAAAATAAAACCCGTGCAACTAAAGTTAATTTAGAAAAATACCTCTTGTCGATCTAATCTTCAACTACGATTTGATTTCGAGTTGAATCACTTATCAAATCTTTTACTGTATTTCCTTACGCGATCCTCGAACGTAGTGTTGGCTACGATCCTCTGAGAACTCGTACCGGCAGAATCCCAATATATTTAAGTCTTGAAAGACAAAAATAATATCATAATAATAATGATAAAATCATCAAATATTGGTTCAGCCTACACCATATAAGTAGGGCTATAGCAGGGACCTGGAGAGTAATTATGAGTTAGACTTCTAGTGGAACACAAACACCTCCCAGTAGTTTCTGCAATTAAAGAAAGACGCATAGCGGTATCTGCAATTCTGGAAAACCAGCAACAGTTTCTACAATTTCCATAAAATACTGAATTACAGTTCACACCACTAAAGAACTATAATTGCACTCTAACTCATAATCTCAAGACCTTATTGCATTGAGCTTCTGTTATTAAATGGTAACCATTTCTCCCCACGTTAAGATTCCTAATACCCGCCAATTAAATTTAATTACTAACAATTTAATTTAATCTGCATCTTGATATTCCTTAAACCCTTCCGCTTAACTTATTTGATTGCCGGATAATTAAATCCACTGCATAGTTTGGCCCAGTCAAAACTTATAAGCATCCTTAAGGGGGTATTGTCAATCCCGATCTTTGAGATGTTGATTCCATCAATAATTAATATTTACCATATAAATAATACCACTATCCAACTTACTAGGAATATAGACCCATATAAGATCGCACCCTCTAATGAATCAAAATAACGAATATTAAATATACGCAAATCAATAATTATTTCAGAATTAAGATGATAAGCACTATTCAAATTAAACTTGGAGTGTGAATTAATTTATATAGTCAGTACAAAATTAATTACCTCAAATGTTCCGTTCAATACACATAAAGTGTACTAGCATAGAGAGTCGGAACAATAGACGACACTATTATCTGTTCCCCGTAACCAAGACAAGTCTACTAAAACTCTGTATTACAGTCGTACCGATGGTATGTCTATTTTCATCTAAACTGTGAACATAAAACTTATATTCTACAAGAACTTAAAATTTGATCTTTTGTGTGCAAGCCGTACTCTACACACCATATTAAATACTATACAGAATATTTGATATCTATACATCTCAAAGAAATGATTCACATATATTGCTCATAAAGATTCTCATAAAATAAAAAACTAATTTTATTAAAAATAAAATTAAATACTAAAAACATGGTTTTCAGTATACCAACCCTAACAATCTCCCATTTATACTAAAAATTATGCTGCCGTACATCTGACTCCCATGCCCACTACATGACTATCAAAAGTCTTAGCTGGTAAGCTCTTTGTAAAGAATCTACAAGGTTGTCTCCTGATGCAAGCACTATGTCTGACTGAAAATCTGAGTCTGTGTACTCTAAAAGTACTTGACTATCTTCCTGGTAAATCAACATATAATCCTTAGTCCTTTTCAGGTACTTGATTATATTCTTTACCGCAATTCAATACTCCTGCCCTGGATTAGATTGATATCTGCTAACCATGCCAATGAAAAAGTAGATGTTGGGTCTAGTGCAAACCATAGCATACATGAGGCTTACTACTACCGAAGCATAAGGAACTACCTTCATCTTCTCTATCTCATCAGGTGTCTTAGGACACTGATCCTTAGATAGAGTGATTCCATGCCTGAAAGGGGAAAACCCTTTCTTGGAATCCTGCATCCTAAAACGAGCAAGAATATCATCGATATACTTTTCTTGTGATAAGCCTAACATCCTTTGTTTTCGATCTCGCACAAGTTTGATCCCAAGGATGTGACTGGCTTCTCCCAAGTCCTTCATATCGAACTACCAGATAACCATACTTTAAATGGAGATAATTCCCCCATATCATTGCTGATGAGCAAGATATCGTCTACATAAAGTACTAAGAAGATCACCACACTTTCGTCACGCTTCTTGTACACACAGGACTCATCTGAACTTTGATCAAAATCATAAGATTTTATAGCTTGATCAAACCGAGTGTTCCAAGACCTTGATGCCTGCTTAAGTCCATAAATGGATCTCTTAAGTTTGTACAACATGTGCTTCTGGCCCTTTGCAATGAGTCTGTCTAGTTGTATCATATAGATATATTCGTCAAGACTTCCGTTAAGGAAAGCTGTCTTGACGTCCATTTGCCAGATTTCGTAATCGAAATGAGCGGCAAGGGATAAGAGATTCCGGATAGACTTAAGCATGGCTAATGGTAAAAAAGTTTTCTCATAATTGATCCCTTCTTTCTGAGTGAACCATTTAGTAACAAACCTAACTTTGAAGATTTCAACCTTCCCGTCTACTTCTCTCTTCCTCTTGTAGATCCACTTGCATTCAATGGGTTTTATCCATTCGGATGGTTCTATAAGTTCTCAGACCTGATTGGAATACATAGATTCCATCTCTAAATTCATAGCCGTTCGCCTAAGATCTGCGTCTTTGTCTTGTAGTGCTTCATTGTAGTTACAGGGCTCGGTATCTAGTTCTACCGAGATCCTGTCAAAAGACTCTCCCAAGAACATATATCGGTCAGGTGGATGAACAACCCTCCCATTACGACGAGGCATTACCTGTGTCTGTGGCTGTGCAGAATCTAAACCCTGTGCATCAGCACCTTATTCTTGATTTGCACATGTCCCGATAATCCTCCCACTACGACTAGGTAATGGAATATCAGTGACTTGTGGTTCCTCTTCCGTTCTACTGGTATTTTCTCTTAGTTCTTTCAGAATAATTTTGCTATTGGGCTTGTGATCCATAATATAATCATCTTCTAAGAATCAGGCATTGGTGCTAACAATGACCTTCTGATCCTTAGGATTATAAAACAGACCGCCCTTTGTTCCCTTGGGATACCCTATAAAGAAATGGATTTCTGTCCTCAGTTCTAACTTACCCGTGTTCCCTTTCAGCACATGTGCTGGACACTCCCAAGTCTGTGGGAGCAGAAGGTACTGACTTAGAAGGTATCAAGTTCAGAATGTAAGCTGCTATCTCTAAAGTGAGTCCCCAAAACGAATCTAGTAAACCTGAATAACTCATCATTGACCTTACCATCTCCATAAGAGTCTTATTCTTTCTTTCAGCTACACTATTCTGCTGTGAAATGCCAGGTGTAGTCAACTGGGATGTAATCCTCTTTAATGACAAGTAGTCCTTAAACTCTCCGAAGAGGTATTTTTCACCACGGTCGGATCATAGTGATTTGATACTTTTACCCAACCTCTTCTCTGCCTCCGCCTTGAATGCTTTGAATTTCTCAAAGCATTCAAACATACGGTGCATCAAGTAAATGTATCCATATCTTGAGTAGTCATCAACGAAATCGATGAAGTACTCAAAGCCACCTCTAGCCCGGATTGTCATAGGACTACACACATCAGAATGAACCAGCTCTAATGATTCTTTAGCTATGTAGCCTTTAGCCGAAAAAGGTCTCTTGGTCATCTTACCCTCTAAGCAAGATTGACAAACTGGAAGTTCCTTCACTTCCAATGAACTCAAAGGTCCATCTGCTACCAGTCTGTTTATCTTTTCTAGATTAATATGACCAAAGCGTAAGTGTCAAAGAAATGTTAGGTTCATTAAAGAAGAAAACTTTCTCTTATATGGTAAATTAGATGTGTTATTCATTTGAGTTAGTTGCAGTGTAGGAGAGATTGAAGTAATAGTATAAAGATCATCCACCAATGTACCTGAGCAGATAACCCGTTTATTATCCTTAATAACCTCAAAATTATTAAAATAAACCAAATATTCATCTTTAGCCAATCGAGAAACGAAAACTAAGTTCCTTCTAATGGCAGGTACATAAAGATAATCTCTCAATATTAAAACCCAATCTCTACCAAAACTGAGAGTGATATCTCCTACTGCAACTCTGTTACCTTTATATTATTGCCCATATGCATGTAAATTTTTCCACCACTAAATTATCTGGTTTTCTAGAACCCTTGTAATGAATTGCAAATATGAATGGTAGCTCCCATATCTACACACCAGGACTGGTAGATAACACCGCTAAACATGCTCCCATAACTAGTGAATAGAAATTACTGTATTTGTTCTGCCTTCTAAGAAATACTGGACAAAGCTTTTTCCAATGCCGGGTCTGGTTGCAGTGAAAATATGTTCTTTTCGGCTATTTCACACCAATCTGTGGCCCACTAACTACCCTGAAAAATGTGTCTCCCTGTTTCTGAACATTTTTCTTCTTCATGACTTTCGGCCCCGAGAAAGAATCTTTTTCTGAAACAGACACATTTTCTAGTATTGAAAGAATACCATTTATAATTAAAGTTATATACAAGTTACATTTCCAGTCAACATAATTTGGTCCCGTTAGTTTGTTTTCTTTGAGTATTAATGCGAGTGGATTGAAATCCATTTTAATTCTGAAAATCACATAATTAAATAAAATCATTAATTATTATAAGCAAAACTTTGAATTTATTTTAATTTGGTTCCCTCTACTATTTTAAAATTAATTTTCCAGTAGTCTGGTTACCTAAGAATAGCATGTCACGATGGGTGGACGCCAACTATTCTTTATCAAACCAGACAGGTCAATTCTTTTTAATTTTACTATCTAGGCAACAGATCATGTCAAGTAAAATTAAATAACTGACATAGTTTCGGTCCAGTATATAATAGTAGTGACTCAGATGAAGAGAATACTATCATATACAGCAAAGTGTTAGCCATCATCTAATTTCAAATTAATTGCTTTGCAATGAACCCTTTAGATGGAAAAGTGATCCACACTAACAATTATACAGAATTATTTCTAAATGAGATTTGTACTAGAGATACCGCAATTTAACTGTCTGTTGGGGAGAAAGGTCTTATTGCCGACATGCAGAGTTTAATTGTATCGCCTATAAACTAGTGACAGAAACAGCATGATTTATCTGTAAATAAATTTTCTCTGCCACTTAGATTTTTAAAACATTTTTGAAGGTTATAAAAATCTGTTTAATTGAAATAAATTTATTAATTTTGAAAAACATACGATCTGAAAGAATCAAATACCTTTCCGTGTACACGATTCCAAATATTCTGATTTATCAAACTATCTTTTCGTGTTTAAATACGTAACAAATAAAATTTAATAAATGCATATTTTTTTCTCTATCTTTTCAACTAAGATAGTGATTAAAGGCATTTACTTATTTTATCTTCCGTTCCACATTTTTTGAAAAATAATAATTTGTTTTGATTAAATATTTTTTATTTAATTAATTTAAAATCCGGAATTAATTCTTACTTTTTTTCAAGATATCTGATTTTTTTTAAAAATCATCTTTAAATGTGATATTTAGTAAAAAATAAAATATCTAAAGTTTTTTCATTTAATTAAAATTAATTAATTAAAAAACTTAATTTTATTTTTAATTACAGAACATTTTAATTAAAACTGAATTTCTAAATTAATTAAATTAACAGGTTAAATAAAACCAATATATATCATCCACCCAGTTAATAAAAAATTAAATATAACATATAATAAAAAAATCCTAATTTTATGATCCATCTGAAACTCTAAAGAGTTTCATTATCCTGTTCATAAAAGATAAGCCTCTAGTCTCCCACTTGCATCAGAACTCATTGATTCTATCCTTCCATTGTTTACTTGGAATCCTCTTGCGCCTGAAACACTTTGACCGAAACAGTGTTGGAGTTGGCGCCGTTGATTGCTTGTATTGCACTGAATCAAGTGTTCTTTTTACTTTGAAATCCGGCAGCTTCTGATTGGGCTTGGAAAGCTTGGAAATTGCTGCACTTGGCCGAAACAGCCTGGGTTGCTCCACCTTTTGGACAAAACCTCTTAGAGATCACTGATAGAGAGCCGGTGGCGTGTATGGCGCGCTGCCGTTTGATGAAACAACTTGGGACCCAACTATTTTTGGAAAAAATTGCTTTGCACAAAAAAAAAACTTGGGAACCAGCGCTGCCGTCTGGACTGCTGGAAACCGCCGATTTTGGACCTGCTGCTTCTTTTAAAATTTTTCTTGCAAACCATTGAAGCTCCAAAGCCGAAAAAGCACTGTGTTTTTCAACTATTCTTCGACTTTTGTCGACTGTTCTTCGTTCTTCTTTATATATTTTTTTAAAATTTTATTTTAATTACATAAAATAAAATAAATTAGAAATCAAAAAATGATAATTTTTACATTGATTCTATGCCTCCGTAACGTTCACAATCAATTAATCTATCATGGTCAATCTCCGTGATTAAAGAAAATAAATAATCATCATCCGCGCATTCAATTAAATATAAAAATAAATGATGATCATAAAATCGGGATTAGAACACCTGCAAAACAAAGTTAGCAACAGTTCTAAAACTACTCGACCCCAATAACCATAAACAAAAAATAAAACGGTTCTGATACCAATTTATTGGAGGCAAAATTACCAAGATCATTATTTTTGCAAAACGATTTTCGATAAAAAATTAACTAGAAGGGCAAACGCCGAAACGGGCTCCAAATAAAAAAATTTTGACGTCGAACAATCAAAATAAAACCCGTACAACCAAAGTTAATTTAGAAGAATACCTCTTGTCGATCTAATCTTTAACTACGATTTGATTCCGAGTTGAAGCTCCTATCAGATCTTCTACTGTATTTCCTTACGCGATTTTCGAACGTAGTGTGGGTTATGATCCTCTAAGAACTCGTATCGGTAGAATCCCGATATATTTAAATCTTGAAAGACAAAAATAATATTATAACAATAATGATAAAATCATCAAAAACTTGTTCAGCCTACCCGTATATATATAGGGCTACAACAGGAATCTGGAGAGTAATTATGAGTTAGACTTCTAGTGTAACATAAACACCTACTAACTATTTCTGCAATTAAAGAATGACGCATAGCGGTATCTACAATTATGAAAAATCAGCAGTGGTTCCTGCAATTTTCATAAAACACTGAATTACAGTTCACAGCACTAAAAAACTATAATTGCAGTCTGACCCATAATCTCAAGACCTTTTTGCATTGAGCTCCTATTATTAAATGCTTACCATTTCTCCCCACGTTAAGATTCTCGATACCCGCCAATTATATTTAATTACTGACAATTTAATTTAATCGGCATCTTAATATTCCTTAAGCCCTTCTACTTAATTTATTTGACCGCCGGATAATTAAATTCACCTGCAGGGTTTGGTCCGGTCAAAATTTATAAGCATCCTTAAGGGGGTATCGTCAATCCTGACCATCGAGATATGGATTCCGTTAATAATTAATATTCACCATATAAGTAATACCGCTATCCAACTCACCGGGAATATAGACTCATATAAGATCGCACCCTCTAATAAATCAAAACAACGAATATTAAATATGTGCAAATCAATAATTATTTCAAGATTAAGAGGATAAACATTATTTATAATAATCTTGGGGTGTGAATTAATTTATTTAGTCAGTACAACATTAATTACCCCAAATGTCCCGTTCAATACACACAAAGTGTACAAGTACAGAGAGTCAGAATAATAGACGACGCTATTATCTGTTTCCCGTAATCAAGACAGACCTACTAAAACTCTGTGCTACAGTCGTACTGATGGTATGTCTATTTCTATTTAAACTGTAAATATAAAACTTATATTCTACAATAACCTAAAATCTGATCTTCTGTGTGCAAGCCGTACTCTATACACCAGATTAAATACTATACAGATTATTAGACATTCATGCATATCAAAGAAATGATACACATACATTGTTCATAAAGATTCTCATTAAATAAAAAATTAATTTTATTAAAAAATAAAATTAAATACTAAAGATATGATTTTCAGTATACTAACCCTAACAAGTATCAGCGGGCTTGGTCCTCTCGGATGATGATCCCAGTTGGCAATGAGTTTGATAGCAGGCTTTTTTAAGGTTACAAGGCTTATCTAGGGAAGAAGTTAGAGCGCATTGCAAAACATGGAGGAAATGCAAAGAGAAAGAAGACTTGACTTTTCTTTGTCGTGCCCTAATATCTTGTTTGTTTTCTTTTTAGCTTTTTAGGATGAGGACTTGCGAGCCTCTCTTGTTTTTGGAATCAATACTGAATCAGTAAAAAATGTTAATGAAAGTTTCTCCCCAAAGTGCGAATGGCAGCTTCTTCGACTAATCATTACTTCCCTCAATCGTTTTCTATAGAATCTTCTTCATGTTTTTGTTGGAAGCTTCTACAGCTCCATTAGTTTGTGGTCTATACGGGGAAGACTTATAACTGGTAATTCGGTATTCTTCCTAGAGAACCAAAACTTTTCCTTGGAAGTGAGAGCCATTATCAGAGACCACCTCGTGCGGAACCCCGTATTGGCAAATGAGGTTCTCCTTGATAAACCTGCTACTTGAGAAGCCTTTAGAACGGAGTAGGAGGCTGCTTCTACCCACTTTGTGAAGTAATCAATTGCTACAAGAATAATCTCATGTCCATTCAACGCCTTAGGTGTGATTTTCCCTATCACGTCAATTCCCAAAACAAAAAAAGGCTACGGCGAGCTCATACTATAAAGTTGAGATGATGGCACATGCATGAGGTTTGCGTAAACATTGTTAGAGTTGTATACTAAAAATTATTGTCTACTAAAAACTATGGTTTTGGTTTTAGTATCTAATTTTATTTTTTAATAAAATTAGTTTTTTTATTTTATGCGAATCTTAATGAGCAATGTATGCGCTTCATTATTTATTTAATGTTATGCATGTGCGTTTTTTGTTCTATACAGTATTTAATCCGGTGTGTAGAGTTTGGTTTACACATGAAAGACCAGATTATCGATTCTTGCAGAATATAAGCTTTCATTTCACGGCTTAGATAGAATTGGACACATCATCGGTACGACTATAGTACAGAGTTTTAGTAAACCTGTCTTGGTTACAGGAAATATATAATAGAGACGCCTATTATTCCGACTTGCTATACTAGTAAACTTTGTGTGTATTGAATAAGACGGCATTTGGGTAATTAATTTTATACTGACTATATAAATTAATTTACACTCCATGGTTATTATAAGTACTTATGCTTTTAATCCCAAAATAATTAATTATTTACGTATATTTAATATTTGTTATTTTGATTCATTAAAGTGTGCGATCTTTTGTAGTTCTATAATCCCGATGAGTTGGATAATAATATTGATTATATGGTGATTATTAATTACTGACGGAATCTACGTCATGAAAGATGGGAATTGACAACACCCCCTTAAGGAAGTTTATAAGTTTTGACCGAGTCAACTCTTACAGGTGGATTTAATTATTTGGCAGTCAAATAAGTTAAGTAGAAGGTCTTAAGTAATTTATTTAAGAATTAATTAATTATAATTATCAGTAATTTAATTTAAACAGAGGGTATAGAAAATTTTAACGTGAGGAGATTAGATATGCATTTAGTAACAAGAGCTCACATATTCGATTATGAGAATATGGCTGAGAGTGCAACTATAATTGTTTAGTAGAATGAATTATAATTAATGTTTTTATGAAATTGTTTCTGGGTTGAGGTGGGTTTTCATAATTATATTGAGAGCCTAAGTCATATTTACTCCACAGCTCCTTACTGTAGCCTATTTATATGCTGTTATAAAACTTGAAGTCATAATTCATATTATTTAGTTAGTGATTAGGTGGCTAAGGTTTTCACGTTATCTGAAAATCTTAAACTTAATCAAGAAGGTTTTAAAGAATACGATAGATCTTAGCACACACTACGTTCGTGTTTAGCATCGAGGATACAATATGAGATTTATGTCGAAGATTTAACTAGAAATGAAAAATCACCACAGATCGTTAATTGAAAATTGTTGCAGCAACCGAAATCATCCAACTAGATTTCGAAAAGTATAATCCTGAAAATAACTTTTGAAGTATTACCGGACTTTATTTTGATTTTTTGATACCAAAAGTTTTAATCTAGAGTCTGTTTCCGTTCGGATTTTTTTGACTAAAATCATAAATATAATCTTAGGATCTGAAAAGTTTGCTCCAACAATTGGTATTAAAACCGTCTTTGATTATATATGATTTTATCATGAATTCGGGTAGATTTAGATTATGCTAATTCGATTTTGCAGACAATCTAAATCCTAGCTTTTAATGGCCATTATTATTATTATTATTATTTCATATTTGATTGCGTAATTTGAACGGTAATTATTAATTTTTTTTAATCCGAGTGTTGATTGTAATAAATTGATTGTGAACTCTTTTGAGGCATTCAATGTAAAAAAATAATTTTTTTGTTTGGTTTATAGTTCTTGTATTTTTTTTTTATTTTATGTAATTAAAAAAATATCGAAGAACAATGAAGAAAGAAAAAAAAGAAAAGAAAAGAAAAGAAAGAAAAACGGTCTAGACATGTTAAAGCATTCGGTGGGATGTTGACCTTAGAATTGATTAATGCTTCATGGAAAGCCTCACGGAATGCATTAAAGGTGCTTCATGGAATAATGCACTAATTATTCCAAACGGTGGCTAATAACCATGAATGCTTGGGATTTGATGACCACGTATTGATGTTTTGGGAACATTGATCAAGGCCATGTGAAGAATATTGAAATTCCATTTGGTCATTAAAGGATTATCATGTTGAAGCTTGTGTTCATTGGGTCCAATCAAAGGTGAATGAATTATCATGATAGCAAGCAAAATCGAGAAACAGTAAACCCGCAGCAATGACCAAGTAGTGCAGTGCGCAGCGCATGCGTGACCATGCGGTGGCGCGATGTACACGACGGCGTGGTGCGGTGGGGTAGCGATGGTGCATGACCAGGCGGTGGCGGTGGTAGTTGCAATTTTTCAATGGGACTGAAATTTGCAGAAACTAGAGATTATAAGATTTCTGCTTGAGTGCAAAGTTCTGACAAAATTAAAAAATTAAAAAATTAAAATTTTAATTCTGATATAATTGCAGGTTTTCTAAATAAATATAAACTTTTTAGCTTGAAGAGTTATATATCGACCATAGAAGTTGGGATTTAATGGGTTTATTTATTTATTTAAATGCATGGATGATTTTATTTTGGTTTATTTATTTTGTTAAGTTTTAATTAATTCTAGTTAATTCGAAATTATTTTTTTTCTAACAGAAAAATTAAATTAAATTTTCTTTATTAAAATTAATTTTTTTAAAAAAAATTTGGAAATTTTATTTTGTTATATTAAAACATGTTTAAGATGTTTTTTTGAAATCGGATATTTTGAAAAAATGTGACGGTTAAATTTGAATTTTTTGAATTAATTAAAAGGAGATTAATTTTAATAAATAATTTTTTTCAAAAAATGTGTAATAGAAAATAAAATTAAATTCTTGATTTTTATTTAAAATTATTTTTTTAAATAAATAAAATTTGAGAATTTTATTTGTTACACAAAAAAACACATAAAGATGGTTTAAAAACTAAAATCTTTTGCAACGTGTGGTTTTCAAAAATTATAATTTTATTTTAATTAGGCATATTTTATAATTCTGAAAAAATATTTTAAAAACAAAGTGGGTAAAAGAATTTATTCACAGATAAATTATGCGGTCTTCATCACTAGTTTGTAGGTGATGTAATTATTTTTGCGTGTTGGCATTAGGCCTTCCTCTCCATCGGACAAAATTAATTATGGAATCACAGATACGAACCTTCTTTAGGGATAATTTTAGATAATTATTAGTATGAATCACTTATCAACCTGAATGCTTTATTGTGAAACGATGATTTGGAATTAAGTGATGGCATACACTTAACTGTAAATAATAGTATACTCTTCATCTGACTCACTGTTATTATTTATAGGACCATAACTATATCAGCTCTTTAATTTTACTTGGCACGGTTTATTGCCTAAATAATAAAATTAATTGCAATTGGCCTTTCTAGACAAATGATAAATAGTAGATGTCATTGTTATCGAGGCTCGCTATTCACGGTATACCAGGTTGCTGGCGATTTTTTTTAAATAGTCGAGGGAATATATTTTAAAGTAAAATTTAAAATTTTTCTCATCATAATTAATGGTTTTCAATTATGTGATTCTCATGATTAAAATTAATTTCAATCAACTCACGACTATATTCAAAGAAAACAAACTTACGGGTCCTAATTATGTTAACTGAAAAAGAAATCTAAATGTAGCTTTAACTATGAAAGTGTTCTTAGGAAACCAAAAAATGTGTTTGTTTCTGAAAAAAGTTCTTCCTCTAAACCGAAAAGCAAGAAAAAGTAAAAGGTTCAGAAATAAGATAGCACAATTTTCAAGGTAGTTAGTAGGCTACAAACTAATGTGATAAAATCGAAAGACAGATATTTTCACTGCAACCAGACACGGCACTAGAAAAAGTGATATCCAGTTTATCTTAGCAAGAATAACAATAAAAGTAATTTTTGTTCACTAGTTGTTGAAATATGTTTAGCAGTGTTATCTATCGGTACTTGGTGTGTAGATACATGAGCCACTACTTATGTCTGTAATTCATTGCAATGTAAATTAATTAAGAGGATAAGGTAGTACAATTTTCAAGGTAGTTAGTGAGCTATAGACTGGTGTGATAAAGTCAAAAGGCAGATATTTTCACTGCAACCAGATACGGCACTAGAAAAAACATTATCCAATTTATCTTTGCAAGCATAACAATAAAAGTAATTTTTGTTCATTAATTGTGAAAACATGTTTAGCGGTATTATCTATTGATACCTGCTGGGTAGATACAAGAGCCACTACTCATATATGTAATTTATTGCAATGTAAATTAATTAAGAGGATAAGCATTAAACGTAATAATCTTGGGTGTAAATTAATTTATGTAATCAGTATTAAATTAATTACCCCAAATGTCTCGTTCAATACACAAAATGTACTAGCACAGAAAATCAAAACAATAGATGACACTATTATCTGTTCCACGTAATCAAGACAGGCCTACTAAAATTCTGTACTACAATCGTACCGATGGTATATTCATTTTCATCTAAACTATGAACATAAAATTATAATCTGCAAGAACCTAAAATCTAATCTTTTGTGTGTAAGCTGTACTCTACACACCATATTAAATACTATACAAAATATCAGATATTCATGCATAACATTAAAGAAATGATACATATACATTACTCATTAAGATTATCATAAAATGAAAAAGTAATTTTATTAAAATAAAATAAAATACTAAAAACATGATTTTCAGTATACCAACCCTAATAATTTATCACTTATACTCAAAACCATGCTGCCATACATCTGACTCCCATGCCCTCTAGATGACTATCAAAAGTTTTAACTAGCAAGCTCTTAGTAAAGAATCTGCAAGGTTGTCTCTTGATGTAAGTTCTATATCTGACTAAAAATTTGAGTCTGTGTACCTCAAAGGTACTAGCCTATCTGTTTGGTAAATCAACATATAATCCTTAGTTCTTTTCAGGTACTTGATTATATTCTTTACCACAGTTCAATACTCCTACCCTAAGTTAGACTGATATCTACTAACCATGCCTACGGCAAAGCAGATGTCGGGTCTAGTGCAAAGCATATCATACATGAGACTTCCTACTACCGAAGCATAAGAAACTGCCTTCATCTTCTCTATCTAATCAGGTGTCTTAGGACACTGATATTTGGATAGAGTGATTCTATGCCTGAAAGGAAAAAATCCTCTTTTAGAATCTTGCATGCTAAAATGAGCAAGCATATTATCAATATACTTTACTTGTGATAAGCCTAACATCATTTATTTTTGATCTCGAACAAGCTTGATCCCAAGGATGTGACTGGCTTCCCCCAAGTCCTTCATTTCGAACTGCCTAGATAACCATACTTTAACCGTAGATAATGCCCCCACATAGTTGCCGATGAGCAAGATGTCATCTACATAAAGTACTAGGAAGATCACCACGCTTCTGTCACATTTCTTGTACACACAGGACTCATACGGACTTTGATCAAAATCATAAGAATTTATAGTTTGATCAAACCGACTGTTCCAAGACCTTGATGCCTGTTTAAGTACATAAATAGATCTCTTGAGCTTGCACAACATGCGTTCCTGACCCTTTGCAATGAATCTATCTAGTTGTATCATATAGATACACTCGTTAAGACTTCCGTTAAGAAAAGCTATCTTGGCATCTATTTACCAAATTTTGTAATTGAAATTAGTAGCAATGGATAAGAGAATCCAAATAGACTTGAGCATGGCTATCGGCGAAAAAGTTTTCTCATAATCAATCCCTTCTTTCTTAGTGAACCATTTAGCAACAAGTCTAATTTTGAAGGTTTCTACCTTCCTATCTGCTCCTCTGTTCCTCTTGTAGATCTACTTGCATCCAATAGATTTTATCCCTTCAGGTGGTTTTACAAGTTATCAAACCTGATTGGAATATATAGATTCCATCTCTAAATTCATAGCCATTTGCCAAAGATCTGCATCTTTGTCTTGAAGTGCTTCATTGTAGTTACATGGTTCAATATTTAGTTCTGCTAGGATCCTATCAAAAGACTCTCCCAAGAACATATACCAATTAGGTTGATGAACAACCCTCCCACTACGACATGGCACTACCTGTGTCTGTGTACTAACAGTAATACGTTGTGCAGAATTTGAACTCTGTGCATCAGCACATGTCCCGATAATCCTCCCACTACGAAGAGATAATGGTATATCAGTGACTTGTTCTTTCGTTCTGCTGGTATTTCCTCTCAGTTCTTCTAGAACAATACTGCTTTTGGGTTTGTGATCCATAATATAATCCCTCTTCTAAGAGTTAGGTATTAGTACTTGCAATGTCCTTATGATCCTTAGGATTATAAAATAGACCACCATTTATTTTCTTGGGATACCCCACAAAGAAATAGACTTCCATCCTCGATTCCAACTTACCCGCCTTATCTTTCAGCACAAGTGCTGAATACCCTCAAATCCTAATATGTTTCTGATTAGACTTATACCTGATTCACAATTCTATGGGAGTAAAAGGTACTGACTTAGAAGGTACCATGTTCAAAATGTAAGACGATGTCTCTAAAGCAAGTGCCCAAAATGAATTGGGTAAAAGGTAAACCTGAATAAACCATCATGGACCTTACCATCTCGATAAGAATCCCATTCCTTCTTTTTGGTACAAAATTTTGTTGCGAAATGCTAGGTGCAGTCAAATGGGATATAATCTCTTTTGATAATAAATAGTTCTTAAACTCTCCAAAGAGGTCTTTTCCACCATCGTCGGATTGTAGGAATTTGATACTTTTACCCAAATGCTTCTCTGCGTTCGCCTTGAATTCTTTGAATTTTTCAAAGTATTCAGACTTATAGTGCATTAGGTAAATGTATCCATACCTTGAGTAGTCATCAATGAAATCGATAAAGTACTCAAAGCCACCTCTAGTTTGGATTGTCATAGGACCACACATATCAAAATGAACCAGTTTCAATGGTTCTTTAGCTCTATAGCCTTTGGCCAAAAAGGGCTCGGGGTCATTTTACTTTCTAAGCAAGATTGACAGACTGGAACTGCCTCCACTTCTAATGAACTCAAAAGTTCATCTACTACCAGTCTATTTATCCTTTTTAGATTAATATGACCCAAGCATAAATGTCAAAGAAACGTTTAGTCCATTAAAGAATGAAACTTTCTCTTTTATGGTAAATTAGATGTGTTATTCATTTCAGTCAGTTGCAGTGTAGGAGAGATTGGAGTAATAATATAAAGATCATCCACCAATGTACTAGAACAGATAACTCGTTTATTATCCTTAATAACCATAGAGTTACTAAAATAAACTAAATATCCGTCTTTAACCAATCCAAAAATGAAAATTAAGTTCCTTCTAATGACAGGTACATAAAGACAATATCTCAATATTAAAATCTGATCTCTGCCAAAACTGAGAGTGACATCTCCTACTGCAACTGCTGTTACCTTCGTATTATTACCCATATGCAGGTAAATCTCTCAATCACTAAGTTGTCTGATTTTTTAGAACCCTTGCAAAGAATTGTAGACATGATTAGTGGCTCCCGTATCTACACACCAGGTAACAGTAGATAACACCGCTAAACATGTTTTCACAACCAATGAACAAAAATTACCCCTGTTGTTCTGCTTACTGAGAAATACTGAACATAACTTTTTCCAGTGCCGTGTCTGGTTATAGTGAAGACATCTGTTTTTTAGCTTTTTAACACCAGTCCGTGGCCCAATAACTACCCAGGAAACCGTGTCACTCTATTTCTGAACCTTTTTCTCTTTCAAGCCTTTCGGCCCCAAGGAAGAACTTTTTTTAGAAACAAACACATTTTCTAGTATTAAAGGAATACCATTGTTAGTTAAACTTATATCTAAGTTACTTTTCCAGTCAGCAAATTTTAGTCCCGTAAATTTATTTTCTTTGAGTATTGAAGCGAGTTGGTTGAAGCCATTTTAATCTTGAGAATCACATATTTAAAAAAATCATTAATTATGATGAGTAAAATTTTGAATTAATTTTAATTTGGTTCTCTTTACCTTTTTAAAATTAATTCGCCAGTAGCCTGGTAATCTGAGAATATCATAACTCGTTGGGAGGACGTTTACTGTTCTTCATAAGACCAAGCAGGCCAATTCCTTTTTAATTTTACTACCTAAACAATGACCCTGCCAAGTAAAATTAAATAACTGACATAGTTTCAGTCCAGTATATAATAGTAGTAACTCAGTTGGAAAGAATACTATTATATACAGTTAAATATTGACCATCACCTAATCCAAAATCAATCACTTCGTAATGAATCCTTTAGTTGGAGAAGTGATCCACACTAACAATTATCCAGAATTATTCCTAAAAGAGGTTTGTACTGGCGATACCGCAATTAACCTATTCGTTGAGGAGGAAGGCCTTATTGTTGACACACAGGGTTTGATTGCATCGCCTACAAACTAGTGATGGAGACCGCAGAATTTATCTGTGAATAAATTTTTTCTCCCACTTAGATTTTTAAAATATTTTTTAGGATTACAAAAATCTATTTAATTAAAATAAATTTATTAATTTTGAAAACTAAATGATCTGAATGAATTATACATTTATCCGTGTACACGATTCCAAATATTCTGATTTATCAAACCATCTCTTTATATTTAAATACGTAACAAATAAAATTTAATAAATGCACAGCTTTTTCCTTCAACTTTTCAGCTAAGGTTGAAATTAATGGCATTTATTTATTTTATTTTTCGTTCTACATTTTTCAAAAAATAATAATTTATTTCGATTAAATATTTTTTTACTTAATTAATTCAAAATTTAGAATTAATTCTTACATTTTTCTAAGATATTTGATTTTATGAAAAATTATTTTAAACGTGATATTTTATAAAAAAATTAATATATCTAAAACTTTTCCATTTAATTAAAATTAATTAATTAAGAAAATTTTAATTTTATTTTGAATTAATTAAATTAATACGATAAAAAAAAAATAATGTAATAATCCATGCAGTTCATATATATATAAATATGATATGCATATATCCTGATTTTATGATCCAAGTAAAACACTGAGGTGTTTTAGTCTGCCTAAAAGAATCAGCTATTTCAATCCTTGTTCACCTTTGATTCAGTGCCCTAATTGTATCAGATTTTTTTTATACTATCTAATACATAGTGATATATCATATCTATTAGAAGTAATACTGCCAAGATCATTATTTTTTGTAAAATGATTTTCAGTAAAAAAATAACTAGACGGGCAAACGCCGAAACGGGCTCCAGATAAAACTTTTAACGAAGAACGATCAAAATAAAACCTGTGCAACCAAAGTTAATTTAGAAGAATACCTCTTGTAGATCTAATCTTCAATTACAACTTGATTCCGAGTTGAAACTCCTGTCAGATCTTCTACCTTATTCTCTTATGCGATTCTCGAACGTAATGTGGGCTACGATTCTCCGAGAACTTGTACCGGCAGAACCCCGATATATTTTTTAAGTCTTGAAAGACAAAAATAATATATCAAGAATGATATATATAATCAATCTAAATTGGTTCAACCTACCCGTATATATATAGTGCTACAACAGGAACCTCGGGAGTAATTATGAGTAAGACTTCCAATGGAACACAGATACCTACGGGCGGTTTCTGCAATTATGGAAAGTCGCAACAGTTTCTGTAATTTTCATAAAATACTGAATTATAGTTCACACCACTAAAGAACTATAATTGCACTCTGACTCATAATCTCAAGACCTTCTTGCATTGAGCTTCTGTTATTAAATGGTTATCATTTCTTCCCATGTTAAGATTCTTGAAACCCGCCAATTAAATTCAATTACTGATAATTTAATTTAATCGGCATCTTGATATTCTTAAGCCCTTCCGCTTAACTTATTTGACCGCCGGATAATTAAATCCACCTGCAGAGTTTGGCCTGGTCAAAACATATAAGCATCCTTAAGGGGGTATTGTCAATCCCGATCATCAGGATGTGGATTTTGTCAATAATTAATATTTTTCATATAAATAATACCACTATCCAACTTACCGGGAATATAGACCCATATAAGATTACACCCTCTAATGAATCAAAATAATGAATATTAAATATACACAAATTAATAATTATTTCAGTATTAAGAGGATAAGCACTATTCATAATATCCTTGGGGTGTGAATTAATTTATATAGACAGTAGTCAGTACTAAATTAATTACTCCAAATGTCCTGTTTAATACACATAAAGTGTACTTGCACAGAGAGTCGAAACAATAGACGACGCTATTATCTGTTCCCCGTAACCAAGACAAGCTTACTAAAACACTGTTCCACAGTCGTACCGATGGTATGCCCATTTCCATTTAAATTGTGAACATAAAACTTATATTTTGCAAGAATCTAAAATCTGGTCTTCTGTGTGTAAGCCGTACTCTACACATCAGATTAAATACTAAACAGAATATCGGACATCCATGTATAACAAATAAATTATATACATATATTGCTCATAAAGATTCTCATAAAATAAAAAACTAATTTTATTAAAAATAAAATTAAATACTAAAAACATGGTTATTAGTATACCAACCCTAACAATCTCCCATTTATACTAAAAACCATGCTGCCGTACATCTGACTCCCATGCCCTCTACATGACTATCAAAAGTCTTACCCGGTAAGCTCTTTGTAAAAGATCTGCAAGGTTGTCTCTTGATGCAAGCACTATGTCTGACTGAAAATCTGAGTCTGTGTACTCTAAAGATACTTGACTATCTTCTTAGTAAATCAACATATAATCCTTAGTCCTTTTCAGGTACTTGATTATATTCTTTACCGCAATCCAATACTCCTACCCTGGATTAGATTGATATCTGCTAACCATGCCAATGGAAAAGCAGATGTTGGGTCTAGTGCAAAGTATAGCATACATGAGGCTTCATACTGCCGAAGCATAAGGAACCGCCTTCATATTCTCTATCTCATCAGGTGTCTTAGGACGCTGATTCTTGGATAGAGTGATTCCATGCCTAAAAAGGAAAAACCATTTCTTGGAATCCTGCATGCTAAAACAAGCAAAGATATCATCGATATACTTTGCTTGTGATAAGCCCAGCATCCTTTGTTTTCGATCTCGCATAAGATTGATCCCAAGGATGTGACTGGCTTCTCCCAAGTCCTTCATACCGAACTGCCCAGATAACCATACTTTAACCGTAGATAATGCCCCCACAACGTTTCCAATGAGCAAGATATCATCTACATAAAGTACCAGGAAGATCACCATGCTTCTGTCACGCTTCTTGTACACACAGGACTCATCCGGACTTTGATCAAAACTATAAGATTTTATAACTTGATCAAACGGAGTGTTCCAAGACCTCAATGCCTGCTTAAGTCCATAAATGGATCTCTTAAGCTTGCGCAATATGTGCTCCTGGCCCTTTGTAATAAATCTGTTTGATTGTATCATATAGATACACTTATTAGTACTTCCGTTAAGGAAAGCTGTCTTGACGTTCATTTGCCAAATTTCGTAATCGAAATGTGCGGCAATAGATAAGAGAATCTGGATAGACTTAAGTAAGGCTACCGGTGAAAAGGTTTTCTCATAGTCGATCCCTTCTTTCTGAGTGAACCCTTTAGCAACAAGCCTAATTTTAAAAGTTTTAACCTTCCCATCTACTCCTCTCTTTCTCTTGTAGATCTACTTGCATCTAATGAGTTTTATCCCTTCGGGTGGCTCTACAAGTTTTCAGACCTGATTGGAATACATAGATTCCATCTCTGAATTCATAGCCCTTTGTCAAAGATTTGCATCTTTGTCTTGTAATGCTTCATTGTTGTTACACGGTTCGATATCTAGTTCTGCCGGGTTCCTGTCAAAAGACTCTCCCAAGAACATATACCAGTCAGATTGATGAACAACCCTCCCACTATGACGAGGCACTACCTGTGTCTGTGTACTAGCAGTAACAGGCTGTGCATAATCTGAACCCTATGCATCAGCACCGTGTTCTTGATTTGCACTTGTCCCGATAATCCTCCCACTACGACGAGGTAATAGAATATTAGTGACTTGTGGTTCCTCTTCCGTTCTACTAGCATTTTCTCTCAGTTCTTCTAGAACAATTTTACTATTGGGCTAGTGATCCATAATATAATTCTCTTCCAAGAATCGGGCACTGGTGCTAACAATGACCTTCTGATCCTTAGGATTATAAAACAGACCACATTTCGTTCCTTTGGGATACCCCAAAATGAATCGAGTAAACTTAAATAACTCATCATAGATCTTACCATTTCCATAAGAGTCCTATTCCTTCTTTCTGCTACACCATTCTACTGAGAAATGCCAAGTGCAGTCAACTGGGATGTAATCCCTTCTGATGACAAGTAGTCTTTAAACTCTCCAAAGAGGTATTCCCCACCACGGTCGGATCGTAGTGATTTGATACTTTTACCAGACGCTTCTCCGCCTTCGCCTTGAATTTTTTGAATTTCTCAAAGTATTTAGACTTACGGTGCATTAGGTAAATATATCCATACCTTGAGTAGTCATTAATAAAATTGACAAAGTACTCAAAGCCACCTCTAGCCCGAATTGTCATAGGATCACACACATCATAATGCACCAGCTCCAACGATTTTTTAGCTCTATAGCCTTTGGTCGAAAAGGACCTATTGGTCATCTTACCCTCTAAACAAGATTCACATACTGGAAGTGCCTCCACTTCCAATGAACTCAAAGGTCCATCTGCTACCAGTCTGTTTTTCTTTTTTAAATTAATATGGCCCAAGCGTAAGTGCTAAAGAAATATTTGGTTCATTAAAAAGGAAAACTTTCTCTTATATGGTAAAGTAGATGTATTATTTACTTCAGTTAGTTGCAGTATAGGAGAGATAAAAGATACAACATACAGATTATTCACCAATATACCAGAACAAATAAAATATTTATTTTTTTTCAAAACGAGAAAGTCACCAAAATGAACAAAATATTTAAACTTGAAACTGAAAATAAATTTCTTCTAATCGAAGGTACATAACGACAATCTCTTAGAAGTAGTATCCTATCTCTACTAAAACTGAGAGTAACATCTTCTACTGCAACTGCTGTCACCCTTGTATTATTACCCACGTGTAAGTAGATTTTTTCATCACTGAGCTGCTTGGTTTTTTGGAACTCCTGCAAAGAATTGTAGACATGATTAGTGGTTACCGTATCTATACACCAGGTACCAGTAGATAACACCGCTAAACATGTTTCAACAACTAATGAACATAAATTACCTTATTTGTTCCGCTTACTGAGACAAATAGGACATTGCTTTTTCCAATGCCCAAACTGGTTACAGTGATAGCACTTGCCTCTCGGCCTCTTCACACCAGCTTTTGGTCCTTTAACTGCTTTTGGATCTGTGTTTCCCTGTGTCTAAATATTTTTCCTCTTCTTGCCTTTCGATTTAGATGAAGAACCCTTCTCAGCCACATACAAGAATCTGGCTTCCTAAGAACACCCTCGGCTGCTTAAAATTTCTTAAGAAGTTTTGCCAGTGAGTAGCTGAGCTTATTCATAGAATAGTTCAGGTAAAGTTGCTTAAAACTTTCAGACAGTGACTAGAGTATGATATCGACCTGGGTTTTTCCATCAATTTCTGCTCCATGGATCTCCAGTTCATTCAAAAATCTAATCATTTTTAGAACATGATCCCTAACTGGTGTACCTTCAGCCATGTTTGCATTCATTAGAGATCTCATGGCTACCTGCCTAGCAGCACGATTTTGATCTCTAAATATTTCTTTGAGGTTTATCATCATGTCATAGGCACTGGGCATAGACTGATGTTGATGCTGCAAAATATTTGACATTGAAGCCAAAATGTAATAGCAAGCCATCTAATCAGATTTTTGCCACTTCTGATGGGCCTGGGTTTCCCTTTCGGTAGCCTCCTGGTGGACATATCTCAATTAAAACAAACTTATAATCCTCAGCAGTTAATAAAATGTCCAAGTTCCGTTTCCAGTCAACATAGTTTGGTCCCGTAAGTTTGTTTTCTTTGAGAATGGAAGCTTATGGGTTGAAAACCATTTTAATCCTGAGAATCACATAATTAAATAAAATCGTTAATTATGATGAGCAAAATTTTGAATTTATTTTAATTTGGTTCCCTCTACCATTTTAAAAATAAATTCGCCAGCAGCCTGGTAACTCGAGAATAGCATGCCACGTTTGGTGGACGTTTACTATTCTTCATAAGACCAGACAGGTCAATTCCTTTTAATTTTACTATCTAAGCAACTGATCATGTCAAATAAAATTAAATAGCTAACATAGTTTCGATCAAGTATATAATAGTAGTGACTCAGTTGGAGAGAATACTATTATATACAGTTAAGTGTTAACCATCACCTAATCCCAAATTAATCGTTTCGCAATAAATCTTTCAGTTGGAAAAGTGATCCACACTAACAATTATCCAGAATTATCCCTAAAGGAAGTTTGTTCTAGCGATACTGCAATTAATCTATTCGTTGGGGAGGAAGACCTTACTGCCGGCATGCAAGGTTTAATTGCATCGCTTACAAACTGGTGATGGAGACCGTGGGATTTATCTGTAAATAAATTTCCTCTCCCACTTAGATTTTTAAAATATTTTTTAGGGTTATAAAAATTTGTTTAATTAAAATAAATTTATTAATTTCGAAAGTCACACGATCTGAAAGAATCAAATATCTTTCCGTGTACACGATTTCAAAGATTCTGATTTATCAAACCATCTTTCGAAAGTCATACAATCTGAAATAATCAAACAAATTTTCGTGTAAACGATTTTAAAGATTCTGGTTTATTAAACAATTGTTTCGTGTTTAAATGCGTAACAAATAAAATTTTAATAAATGCACAGTTTTTCTTCCAGCTTTTCAATTAAGGTAGTGACTAAAAGTATTTATTTATTTTATTTTTTATTTTACATTTTTCAAAAAAATAATAATTTATTTTGATTAAACATTTTTCTATTTAATTAAATCAAAATCTGAAATTAATTCCCACATTTTTTCAAGATATCTGATTTTTAAAAAAAAATCATCTTAAACGTGATATTTTGTAAAAAAAAAAATCTAAATTTTTTTTATTTAATTAAAATTAATTAATTAAAAAAATTTAATTTAATTTTTAATTACAAAATATTTTAATTAAAACCGAATATTCGAATTAATTAAATTAATAAGATAAATCAAACCAATAATAATCATCCACGCAATTTAAATATAAAAAAATTAATTGCAAGATAAATATAAATCTCGATTTTATGATCCGATTGAAACTCTAAAGAGTTTCAGTCTCCTGTAACTTCCTGTATCCTGTTTGCATCAAAACTCTTTGATTTTATCTGATAAAACATATCAAAATTTAGCTCTATTCAAACACCTTGGAATTACTCCAAACAGCCGCTCATTGTTTAGATGGAAACCTCCCTTTAAAAGCGCCGTGTTTGGCGCTGGGAAATCACACTGTTTCACGTTGCAACAGCTTGGAAAATTTGCTTCAGGACGCTTAGGATTTAGCTGCCTGGACTGTTTGGCTTGTGACTGGACTGTTTGCCTTGCGCCTTATTGGGATTTGCTAGATTGGGCTGCGGTGCTTGCTTTGGAAGTTTGCTTTTGTGTTTGATGACAAAAAAAAAAAAAAAAACTCTTGCTGATATGGATTTGCGCCGCTTGGAGTTTTTTAATCAAAAAACCACATCAACATATTTGATGTTTGAGAATTGCCGGCTGTTGGATACCGTTTGGAATTGGCTGCTTCAAAAATCCAGCGCCTTTTTGGCCTGGTTTGGTTCGGAAACCATGCCACTGCTTGCGAAAACACCCACTTGCTTGCTGCGGCTTCTTGATTGGCGTTTTGCTAGCTTGGAAAAAACCAACTGTTGCTTTCTTTTTCTTTTTCACTTTTTTTTATTATTATTTAACCAAAAAAAAAGTTCTGAAGAGCAATAAAAAAAATTATTTGTGGCCAAAACCACCGTAACCACACTGGTTGCTGCCGCCAATCACTGCCGGTTGCCGCCATATTTGTTCTTATTTTTTTTCTTTGTAATAAACTACAAAAAAAAAACTAAAGAACATAAAAAAAATTTACATCGAAACTTATGTCCCATAGGCTCACATTCGATTTAAAATTTAATTAATCTAACACGGTCAACCTCCGTGGTTAAAATATTAATTAAATTATCATCCATTCAAACCATTCAATCTAATATGAAGAAAAAATAGATGATCATAAAACCGGGATTAGAACGCTTGCAAAACAAAGTTATCACAATTCAAAATCTACCCGGCCCCGATAACCATAACAAAAAAAATAAAACGGCTCTGATACCAATTTATTGGAGATAATACTGTCAAGATCATTGTTTTTTGTAAAACGATTTTCGATAAAAAAATTAACTGGACGGTCAAATTCCGAAACGGGCTCCAGATAAAACTTTTGACGAAGAACGATCAAAATAAAACCCGTGCAATCAAAGTTAATTTAGAAGAATACCTCTTGTAGATCTAATCTTCAACTACGATTTGATTCCGAGTTGAAACTCCTTTCAGATCTTCTACCGTATTCCCTTATGCGATCCTCGAACGTAGTGTGGGTTAAGGTCCTCCGAGAACTTGTACTGGCAGAACCCCGATATATTTTTAAAATCTTGAAAGACAAAAATAATATATCAAGAATGATATATATAATCAATCTAAACTAGTTCAGCCTACCCGCATATATATAGGAATACAACAGGGACCTGGGGAGTAATTATGAGTAAGACTTCCAGTGGAACACAGATACCTACGGGCGGTTTTTGCAATTATGGAAAGTCGCAGCGGTTTCTGCAATTTCTATAAAATACTGAATTACAGTTCACACCACTAAAAAACTGTAATTGCACTCGGACCCATAATCTCAAGGCCTTCTTGCATTGAGCTTATGTTATTAAATACTTACCATTTCTCCCCACGTTAAGATTCTTGATACCTGCCAATTAAATTTAACTACTGACAATTTAATTTAATCGGCATCTTGATATTCTTAAGCCCTTCCGCTTAACTTATTTGACCGCTGGATGGTTAAATCCACCTGCAGGGTTTGGCCCGGTCAAAACTTATAAGCATCCTTATGGAAGTATCGTCAATCCCGATGATCAGGACATGGATTTGGTCAATAATTAATATTTTTCATATAAATAATAATTCTATCCAACTTACTGGGAATACAGACCCATATAAGATCGCACATTCTAATGAATCATAACAACGAATATTAAATATACACAAATTAATAATTATTTCAGAATTAAGAGGATAAGCACTATTCATAATAACCATGGGGTGTGAATTAATTTATGTAGCCTGTAGTCAGTACTAAATTAATTACTCCAATTGTCCCGTTCAATACACACAAAGTGTACTGGCACAGAGAGTCGGAACAATAGACGACACTATTATATGTTCCCCGTAACCAAGACAGGCCTACTAAAATTCTGTGCCATAGTCGTACCGATGGTATGTCCATTTCCATCTAAATTGTGAACATAAAACTTATATTCTGCAAGAACCTAAAATCTTGTCTTCTGTGTGTAAACCGTACTCTACACACCAGATTAAATACTATACAGAATATCGGGCATCCATGTATAACAAATAAATGATATACATACATTGTTCATAAAGATTCTCATAAAATAGAAAATAAATTTTATTAAAAATAAAATTAAATACTAAAAATCCCTAACAATATCAGTCTCGTATACATCAGAAAATCAATACAAAACAACCCTGGGAGAGAGAAACTGCCGGCCACCACCAGCCACCACCGGTGCAGCCCTTGCTGCTGCCTTATCTAAGTTCCGTTTTTTATGAATTTTATACCATTGGAAAGCTCCCGAAAAATGGGATTGTTTTGTCAAAAAATATTCTGCAAAATTGGCCGAAAAAAGGCTAGAAAACCAGGCTGAAACTGCTGCTACCGCACCACAGCGCCGCCGCCTGGAACACTAATTTCTCGAGGCTTTTTGGACCTCTTTCTAAACTCCATTTTCGACGTACTTTATACCGTTGGATAGCTCTTGATAAGTACTATCTTTTTATGAAAAAATATACTCGAAAATAGCTCAAAAAAATGCCAGAAAACTATATGGAACAGACTGTCTCCGCTCCTATGTGCTGCCGCTAGAACCGCCAACTTCCCGAGGCTTTTTTGACCTCTTCCCGAACTCTGTTTTTGACGTACTTTATACTACTGAAAAGCTCTTGAAAAATACCATCTTTTCGTCAAAAAATTTACTCAAAAATAGCCCAAAAAATTATCGAAAAATGCCTAGAAGTCACTATCGCCACTAGCCTATTTTTTGCCTATTTCAGTTGTGATTTTGGCCCAGTCTTTTTTTAATTTTTGACAGTATTTTGAGGTATATTTTACTACTATTTTATATTTAAAAAATTATTCAAAAATAGTTCCAAAAATAGCTCAAAAAATCATAAAAATTTCCACCGAACTGCCGTCGACAAAGCCGCCAGAACCGGGCTATTTTGGTGATTTTTTCTCTCTATTTTTGACTTATTTTTTATGTTTTTTTATTTATAAATACTATAAAAACAATCACTGGAAAAATTTATTTAAAACCATTAAAAACTTACCGCGATTTGTGGTCCGTTAAAACCCAAACTACCGCCGGTGCCGCCTCTATTTTTTGTGCCCTTGGATACGTTCAACCTGCTCTTAAATAATTTAAATAAATATTTTAAAAACAAAAATTAACTATTACATCGATCCTATGTCCCAAAGGCACATATTTGATCTATCACGGTCAACTCCCGTGATTAAAAAAATAATCATCATTCAAAATCATTCAATCAAACGTGAAATTAAATGACAATCATAAAATTGGGATTAGAACGCCTTCAAAACAAAGTTAGCAACAATTCTAAAACTACCTAGTTCTAATTTTTCAAACGATTATCTAAAAAAATTAACTGGATAGAAAAATGTCAAAACGGGCTCTAGATAAAACTTTTGATAACGAACGATCAAAATAAAACCCATGCATCCAAAGTTAATTAAGAAGAATACCTTTTTACTAGTTGAATCTTCAACTACGATTTGAATCCAAGTTGAAGCTTCTATTAGATCTTCTACTATATTCCTTTATGCGATTCCCGAATATAGTGTAGACTATAATCCTCTAAGAGCTCGTAACATCAGAACCTGAACAGCTTTAGTCTTAAAGACAAGTTATGAAACTAGTTCAGCCTACCCGCATATTTATAGGGCTATAGCAGGGACCTGGAAAGTAATTACGAGTAAGACTTCTAGTGGAACACAAACACATATAGCGATTTTTACAATTAAGCAAACCTCATAGCGGTATTTGTAATTATGAAAAATCGGCAATAGTTTCTGTAATTTTCATAAAACACTGAATTGTAGTTCACATCACTAAAGAACTATAATTGCACTCTAACCTATAATCTCAAGACCATATAGCACTGAGCTCATGTTATTAAATGCTTACCATTTCTCTCCACATTAAGATTTTCGATACCTGCCAATTAAATTTAATTACTAATAATTTAATTTAATCGGCATCTTGACATTTCTTAAACCCTTCCGCATAACTTACTTGATCACTGGATAATCAAATCCACATGTAGGGTTTAGCCCGATCAAAACTTATAAGCTTTCTTAAGGGGTATCAACAATCTCGATCTTTCGAGACGTGAATTCTGTCAATAATTAATATTCACCATATAAATAATACCGCTATTTAACTCATCGAGAATATAGACTCATATAAGATCGCACCTTCTAATGAATTAAAACAACGAATATTAAATATACGCAAATCAATAATTATTTTAGAATTAAGAGGATAAGCACTATTCATAATAACCTTGGGGTGTGAATTAATTTATATAGTCAGTATAAAATTAATTACTCTAAATATCCCGTTCAATACACAAAAAGTGTACCAACACAAAGAGCCAGAATAATAGACGACGCTATTATTTGTTCCACATAACCAAGACAGACCTACTAAAACTCTGTGCTACAGTCGTATCGATGGTATGGCCATTTTCATCTAAATTTTGAATATAAAAATTATATTCTGTAAGAATCTAAAATCTGATCTTCTATGTGCAAGTCGTACTCTACACACCAGATTAAATACCATACAAAATATTAAACATCCATGCATAACATTAAAGAAATGATATATATACAATGCTCAGAAAGATTCTCATAAAATTAAAAATTAATTTTATTAAAATAAAATTAAATACTAAAAACATGGTTTTAGTCTACCAATCCTAACACTCTTCGGTATGTTGGGTTTGTTTAGCATGAACGCCTGTGGTTAAGTGTTAACATGATGATGTGATTATTTATGTTGATGTGATGTGTTGCAGCTTATGTTTTGTATTCTTTTCATATAGACGTGATGTCTGCACGGAGAGGACGAGGCCGTGGTCGAGGTTGTGGACGTGGTTGTGATTTAGGCTAAGGGAATATGCCAATCCCTAATGTTAGGGATGCAAATGCTACTCAAGAACCGATCGACCCGATAAAGTTGTTGCGTGCAATGGCAGGCTCCATCGATTAGCTGGTGGAGACAGCTAGGGGGAGAGAAAGAGAACCCGAGTCGAAGGTGATGATGGCGATGCCAGAGTTCAGGCGTCTTGACCCTCTTACCTTTGCTGGGGATCCTGACCCTAATGTGGCTACAGAATGGTTGGAGCTTGTGACTCGAATCCTTCACACACTACAGATAGTTGAGGAAGATTTGAGAGTTTCTTTTGTCGCTTTCCAGCTGAGTGGTGACACCCATGAGTGGTGAAAATATGCTAAGAATACCGTGGAGGGCACGTGGGCAGCTTTCACGAGGGGTTTTCTAGAGAAGTACTTTCCTGCTTCCTCTAGGGATCTATACAGCGAGGAGTTTTATACTCTCACTCAGCGGGTGATGAGTATTGTGCAGTACGAGGCCAGATTTACCAGTTTCTCCTGGTTTGCACTAGAGTTGGTGGGTACAGACGAGTTGGGTTCTAGGAGGTTTAAGACTAGCGATTAAGGAGCGCATGGCAGGATTGAGGCTGCAAGTTTTTACAGAGCTAGTAGAGTCGGCAGTAGTGATTGAGAACACTTTGAGTGAGACTCGGGGTTCCAAGGAGGTCAGGGCACCATAGAGTGGGGCAGAGGCTCAGTCAGGTGGATGCTTTAACAAGAGGCAGAGGTCCTCTAGCCTAGTTTTCATCTATCTGAGTCACGACAGCAGTTTTTGGCAGCAATACCATCAGTGGCTTCCTTTGGGGGGCCAAAGCAGCACGAGTTTTGTTGCTTTTGGTGTAGGCAATTAGGACATTGTGCGATGGATTTCCCGCAGCTGAGGAAAACCCAGGATTCAGTATTGGTTTAGTCACGGGGAAGGAAGGTACCAGTTTGTTATGGGTGTGGTAAGTCAGGACATATCCGTAGGAACTGCCCTCAGGGAGGCAGTGTACCGAGCACGGTAAGCACACCGGTGGGCTCCAACCAGATTACTAACAGTAGCATCCCACAGTTCAGACTTCTCGAGTTATAGATAGGGGTACCTCAATTCAATTAGTACGACAGCCGATAGTCCCAGGTAATGGTGGATAGATTAGAGTGACATAGGGTAGAGTGTATGCCTTTGCAAATCCCAGTTCTTCTAAGGCACCGATTGTGCCTGATGATACAGCTATTCCTCTCGTGAGCAGAGGTACTTTCTTAGTGTGCAGATTTTAGGCCAGTGTTCTTACCGACACGGGAGTATCGTGCTTCTTTAATTCATCTATTGTGGGGTTAGTGATAGACTCTGTGGGTGGTATGCTGGGTGTAGAGACATGGTTGGTGAGGATGTGATGTTAGGACGAGTTGGTAGATCCTGTGTCTCGAGGTAGTTAGCCGTTGTTTAGAGTACATGACCACCTTTAACCATATCTTAAGAATGGTTTGGCTGACCACCTCTCGTGCCTGTGTTGATTGTGATCGATGGGTTATTTTTCTTTGACCTTGTGACGAATTTCGGGGATAAAATTCCTTTAAGAGGGTAGAGTCGTGAGACCCTAACCCATTTTCTTTTTTTGCGATGTTTCGCCGTGTCATTTCTTGTTTTCATATAGCATGTTTATATGAGTTTTTATGCATGTTCAGGATTAAAAATCCATATTGGGTTGGATCCCGGGGTCGTTGGGCGTTCTGGTGTGAAGTTGAAAAAAAGGATATTTTTCGAGCGGGCTTATAAATATCTAGCCTTAGATATTTTTAGAAAAACCCTTAGCTTGCTAGCTAAGTTTCGTTTCAAAACCTTTGCCTTCTCTCTAGTTTTGAGGGGCCAGGGGCTTGATTTTTGACGATCAGATAGCGGATCCTTAGTATCTTCGTTGTGGGCAACATGTTCATTCCGACAAAATTACATTTTAAAAAAGTCTATTTTTGGCTGGCATTTTGAGCTTTGAGTTTTTGACTCAACGACGTAGGATCCTAAACTCTCATGTCTTAAAAGGGTGTTACACGAGATTATATGTGTTTTTACCGTTTTAAAATGAATGAAAAGTTGGTTTTTGTTTCAAAAAGTTGGATTTTGTTCCTAATGCTGGGAATGTATACTGAAAAGTCATGCTTTTTATCTATTTTATTCTGGATCCCTAGCATATTAATGAGAAATATTTTGAGAAGGTTTTGCATTTATGGTTTCATATTTATATTTGTGAAGTATGAATGCATAGTCCGTATACTCTATCTAGTATTTGACTTGGTGCGTGCTGCACGGAATATCGGGTCAAAAGTTCTGACAGATTATACAGGTAGGCTCACAATCGCAATTGACCCAGACATTCTATTGGTACGATTGTAGTACATCGTTATAGTAGTTGGGCTTGGCTAGGTCGAACGGATCGAATTCAGGTTTTGAAAATTCGATGTTCGAGCTCGATGTATTAGTACACTTGGAGTGTATTGAGTGGAATCAACGGGATGATCGATTCTATACTGACTATATGAATTGATCCACATCCCGTATTATTATGTATTGCACGAACTCTTAATCCCGAAGTAATTGATTAATTGTGTTCAGATAATATACAGTACTTTGAGTCGTCAATGGTTGAGATTTTCTCTATGAGATCAACAATACCGATGAGTTAGGTACTGGCATTATTTGTCTGATGATTGATAATCAGCTGACGGAAACCACGTCCGATTTACGTTGAGGATTTCCCCCTCATGTGCTTTGCTTATAGGTTTGATTATGCTAAACCTGTACAGAGCATCTTCAGATCCGGTATATCAAAAGGTTAAGCGGTGCTGTTACGAGAAAAAGAGGATAATTAAATCGGGTTGTCGGTAACCTAATTTATTTATCGAGAATCTATATCTTAAACGTGTGGAGAATTCAGTGCATTTGATAATTGAAAACTCAAGACATAATTTGAGTTAGGACTATGAGTTTAGTTAGGACCTTTAGTAGAATAAGTTCTGGTTCGTACGGAAAATGATCTAGCTCGGGGACAGAGTTAGGGATATCCAGTTTTCTCATTCGGTTAGCCCGAATCCTATACTTCCACGTGATCCCTCACGTAGCCCATTATACGCATGGATATTTTTCTTATTGGTTTCAATTATTATTTAATTTAATTTGAATGCCGATTTTACCGCCGGGGACATTCAAGAATTAAATTGAATTGTTGTAGGACGATTTTAGAATTTGGCACACCTAGGGATTACTCCCTAAAGTGGCCGGCCCTAATTAGGAGATAATGGGTTTGTTTTTATGTTAAGTATATATTTCTTCATATCCTTTTAGGAAAGGGAGAATATGTACTTAATATAATATATTCTTATATATATATCAAAGGGAGGCTTATATATATAAGGAGGAGAGAAAAATAAAACCCTAACCTTAATTCTCCCATCCAAGCCGCTGCCCTCTCTCTCTCTCCATTTTGGCAAATCATTTTTTCTTTTTGGAGAAAAGTGTGAGAAGAAATCGAAGAGGAGAAAAAGTCTTCGATCGGAATCGGTGCTCACACACCGTGATCATCGTAGTGCATTCGGGACATACGTGAGAAAGTGGTAAGGTTGTCTTCAATGTATTCGGGATTTATTGAAACTTTTCGACAAGTTTCATAAAGGTATAATGTCATTAAGATTAATATAATTCGTTGTTTTCATGAAAAATGCATACGTCATTTTTTACGGTCACGACGTCGATTCAAAATTTTTTTTTCTTCCGCTCCAATAATGGTATCAGAGTCGTCGTTGCGTTTTTTTATAAAAAATCATTGTGCTAACCTTTGTTTTGTAGCCTATGTCGTTATGATCTAATTAAATGCATGTATGAATGTATGTATGGTTTATTTCGTTTTTTTTAATCATTTATCTCGACGGTTTTGATTCAAAATTAGATTGGTTGTACGCCTCCTGCGTGGGGTATAGGTTTTGGACGATGTAATATATTATTTCATTCATTTTTTTGGATCAATATTGTAATCGAATCACGCAAAACGAGGAACTAAAACGATAAAAGAAGGAAAAGGCGACGGCGGCATGGCCTGTTCGGCAGAACAGTGGCGCCATTTTCGGGGCTTTTGAAAACCTTTTTTGACTCGATTTTTTCACTGGAAGTAAGGTTGTTCGTTGGCTATCCGATGGTGGTTCGGTGGCGGTTCGGCGGCGACGACAAGGCAGTCAAAACGGAGGCCAAAACGAGGTGCTGAATTTTCGCCACTGCAGAAATTTTGGCCCTTTGAGGATTTATTTTGGGCCACTTCGATATCGTATTTTGATGCAATTTTTTTTGAAGATCAAGACCTCGATGTTCTCTACCTACCATAAGTTTTTGGTAGTTCAAAAGTGGCAGCAAGGCGATCAAACACCGGCTGGAAAAAGGCGGCGCAGTGCTGCCAGCAAAACAGAATTTTCAGCAACTTAAGGGGCTATTTGGGCTTCCTTTTCAGCATTTTTTGGGCGTTCCAGCGGTGGTCCAGGAATGTAATGGTGGTCCGGAGGCTGAGGAAAAGTTTCGGATTTTTGACGGCTCGTTTAGGGTTCCAGAAAATCCTAGGCGTTTAATCTTTAATTCGAGATCGTCGAATTAAAAGATTAGATAGATGGACCGGATCATAACGACTTAATTTATATTTATTTTATCGTTGTTTAATTATTTATTTATTTTTTTTATTTAATTGCGTGGATGGATTTTATTTATTTTTTTATGCATGTTTTAATTAACGAAAGTATATTAGGAAAAACGGTTTTATAAAATAAATAATCATAGCAATTTTTAAAACAGAAAAATAAATAGATAATTATTTATTTAATTTTTGTGTTAAAATTAATTAAGATTTTTTAATTAAAACCCGGGTAATTAATTTCTTTTGTAAAATTAAATAAGAAAGTTTTTTTTGTTTATTTTATTATGGATAAATAAAGAATATTTTAATTGATTAAAACCAAATTTATTTTAATCAAAAATTAAAATATGTTTAATCGTTTAAAATGAACAAAAAGGAAAACCCTCGATTTTTAAAATATTAAGTTGGAGAAGGGTTTAGTCACAAATAAATCCTACGGTCTCCATTACACGTTCGTAGGAGATGTGGTTATAGCTCGCGGGCTGCCTTGGACATTCGGTCTCCCTAAGGAAGGGTTATAATCATGGTATCTCCGGTACGAATTTTCGAAAGAAGTAAATTTGAAAATAGTGCGAAGTAGGGTTTGTTCACACTAGGCCCAATGCTTTGACACGTTATTTTCAAATTAAGAGTAATAGTTATACACTTAACCCGTGAATTAAAATATCCTCCCTAAGGAGTCATTATTTTTATTTGTGGGGATCAAAATTAATTGGCTATTTAATTTACATGAAATGTCCTATATCAAGAAATGAAAAACTTAGTAGTTCTTTGTTCATTAATTGTTAGACGTCCATACTACGTGGCCTATCAATTAATGTGACTCTAGGTCGGTAGTTTTTTATTATATTATTTGGTTCTGGCAGTAAATTAATAGACTAGCATGTCTGTCCGGACGAGTGTTAATTAGTAGACGTCCACACTACGTGGCCTGCTTAATCACGAAGGATTCGGGCTGCCAATAATTCTTTGTAAATTAAAAGGTTGAGGGACCCTAATTTGACAAAATAATTAAAAAGTTTTTATCTTTTGTTTCTCATTAATAATGGAATCGTTCAATCCACTAGCGGCAATTCTCAAGGAACAAACATTAATTGGACCTAATTTTATCACATGGAAAAGGAATGTCGATATTATCTCAACTTCTGATGACTACAGAATCATGTTAGTTGATCCCGATCTACTCGCTCCCAATAGTGGATCTTCTAACAAGAGATCCGGCACTATCAGGATTGGGTAAAGACTAATAGGATG
>JAULJZ010000023.1:9262172-9291023 GCA_032270985.1 Heliamphora pulchella
TGAAGTTGAAGTATCATGTAGACGATACTGCGTAATATTTTTAATAAATAAATAATTATAATTTATACGATATAAATTATTTTTATTTTTTAATAACTTAATAAAAATTAATTATTATATTCTTATTGTTTAAATGAAAATAACTCGTAGATTTGCTATAAATAAGCGCCGAGCCAGCACCAACCTTTGCTCCTTAGAACTCTCCGCTCTGCGCTTGAAGAGATCAGAGAAGCCAACTCTTCGGCGCTCTTTCGTTTCCAAGCACTCTCTCTGTAAGTCTGTTCATGCTCTTCTACAATCAGTTCCTGTTTTGATCATCTTCCATCGTTTTCTGTTCATCTTCTACTTTATATGTGTTCTTATAGTGTCCGATACATATGATTGTGAATCTCTATGTATAACTTCTCATTTTTTAATTTGTGATCCATCGATTCGAGGTCGTGTTTGAATACTACTGAGACTTTTCATTCTGTGACCTATGTTGCGCAGCATTTCGCCGAAAAAAGTTATTATGATGGTGGAAAATCCAAGAACAAAATTGATAGCATTTTAGCAATATATGTTGATTACATGTGTTTTTCTTCGCTTACCTAGAACTCTTTTTTTTTAAAAAAATAATTATTATTATTTGAAATAGTTACTCTTCCAGAATCGCCTTGAGTATAATTTGGGTTTTTCATTTCACCTTTAAGCCAATTAAGGAGGAAAAAGAAGAGCATATAATCCTGACGGTGATTAAAAACTAAATAAATCTTTCGTGATCTGAGCAAGATTTTGAAGTATGATGGACTAGGAAGGGGAACTCCAGAAACCAAGGCCATGGTTGTTGTGTGAGATTGGATTAGAGGATAGGAGTTATGTGTAATACTGTGGATACATGTTTTTTTTAGTAACATATGATAATGGGTAGGATTATATATGTTATGGTACTATTTGTATTATGTTTGATTAAAGTGGAATAAATAATAGAATAAGAGTTGCAAAAATTTATTTTTGGCAGTTGGACCAGGAAGAGAGATGATCCAGAAGGGAGTTTGGCATTGCTGAAACTAATATTTTATAGATTGTAATTTATAGTAGAAATTTTGAGTGCTTGATAAATATGTTAGATTGCAGCTGAATTAGAATAAAGAATAGTTATAATATGTAACAAAAGTTGTGAGTGTTTGAAAAAAATTATAACTTATTGTTAGAACTAGTAGTAAAGAGCTTGAGAAGCAACGCCAAACACCCAAGGGGCTAGGATTATTAATCTCAAAAATTGCTGACACCAAATCTTTCATATGAGAGATTAATAGTTCAATTGGGTGTAACCAAACACTCAGTTACCTATTCAAGGATCTGAAATTTGTGTCACATGATTCTAAGACCAAAATGGAGTCTTTATCCCTCAAAACAAATGTGGCCTAAGGGTCATTTAGCAAGGTCTCCATTGACAAGAGTCAAATTAATTTTCAAGAGTGGTTTATCCAAAAGAAGAAAAGTACTAGTTATGAGGTATTGGTTGGATAAATTTCCATCAGCCTTTCACTTCTTTACCACAACATTGAACACCTTTTCTGCCATAGTTATTTTTTTTTTAAACCATCAATTCTGTTGTGCTCTTTTTGGTCAATTTTTGTGGTGAAAACCCGCTGGTTGAGTTTTTTCCTTTAAATCTTTTTAGAATTGACTGCTTTTTGGTGATATTTTTAGTAACATTTTTTGTTTAAAGATCACAAAGCTTTGAGCAACATTGTCTCCACAAACATTCTTACAATATTGTCGCAAGAAATGATTTGAAATAGTGATTTGTTCGCTTCAGAACTTTCTTCTGTTAGATTATTAAACTTGTTCTAAGGCATAGAACTTATTTTTTGAACACAGGCATAGAACTTGTGTTATGGAATTGGGCTTCTTGAACTTATCAAGGAAAAAAAATACAAAGGAATAGGAACAAAACAAGAATAATTTGTTCTTGAAGAGGGGTTGTCATTTGATCAAGGAGGTGCTGCAGCTAAGTTCTATGACTTACAGTAAATATAGTTCACTGTTCAAAACTTTAAAGTAGTCTATTAGGGAGAGTTTGAAATCTTGGCAAAATAAGCATTGTGCTGTGTGTTTTGGTTCGTGTTGCATAGCATCAAAAGACTTGATTGTCCTTTCAAAATAAAGTGAAGACATTCAATCTGCTGAGACATTTATATATGCACAATTTTTTAGGCATTAAATAAAGTAGTGTGAGCAGGGATGGAACTCATTGTAGAGACCAAATATGAATAGAATTTTTTTGCCTATTGATACAAACTATCCTAAATTAGAGAATAAGGAAAAAAAAAAAGTAAACAAAGAAATCACTCTTAGGTAAAACATAGAAAATTGTCGAGACCAAATATGAATCAAATTTTTTTGCCTATTGGTACAAACTAACCTAAACTAGAGAAGAAGAAAAAAAAAAAGTAAACACAGAAATCACTAACGTAAAACATAGACTGATATATATTCAATTTTAAAAACATATGAACAAAACAAATGTCATAGTATAATTGTATCTTGGTACATTTCAGATTTGCCATCTATAAAAATTTCAAAATTGAACTCAATGCTTTTTTAAATTTCTATAGTCTAACCATGATCTATACTACATCTTTTAGAGATTTTGTTTTCAATGTACAAAAGAATCTGTAAGAAAATCATCCTCCATGTTGTTGCGAATACTACTTTTGATAATATTTATGGTTGTAAACGAATGCTCTGTAGTTGTAGTAGAAATTAAAAAAGTAAGAACGAGTATAACCATTGATAAACAAGTTGGTAAATTGATGATCTTCTGGTACTTACCAACTATCGACGCAATGCAGAAATAGTTGGTACGGTACTTTTTCTTAACCTTTGAAGTTTTGTGGATTGAAATTGTTTAAGTGCTGGAATGGAACTAGGAACTAGGAACTAGGAAAAGACCATGAGGGCCATGGCTCCTCTGCCTAAGAGCAAAATAGTGTTTTGGTTAGTATGTTTATACAATTTTTCATATGGTTAGGAAGGTCCTTTGATGAGGTGACTTAAGGGGTACTCCTGCTACCTGTATACCCTAAATTTATCTGTATTCAAATTAATATACTCCTGGATATAATGATGAGAGTACAATTACAAAATATAACTTCTACGCTCTTTGTATTTGTAACCAGCTGGTTGTAACAACTCCATACAAAGTTGTTAGTTTAAAGTTTGAACTGGTATTTTTTTAGCTCGTTCAAATTATTTACTAATACATTTTTGGACATAAGTGTCCCTCAGTGTCCCTCATTTAAAAGATTTCCTAAATAATTGCATATTTTCATATTCATTTAAGGATATCAAATAATGTATGGAACAGTCTACTGTTTTTCTTGGTATTGTTTGTTTAGGAAAGTAAATCAACTCTTAATACTCTATTGTTCCATTTTACGAGTTCTTTTACAAAGTATTTAAACTACAACTCTAAGTAGCATAGACACGTACACGAATTACGACGCGGATACGCCGATGTGTCAATTTTTAAAAAATACAGGATAAGACACATTTGAGACACGTTAAAAGTTTATATTTTTATATATTTATTATAAGTCAAATAAGTAAATGATTTATTCGATGGTAATTAAAAATATACAACATATTACTAATAAAATTTAAAAGTCTTATATTTTTTCTTATAAATGTTACAAAACACATTTAGTGTGTATGATTAGCGTTTTGAATATTGCAAAACATTGTTCTAAGAATTCATCACCTAGGACGTGTTTTGAGAATTCAAGAAGAGTCATTGAAATGTTCGCCAAGTATTAAAAAAGTGTATGACATTATAAATTTATTTTCTTTTCATAAGAGCAAGTTTTAAAAAGTGTCGAATGCGAATTTAAGTGTGTCTGAAAAGTGTTCAAAGATTGTCGTGTTTGGCACGAGTGTCCAATACGTTATGCCACCTTCATGGAAGTATCCATACTTTTAACCACACCTAATATCTCTCCCCAAAATTAAGATCCCTCTATCTACTTAGTCTCTTGCCACTTTCATCTTTCCAAGTCATTAAGGTTTTACAATCTCACATATTTGTGAAAACTCCATGCATTAAGCCACAAGTCTTTTTTCTTAAATTGAGTGAAAGGGTATAAGAACGAATAAATATTGGTTTTATTTTTTATATATTGATTTAGTTATAATTCGAAGTATATATCACAATATTGAATTAGAATATGATATTTTAAGTTAAATGGTATATACTTTATTCATGTCTTGGTCCCTTTGAAGATCAACTTCTAGTTCTGTCCTGGGTCAAGTATGAATATCACTCTAAACATTGACAAAAGTGGGAGGCGCAACCTTAAAAAAAAGAAAAGAAAAGAAATGGACACATACACGCGACATGACACGGACACTACAACACGGTAATTTTCAAAAAATATAGGACATTACAAGCTTAGGACACGTTAAAAATTTATATTTGTATACATTTATTATATGTCAAATATGTAAATAATTTATTCACTAGTAGAACATATAAAACATATCGCTAATAAAATTAAGAAGCCTTATTTTATTTTATAAATACATCTAAACATATCTAGTGTCCATAATTTGTGTTTCAAAAAATGCAAAATATTGTTACTATGAAGAAATTCACCGCATAGAATGTGTTTGAAGAGTTCAAAAAGTATAAATCAAATATTGAGGAAATGTATAACATTATAAATTTAATTTTTTAATTAAAATACGCTTAAAAAGTATTGAACACAAATTTAAGAGTGTCCGAAGATTATCCAATGAGTGTCATGTTGGAACTTGGCACAAATTTAGGAGTGTCTGAAAATTGTCCAAGGAGTGTCGAGTCTGACATAGGTGTCGACACAGCATGCCTCTTTCATAAAAGTGCTTCTTAGGTTGGAGATACCTGGTGGGTTGGCCCCTGCAGTCCACAAGTAGTTTTGTCACCGAGTGTGAGATCTTCGTTGTTGGTTGGAATGACATAGAGCCTAGATTGAAGAGCAGAGAGCGACTCGATTTGCTTCTTCTCATAGTGTTTCGAGAACAATTGCCTTGTTTTTATAGAAATGGATGATTAAGTTCCATTTTCTTGGAAATTATGATAAGGCAACATATTAAGGGTGGTATCCACTACCAGCTAGCTTTGACTTTTTGAGAATTTTATTTTATTAAGAAGCATACTTCAATAGAAGAGGAGATTGGTTGTTGAATAGGCTCTCAAATCTACTACTATTGAAATATTTGGATGAAAAGTGGGTACTATTTGCATTGGAGATACCTCGTTATTTTTTCTTGGAGTGAGAGCAAAATGATTCGTGTCTTACTATATTAAAAAGGGAAAATAAGAAAAACACTAAAAATAAAATTATCAATTGATGATTTTTTTTTTGGGATAAGTAATTGATTAATATTATATCAAAAAAGAGATATTATAATGAGGAATAGAAACACATCCTATCCAACAAACAAACAAAAAAAGCTCTCACAGCCTGAGAAGTTAAGGAAGATAAAAAAGACAATGGCATAACCGTCTCAAAAGAGTTAACAAAACACAACAAAACACAAGATCAATAAGTGTCAACAACTTAATCTCTACTCAAAATTACCAAATATCTTTTTTCTGAGTTATCAATAGATTTCTAATTTTCTCATCTAGCTTCCTCTTGTTCTCATCCCTAGGGGATGAGTTTAATTTACTTTTATTTTTCGATTTCAAAGTGGCCACATTTGGAGAAAGAATGATATGATCAACTTCCATATTTCACTTTTCTTCGCAGTTATGATATGATTAACATTTTCTTTTTCTTGAGAAACTTGATTATCATTATCCTTCACTTTCTTCACATCGATTTATTCCTCACTAGAGTTTTTATTATTATTTTCTTCTTTTCTCTTCCAAACTTGTTTAGAATTTTTCATACCCTCTTATGCCTTCAAACAATTCTTGAGATTGTGGCCAAGTATATTACAATTAGTACATTTTAAAGGAATCCAATAAATTTTAACTCGAATAACATAAAGATCTCCATATCCTAAATTTATAGAAAAAGATTTAGGAATCTCTTTGTTAGCTTGTACCTCGATACAAACTCGGGCAAAAGTTAGCCTACTCCTAGAGTGTGTTAGATCATCCACATACAAAGGCCTGCCAAGAATACTTGCCAAATATCCCATCCCCTCTTCCGTCCACAATTCAAGCGGCACATTATATAAATTTACCTACAACGGCACACTTGAAAACCCACTTTTGGAGAGCGACATTCCTGGTTTCTATTTTTTTTAGCACAACATCTCCCTCCACAATGAAATGGATTATTCTCAAGAATCTCATTAAGAACCTCTTCGTTCTTAAACTTGAAGATAAAATAGTCATTCTCAATTGATATAACATCTTCAATAGTATCTTTTCATATTTTTTCAGCCCAAGTTTTAACATAATAGAATGACACCCTCTTCTAAAAAAAAATAACCGACCAAAGCATGGTCCTAATGAGGAAAACGAAGTTTGGAAATATCCGAAGGAATAGCATACATCCCTTCCACCATTGAGCTTACATCATACTTCTTGATTCTCTGTCTTGATTTAGCTATTAATTTTTTTTCACAAGCAATAGATGCCCATGAGGATGAAATAGTCTCTTTACCCACATTTGTGCTATTCTTGTTAGGTTCTTTTGGGGGAAAGATTGATGGAGTTTGAGCAACCTTCACTCTCATATTAGTACAAGTTTTTATCAAATTCTTATTAATATCATTATTATTTATCAACACTTCACTAACATCAAGACCAATTGATGAGTTAGTAGTTATTCTATCTATTTCAATTGTCAGTTGGTGATCTCACATTTAGGATACTATCGATCCCCATTGGGCATCAACTATTTTAAGAGCTTGAAGTTTGTTGTAAAGACTTTGGTTTTGAATTGGTATTCTTGTTTGATAGAAGGGATTGTGGCAGCTAAGCACCTAAGTCCATAATTGCGTTTGTTATATGTTTTTGGCAGTTTCCTGTAAATATGCTTCTATTGGATAACCAATTTGACAAAATATAGATATATAATACGTAGAGAATTGTGGTATTAATAATTCACTCACTACTAATCCCATGATATACTTATCATGCAAGTTTATATATCTACTCATTATTAATTCCGTCAATGAAATATGGCATTAAAAATTTGGTTCTCCACTGTAAGAATGATATTAAGGGATTTTTCACCATCTTGAAACATTCTGTACATTCTCAGCCTTTTAGGCCTTAATTGGTATGAAGCCCTTTTCACCGGTTAGAAAAAACATGGAGCCTAGAATGAAGAAGAGATAGCTACTGAAATATTAATATCAACATCATGGAGCATCAGTTTGAGGGGTAAAATTATCATTTTGCCTGTCGGTTCAGATTGACCCGATGCAATGCATTAGGCACATGTTTTACATATAATTTTATGTTTACTTATTTTAAGTGAAATGTGCCTTGGTTTGGATAACATTTGGAGTGATTCGTTGCCTCCCATCTCGTTTTCTACTTTTTACTCTCTGAGTTGCAAGATATTCTTGTTCATGTATTACATCATTCTTTCTTTCTGAATCTTTCTTCTTATATGTTCAGGTAAATATGTCAATTGTGAGACTTCCCTCTCATTGCACGTTCCAGAACGCACCCGAGACCCGAGATGCCAATGCCTTTGTCAAGATCCCAACCTCTCTAGCATCCTTGAAGAACGTTCAAAATGCCTTTGGCTTGAAGTCTTCCTCCAGCTTTAGAGCATCGGCTATGGCAGTGTACAAGATCAAGCTGATTAGTCCGAAGGGAAAAGAGCACGAGTTTGAAGCCCCCAGCGATGCTTACATCTTAGACTCAGCAGAAGAAGCCGGCATTGAGCTGCCGTATTCTTGCAGGGCCGGTGCGTGCTCATCGTGCGCGGGGCTATTGGCGTCGGGTTCGGTCGACCAGTCGGATGGATCTTTCCTTGACGAGGACCAGATGAAGAAGGGGTACTTGCTCACTTACATTTCCTACCCAACTTCGGATTGCGTCATTCACACTCACAAGGAAGATTATCTTTAATGAGACTATTATCTGTGATGTTGATGTAAGAGAATAATTGGGGGGTAGGGTTTCGAGCATGTTATATCATGTGTTAGTATGGATTAGGATGTTTTGGACCTTTAAGTGATTCAATCATGTTATTTTTCATCTAATTCCAGTGTCCACTTTTCTAGCTTTTTTATATATATATTTTTGGAAGGAAAAAAAAGAGTATTGGTGCAACTGTAGAGTTGTCGACGTGGGATCTGAAGGTCACAAATTTGAAGCATGAAAAAAATCTCTTGCAAATGCAAGGTAAGCTACGTGGGTGCTTTAGGCTTTGGGTTGCCCTTTATATTTTTGGGAGGGGCAAGTTTAATATTTCTTTGTTTGTCTTCTTGGTACGTCATGTGCTTGCCTATGAGAGAGTGAGAGAGGTTTTTCTATTAAAAAAGTAAGGCTTTGTTTGGGATAATTATTTATTTATTTATTTTATATTATTTATATTTATTTATGGTTAACTTTTTTGCCAAAATCTTTTTTTATAAGAACAAATAAAAAAAAACATTTTAATAAAAAGATAAAAACATTAAAACAAAAGTAAATTAAATTAAGTTAATAAATTATTTTTTTATTTTCATTTTATATTTAGTTGCTCTCAAGATGAATCAAAATAATAAATAATTTTAATTAAAAAAACAATCCTTTCTTTACAAAAGATAAAAATAATCCAATATTACAAAATTACTCCAAACTAAGCAATACAAAACAAAGGAGTTCCTTTTTCTCAGTCAAAAGATTTAATAAGTCTTTTTAATTTTTTCTAACGCATTGTTATATTTTTTTTATATTGTTATGAAAAAGTAAAAGATTTGTATTTTTACAAATTGCAAGTTAATTATAACACATATTGATGAAGTATAATTTCAATTGTTCCAGCAGCCTAAGGTAACAACTGGTAATCAATAGGGGATACCTTTTTACATAATTGAGTTCATTTTTTTAAGAAAATTACTTGTATGCTATTTTGATCATTTAAACTGTTTATTAAGACAAATCAAGGTTTTTTTTTAAATAAAAAATAAACATTGTGCCGGAATAGGACTTCCGGTATTACTAATTCTTTCTCCCATCCAATTTTATCCGAAATAAGAATAAAAAATGTAGCAGTTAGAGCTAAATATTTACCCATTTAGAAGAAAAAAAATGAGGTCTTTACCATGACTTCAAAGGCTAGGCCCAAGCGGGTCTAGACCTGGGCTAGCCAGATCTGGGCCCAGTTTGGGCTGTTCAATGGGCCTTATACAAAATTCAGTTTGGGCTGTTCCATGGGCCTCATACCAAATTTACATGCATAAACCTACTCTTATTAGCAAAATAAGATGGTCTAGCTTGGTATTTAGGTTAGGTGCCACAATTGTTTAAGTTTACCTCAACACCTTTGGTTTGATTGATCATCCATAGGTACAATTAATAAATTATCTAGAGAGGTATTTAAGTTAGTATTTAAGTTAATCTCTCGAGACAATATTTTTTGAGTTTAAAGTAGATCTACAACAATAATTTAAACAGTTCATCTCGTAAATTTTATAGAAAAGCTTATCTATGCAAAAATTTCGTTTGATTGGTCATCGATAGATACAATGAACAAATTGTATTTTGTTTTATAAAATGAAGGGTTCAACTCAAATTGTCCGCCATAAATCAATAGCGTTCATTTTTGTAAAACATGAAATACAATTTGTTAATGTACCTATTAATATCCGATCAAAAAAGATCTTAGCATAGATGATTGTTTTTGTGAATCTATAAAATGAAAAGCAAATTATCGCTGTGGATCCATTTCAAGCCCGGAAATTAAGGTCTTTAGGGGTCTTAAAGGAACCTAGATACTAACATTCAATTTTTAAATAAAATGATTTTAATCTTCAATGTAAACTAATTAATGATTGAGACCAATTAAAGAAAATTATTAGGATAAAATTTAGTTTTTAATTTCAAAAGATTAATACCTCACACATTTCATTTAACATGTATTGTTTGGAGTGAGTAATTAACTATTTTATAACATAACAGAATGAGACCTGCTAGACCAATTTGAGAAAGCTACACATGCCCTGGAAAACAAAACCCACATTTGTTTTGGTTGGCAACTCTAATATTTATAAAAAAAAAAAAATTGCTTACAGTTTAACTACATACACAGATTTAAAATCACAGAACCAACCATCGATTACTATTTCTTACTAATAAGAATATGCTTTGTTGAAAAAAATAAAAATTACACGCATTCTTCGTTTGGTTATGTGGTTAAAATTTGTGTATTTAGACTTTTTTTTTGCTTAATTTTTTTTTTACCTTTTTGCATTTCACTTACCATTTATACCCTTTACCAGCCTTCATAACAATTTTTTTAAAATGTCATTACTTTTAGAATTGGATTTAGTTTTTACAAAAAGTTTATATATGCAAAAGCTACTCATTTGGATCTACAAACAAAATTTATGTTAAATATGAAATTGTATTGAAGTTTTTAAAAAATAAGGTGATGAGTAATAATGAGTTAAACAAAAAAATTTATTTTTAAATTAAAGAGTAAAAGCAAAAAACTAAATTTTAAATTAAATTACCAAACAAAGCCTATAAAAAAATGGGTCCCATAACTTTCTGTAGGTGAGAAAAAGCAAAAGGTACTAGCTGTCCATGCCCCTATCTGCTGTCAATATTTTTTTGGATTAATTAATTATTATTCATATTTACAAAATATATAGAAGATTTAGTTCTATTACTAATTTTTTTAAACTCTAGTCATATTTTTTAAATGTCATTTTAAAATAGAACAAATATATTCCCGCCTCGCATTAGTTTGCAACCCTAGCTACCTCTCTCTCTCTCCAAAAACTTTCGGCAATCTGCCATTGTTGAGCTCCAAACTCCCCTCTCTCTCTCTCTCTCTCTACTTCCCTGGCAGGAACTCCTCTTTAAGCAACGTCTTTTCCAACGTCGGTGATGATTCTACTTCCTTTCGAACCAGTTGTCGCAACCTCAACCGATCTTGCTAGATATCGTCGCGACCACCATGGCCAGAGCTCAAGCTCTTGGCATCACGCTTACACGAGCCACCTTTGTTGTGATCGTTGTCGGCGATATAGCAACCAGTCACCGCCTCTCTTCAAACCAATCACTGCTGCCTTAACCGATCTAGGTAGATCTGGCCACCGCAACCACTAGGCGACCATCGCCGACCACCGGTGACTCTAGATCTGCACCACCACCGCCCTCTAGATTTGTACCACCACCATGCTTTTGAGAAAATATCTTTGCTCGAATTTGGCATTTAGAAAATCGAAAAAAACTTGCAACCAATCTAAGAATTCTGGTTGTGAACGGCCTTTGCACCTCCTTTTGCTTAGTACAAGTTGGTATATCGGCTTAACTAAAAAATTTCTCAGTACATGATTTTATTTCAAACTGAGAAATTTCTCAGTACCGTTTCTTCTTCTTATTCTTTCTTCAGTTCTCAGAAATTTAATTGAGCAATCTTTTAGTATAAAAATTTTCTCTGCTAAACGTCGGAGAAGTGGAAGAAGATCGATGACAAAAAAAAAGAAGAAGATCGCCGAAGAAGAAGAATGAGATCAATGCCGAAGAAATCATCGGAGAAAAAAGAGGAGGTTAAGGCCGAAAAAGAAGGAAGAGATCGCTGGAGAAGAATGATGAGATCAGTGTTGAAGAATAAAGAGGAGATCATTGGAGAAAAAGAAAGGATATTGACATTGGCGGCGGGACTAGGGTTTTTTCACAATAATGGTGAAGGTAGGGGTATATTAGAAAGAGGGCAACTTTTCTCCAATTCTTCATTGAACTTATTAACTTAATAGATCCAATTTTATTTTTTTCAGGTATAAAATGGATTTACTTTGATGATTTGAACTGTTTATTTTATTGTTCTAAGCGTTTATGTTATTATTTTAAAAAATCAAGCTGATCGGATACCGGTAACTGTCTTAATAAATTAAGTTTGTGTTAATAAAAATAAATTATAATTTTTATTTTATTATTTATTTTATCAACACATTTGTAATTTATTAAAGTAGTTATCGATATTTGATCAATTTAATTTTTACAGTAATAATATATATACTTAGAATAATAAAATAAATAGCTCAAATTATTAAAATAAATCTATTTTAAACCTAAAAAAATAAAATTTTACCTCTTCAGTTGATCCAATGAATCATACTCTATTGGAAAAAAGAAGAGAAAATGGAATTGACTTTAAAAAATATATTAATTGAGACAATCTCTTTTATATATTCGATTTTTAATTAAAAACTACTATTTTTTATCCGAGTGAGTGATTTTTGGTGATGGAACCAAGAAAATTAGGGTCAAACATTCCGCGACGAGAGAACGGCGGAATAAGAATAAAGTACCTTATTATTATTTTTTTCTGTTGTGGGCCCATAAGGAAAGATTTACAGTTTGGGATAGCTTTTAAATTTAGATTTTTAAAAAAATTAGCTTTTTAAAAAAAATATGAATAAAAAAAATTAAGTGTGTTTGGAATAATTTAAAAAAAGTAGATAATTAAAGAAAAAAATTAATTTTTTTAAATTATCTTAAAAATTGTGTAAAAATAGAATCCCAAACAAACCAGTTTAAAAACTAAGTTTTTTTAAAAAAGTTAACTTTTATTGATCCCAAACAGGCCTTAGGTACAAAAAGCAAGATGATCTTAAAATATGCTGCTTCTGTTCTTTATCGTTCCTTTGGGCGGCATGATAAGTGATGCGTGGGATCTAACCCAATATTCTACAGGAAATTTTTTTTTTAAAAAAATAACGTGTGCGCTCGGTTTTTGAGTAATCTTCCTCGTCCTCAACAAAATAATAAAGAAAATTCCTAGAATTTATCGTCTGTATTTTTTTTATTAGGGTAAATAATACTGATCTTTTTTTAGATTTTTAATAAAAATATAAATATTTTTTTATTTTTTAAAATATAACTGACCTCTCTTTAAATTTAGTTGTCTGCTTTAAATTAACCCAACTGTTAATGTTCCGTTAGTGAGTTAACAGAAAAAAATCTAATTTTGTAAAAAAAAAAAATTATTTTCCTATTTTGCCCTTAAACCCCCTCCCCCACCCCCTCAATCCTGTCTCTCTCTCCCCATTTTCGGTTTCTCAACTCAAAACAACCTTTTTCTTATTTTATTTGCTTTGTTTTACTTTGTTTTATTTTTTTATACTTATTTTTTAAAAAAACATTCAAAAAAATATTTGTTAAACGGTTTTTTTTAAATTTGAATTTTTTAAATATCAAAAAATGTTTTTAAAAATTGGTTGGCTTGTGTTCTAATGTATGATTTGCTACTGGAGTTGGGATGGTTTTGCTTGGTTGCAATTTCCTCAACCGCAATGCACACAAGTTTTTGAATATTTTTTCAAAAAATAAGTATAGAAAATAAAAAACTAAAACAAAGCATATGAAATATAAAAAATTATTTTCAGGTGAGAAGACGTGAAAATGAGAAACAATATAAAAGTATGAAAACTTTCTTTGTTGTCGCATCTTTTTTTTCTTGTGTGAAAATGCTTTTAAAGAATTTTAAAATATTTCTTGGTATTTAAAAAATTCCAATTTAAAAAAAAAATAGTTTAACAAATATTTTTTGAATATTTTTTTAAAAAATAAGTATAAAAAATATAAGAGTGAAACCAAGCAAATGAAATAAAAACAAAAAGGTTATTTTCAGTTGAGAAGACAGTGAAATATTATTGTATTTTAAAAGTAGTGAGAGTTTAAATAGAAAATTCTGGGAGTGTGTGTTTTGATTTAACTTTTTAACCTATGATTGGCCTAACTTTTTTATGAGATTTTTTGCTTAGAAGTTTTTCAAAAAGCACACTTTGTTTGTTCTCCTGTTGTAATCAATTAACTTTTTTCACATATTTTAACATCTATTTTTTTTTATTAAAAATCCCAAAAGCCCAAAAATCTAGAAAAAGCTAGGCCAAACACAAGTTACTTTTTTTGCTTTTTGTTCAAAGTGAAGTACAATTTTACGCTTGTATATATTTGATAATAACAATTGTACGTAATTGGTAGTAATAGTAAATAAGTTATAAATAAATGGTATTATTGTATTTTAAAAGTGGTACGAGTTTGAATAGAATATTTTGGAAATTTGTGTTTTAATTTAATTTTTTAGTTTTTTCACTTTTTAGTTTTTTGTTAAACGAGAAACTTTAGTTTTTTTGACATTTTTAGTCAAAAAAATCAAAAAGCGAAAGTTATCAATAAAGACTTTAATCTTTTAGAATTCTTTTAAAAAGAACTAAAAATTAATTATCCTAAAATTATAGTATTAATATATGTAAATACACATAAAATTGAGGAAGGAAAAAATCAAAAACCGGTACGGTGAAGGTGGTGGGAAAGTATAGAAAATGGCAGTGGAAGTAATGCGACTGAACAGGGGCATTTATGCCGTTTTATTAAAAAATAAACGGAGTTTGATTTTGTTAACTGACAAGGGAGGTCAGTGACATTTTTGTCAGAAATCTCGAGGGAGGTCAGTGTAATTTACCCAAAATTACACGGAGTTTAATTTTTTTATTGACAAGAGAGGTCAATGATATTTCAGAAGGTGTTTCTATTTTTGTCAGAAATCTCAGGGGAGGTCAGTGTAATTTACCCTAATAATAAAGAACTTTAAAAAGATATTCAGTACCAAAGTCAAAGTCAGTAGAGAGAATATTTTCAATAGTATCCGTTAATCTTAAAGAACGAAATTATTGAGAGGAAGAGAAAAAGTAAAAAACAATTGCAAAAAAAAAAAAAACAATTAAGAAGAAGAAACGAGAGGAAGCAAAAGAAATAAGAAATTTAAAAAATATTCTCAATTTGTCCTAAAGAATGAAATTATTAAGGAAGAGAAAAAATAAAAAACAATTGCAAAAAAAAAAAAAAAAGAAAAAGGAAGGAGAGGAAGCAAAAAACTAAGAAATTATAAATCATAATAAATCACATATTTAAGGGTAGTATAGTATTTTAATTATGGAGGATATATAATAACCCCTTGCTTAGGTAAACTATATCTAAGGATATAGCCCTCAAATAGATATTAAAACCAATGCAAATTGTTGTCCCAAGCATTGGATATGCCAACACCATGGGGTATCATATCCAATCCCTCTCCCTATCTCCCCCCAACAAACAGGTCCTATAGCTTCCTCTTTGTCTTTGATAAATATAATCTTAATGCCTTGCTCAATGTTTATAACTTCATCATACCAATATTCTTGGAAAAAGTAAGATTAGATTCATCAAAAGCTACGTGAATGGATTCTTCTATTACTGGAGTTCTTTTCTTAAAAAAAATATATGCCCCTATTTGGTAAGGGTTTTCAAGCCTTGGATTGGATTACTAATCTCGAGGGATCATTAATATGATGTTTGATTGTCATTTTTTTGGCAAGGACTCTTACTCCCTATGGACCGAATCCCATCTAACAACCGAATTAGGAAAGCTATAAGGAGGTAGTATTAGTAATCCAGTCCAATTGGATTGGATGCCAATGACCATATTACCCTTGTCTTTTTTTATTTAATAATTAATCCGACCCAACCCTAAGAATGGTGGTGGTGGTGGTGTGATATGTGTTTTTTTTTCCCAATCCAGAATCTATCCCAATCTAAAAATAAATACAACAAATGGAAGATAAAAAAAACTGGACAAAGAGGTGTGTTTTGTTTATTGCCGCTGCAAAGCACAACGAGAGAATAGAGTGAGAGTCGGGAAGATGAAGTATGAAAGAAAAAGAAAAAGAGAAAAGAGAGTGGGAAGGTGAACCATTAATGAAAAATAAATTTAAATAAAGAAAAAGATGAGAATGAGTGTTGAAAAGAGGAGATTATTTTACAGACATCTCGCAAGAATTCAGTCATATCTGAATTTCGATTTATAGGTGGAACATGTGTTGAACGCAATGGGTTTACCTATGTTATGTTTTGCTAGTGGATTTGTATTTTTACAAATAAATGTTGGTCTTGAAAAAGTATTCAACTTGGTCCCGTTCTTCTCTTTCTTAGGGAGGGAGGGAGGGAGAACCAGAAGGAAAAACGATAAAAAAGAAAAGAAAAGAAGTTTGTTGAGAATTTATTGGACATAAGGGTAAAATTAGAAAGCGATTAAAAGAGAGAAGAACACCTAATAATTTTTAAGAATGGTTCTCATAAAAGGCAAATAGATTATTTCCTTACTAGGAACATAGGCTGCCTAATATGTAAAGATTGCAAGGTCATTTCTAGATATAGATTGACATTACAACATAGAGGTATGGTACTAGATATTCACATAAGCGGCAACATAAAGGGAGAAGAGATATTAAAATCCTTTGAACTAGATGGTGGAATCTTAAAGGTGAGAAATTGAAGATTTTTTTGGACAAAATGTGTAAAGAAATAAGGTGGGATTCAGAAAAAGATACAAATACTATTTGGAATACAATGGCAGAATATATTAAAATGATATCGAAAGAAGTTCTTAGAGAGTCGAAAGGGAAATGCTTTATAACTAAGAAAACTTGGTGGTAGAATGATGAGGTCCAAGCCATAGTAATAGTAAAGGAGGAATGTTTTAAAAGGTGGCAAAAGGATAAAAATGAGGACAATTTTAAGAGTTATAAACAAGTTTGTAAGGACGTTAAGAGATTCATTAAATTGCAAGCTTATGATGATTTTTATGCTAAATTAGATAGTAAAGAGTGAAAAAAACACTTACAAACTCGCCAAGTGGAGAGAGAAGAGAACAAGAGATCTTACTCAAGTTAAATATATAAAAAACGAGGATTCAATGGTGTTGGTAAATGACGAGGAGATTAAGGAAAGGTGAAAAACCTATTTTAAGAAAGTATTAAACAAAAAATATGTGGAAAGATTTGAAGGAGGGGAATCGGATGACTGGGATGAAACTAAAGAATATAAGTTCTATCGCAGAATATGGAAGTTTGAAATGGAAACTGCAATGAAGAGAATGAAATTAGGAAAAGCTTTAGGACCAGATGGTATCCTTGTGGAGGCGTGGAAATGCCTAGGTTAAGTGGGAGCGTCTTGGTTAATAAAGTTATTTAATAAAATCATAATGACTAGGAAAATGCCTGAAAAGTTAAGAAAGAGTATTCTAGTAGCTACATATGAAAATAAAGGAGATATTCAAAATTGTAACTATAGAGGTATTAAGTTGATGAGTCATACAATGAAATTATGGGAAAGAGTGATTGAACATCGTCTAAGGCTAACAACAATAGTGTCACATAATCAATTTGGTTTTATACTTGGTAGATCAATTATGGAAGCAATCCACTTACTAAGGAGATTAATAGAGAAGTATAGAGAAAAGAAAGAAAAGAGATCTTTATATAGTTTTTATAAACTTAGAAAAAGCCTATGATAGAGTGCCTAGAGATATCATATGGTGGGCGTTAGAGAGAAAGAGAGTGACTAAGGGTTACATTGATGTGATAAGACATGTATGATGGAGCCGCAACCACAACTAGATCACCCGCAGGAGAAACAAGCGAATTCTCAATTACAGTAGGATTACATCAAGGATCGGCTTTGAGTTTTTACGTCTTTGCCTTAGTTATGGATGAATTGACTGAACATATTCAGGATGAGGTCCCATGGTGTATGTTGTTTGCTGATGATATTGTCTTAGTGGATGAGACTAGTAGTGAGGTTAACGCAAGCTAGAAATGTGGAGGGAAGTTTTGGAATCAAAAGGGTTTTGAATAAGTAAAAACAAAACTGAATATATAGAATATAATTTTAGCAGTAATAGGAGTATAAATTGCAAAAAAGTAAAGATTCAAAATCAAGAGATATCTAATAGTGAATATTTTCATTATCTAGGTTCGATTATTAACAAAGATGAAGATGTTGCAAATGATGTAACATATAATCAAAGTTGGTTGACTCAAGTGGAGGAGTGCTTCTGGAGTTTTATGTGATCGACGGATACCTATAAGATTAAAAGAAAAATTTTATAGGATAGCTATTAGACCGGCAATTTTATATGGGACAAAATGTTAGGCTGCTAAGAAATATCACATAAATAAGATGAGTGCTGTAGAAATGAGAATGTTAAGGTGGATGTGTGGTAAGAATAAAAAAAATAAAATTAGACAAAAAGATTCGTGGAATGGTTGGGATTGCACCAATTAAGGATAAGTTGAGAGAAAATAGATGAAGGTAGTTTGGACACATACAAGGTAGACCAGTTGATGCAGTAGTTAGAAAAAGCGACAAGATTATGAGTAATGAAAACACTAGGGGGAGGGATAGACCTAAATTGACATGGGATACTGTATTAAGAAAATATATGAACCTATTAAAACTAACTGAAAATATGATTTTTAACAGAGTAAAATGGCATAAAAGGATTCATGTAGCCGACCCCAATTGATTCGGACAAAGGTTTAGTTTGGTTTGCTTTTTATGTAAATCAAACATGTTATGGTTTAATCAATTATCTAATTCAATGCAAACTAAATGTGTGAAAACTAGTCAAAGCACATTATTAATCCAACGCCATTCATAATCCTTATGCTAATCCACCTCATTGTTAGTCCCCATTCAACCTAGACCGGTTATCAAACCAGGCCTATATGCTTTGCTAGAAGTAGAATATTCAAAAAAGATGGTCTTATCATATTTCACATCAAACTTACTCAAGTTGTCATTATTTAAAACAAAGCATTTGGAGCCAAATGCATGAAAGTAACTTATGTTTGGCTTTCTTTCATACCGTGGCTCGTATGGAGTTTTCTTAATAGAGGCTCTTATCGTAACACGAATTATTATATAACAAGCGGAGTTGATAGCTTCCGCTCCAAAATATCTTGGTAGATTATTTTTATAAAGCATAGTCCTAGTCATCTTTTCAAGAGTCCTATTCTTTCTCTCAACTTCACTATTTTGTTGAGGAGTTCTAGGAACTGAGAAGTTATGGTTTATATCATGTTCATCACAAAACTTTTCAAAGTCATTGTTTTTTAATTATTTATCATGGTCACTTCTTATGCTTGAGATAAGAAACCCCTTTTATTTTGAACTTTTCTACAAAATTTTAAGAAAGCATGAAAAGCATTATCGTTATGAGTTAGGAATATCACCCAAGTAAATCTAGAGAAATCAACTACAACAAGCGCATATTGTTTGCCTCCAAGACTAGGAGTTCTCATGGGGCCAAATAGTCCATGTGCAATAGTTGTAATGGCCTAGAAGTTGAAATCACATTTTTGAAATGAAAAGAAGTTTTAGTTGTTTTCCTTGTTGACATGCATCACAAAGTTTGTCCTTTTAAAATTTAAAAGCTTTGGTAAGCCAATGGCTAACTCCTTTTTGAAAAGTTTTTGAAATAAAGTTCATGTGAGTCTGTCTAAGTTTTCTATACAATACCCAACTATTGTCACTTATAGACAAAAGACATTTAGTATCAACACACCATAGATCATTTAGATTGAAAATATAAACATTTTAATGTCTTTGGCCTACAAGATAGTGTGTTGTTGTCATTGATGTTTTCAATGATACAATGAGTGTTATAAAAGATTATTCAATTTTTTTTATCACAAAGTTGATTTATGCTAAATAGATTGTGCTGTAGACCATCAACTAATAAAACATTTTCAATAGAAGAAGAGGGATTTTCACCAATGCTACCAATCCCAATAATCTCTCCTTTGTTGTTGTCTTTGAATGTCACAAATCCTCCATCTTTGGGTGCTAGTCATGCAAACATAGACTTGTTACCGGTTATATACCTTGAACAAGCACAATTGAGATATCACTTCACTTCACCTTCAAAATTATTTTAAGAGTTGATTTTTGGTACTCAAACCTTCTTGGGTTCATGAGTGTCAATTTTATTCAAATTGGTTCCTTTAGGAACCCAAATTTTCTTAACACTAACATGTGCATTCCCTCTAATAGGGATAATATTTGATGAATGTTCATTCTTTCTACAATAGAAGCAAGTCTTGGCAAAAAAATAAACTACAAGTAACTAAGAAAACTACAACACCTCCGTGAGCAAATGTTTTCTATTAGTTATAATTCTATGACTATAGAAAGAAATAACGAGAAAGCTTTTTTCTGTTTTTGCCATTTTTCCAGTTTAGTTTGTATCTCTAGTTAGAATTGCTACTGGGCCAACAACATAGGCGGTGAGGGGAATTCTTTCTCCTTTCCTTGCCTGAGAGCTCTATAAGGTAGCCATCTTGCTTTCATCACTGTTTCTAAGGTTTATAACAGAATGGATTGCCTTAAAAGGCGTAAGATTTTATGGTCATCTTGCTTGAAGGACATCTCATGCATATTTGGAGAGAGGAGAACTAATTGTGAGTATTACTAGAAGATGTCTTAATACAAATATTATTGAAAAGTCTTAGTACTTATTTGACTGATAACCAATTCTAACTATATCAAAGAAACATCTATGTTTTTCATGAAGTTTATCTATTTTTTTCTTTCCTTGAGTAAATTAGAAAGAGGGTAGTTAAATCCTCAATATTTTCTTCGAAGTTTTCTTTTCATTTTTCAAAAAAAGGCCTCATTTTCATTTCTCAAAGCTTTAACTTCATTAGAAATAGAAAAAATCATCTTTTTGAGAACAATATTTCTTGTTTCCCTTTTTTAAGGTCATTAGTAGTTCCTTAAAAGCATTTTGCAATTCTTCATATGAAAAATGATCGTCACGTACCTCATCATCTGATCGTCTTCTTTTGCCATTAGACAAAGATTTGCGATCTCGTTTTCATTTGTTTTATCTGCCGATCTACTATTGTTGCTTTCACCCCAAATGATTACCGTGTCTTTCTTGTTTCCTTAGTTTTAGTACTTCTTGGCTTGAGGACATTCGGCTCTCATATGTCTTGGCCTTTTGCCCTCGTAGCAAATGATTTCGTCTTTTTTGCTACTTTCATCAATCGCTTCCTTCTTTTCGTGGATTCTCCTTCCACTTTGCTTCCTGTTTCTTATAAACCTTAGATTTCTTGGTGATCGTTATATCACCATCCTCATCACATGTATCATTTTCCTCATTTTCATTGTCTTGTGTGGATGATTCTCGATTCCATTCTTTTTATTTTCTTTATCATCATCCATCTTGAGATTCATCTCATGAGTCACGAGTAAGCCTAAGAGTTCTTCCAAGCTAAGTTTCATGCGATCCTTGGCTTCTTGGATAATAGTCATTTTTGGCTCTCAATTCTTTGGCAAACGCACGAGATTCTTTCTCACCGTTCAACATTAGTATTTGTTTTGCCATTGGACTTTAGGTTGTTAATAATGTCAATTAATCTTGGGAACATTTTAGAAACCGATTCTATAGATTTCATTTTAAAAAGTTTATAGTTATGAATGAGCATGTTGATTTTAAATTCCTTGACTCATTTGTTCTTTCATGTGTGATTTCTAGCCTATTCCATATTTACTTGGCGAATTCAAAACTAGAGATTTTATTGAACTTATTTGGGTCTAGGGCACAATAAAGAAGGTTCATGGCATTGGAGTTCTTCTGTATCTCTCTAACATCGTCAATAATTAGTCCTTGTTGTTTTCATTTTTTAACACAACCACTCCCTCAAAAACTCTTGTGGGTTTCTGAGGTTCATTTACAATGTCAATGACTCTCTATAAGTCATAGTCTATGGCTTGAATGTAAATCTTCATTGTATCCTTCGAAGGTATGGTTTGCCCCATTAAAAAATGGTGGTCTATTGGTTGATTGGCCTTTGGAATCCTGGATAGAAACTCCAACAACGGTTGCCATAGATTACTCTAAGACAGTTAAATAAAAAAAAAAAACTCAAGCTTTAATATCAATTGTTACCCAAGTATCAACCCAGGAGGGGGAATGAATTGGATGTCTAAAAAATTAATCCTTAAAAGGATATTAAAATTGGTTAAAAAAATCAAAAAATAAGTATTCTAAGAGGAGATATTCCAAGATTATGAAGACAAAAAGTAAATGCTATGGAAAATGGAGCATGTAATAAATGAATTGGGAGAGAAGGAAAGAGAGGTAAACTCAAAATTTATAGTGAGTCGGCTTCAATCCAACCCTACCTCCATTCCTCAAAGTTCTCCTTGAGTGTTTCTATTATTCTTCAAATATCTTTACAACAAGATGCTTCACAGGTGCATCCAATATTTATACAATGGATAAAAACCCCCACAAAAGTCTTCTGAATAATTCCCTATTTTTGATTCCTTATCACCCCAAGAGTGTGACACTAGTTCTTAATCAATGCAAGGTCTACCTACCCTTTTTACAAAGAGAACGAGAATTTAATATTCGAGCATACTCATAATTAGTCATTTTGAGTAGGTGAATACAATGATGTACCTAGAAATAAATTTCTAGGGCTTGATAAGGATGTAAACTTGAATGCTCAAATTGAATGCTTTGAATGCATCTTGATGATCAAACTTGAACCATTTATCTCTTATATAGGCCCTTGAATGAATAGTAGCCGTTGGAGGTAGGTATCAGGCAATAAATGCCATGAAATAGCGGCTGAGAAACCTCTCAGCGCGAACTTTTGAATTTAACCTAAAAGGTATGGACACTTCTTCAAAGGGCGTCGACACTCTTTTAAGTGTTCAAAAGGTATCGACACTGCTGCCCAAGGTGTCGATACTTTTGCTTCTAAGGAGCTGGTTCAGTTGAAATTTGTTGAAAGGTGTTAACATGGTTGCTTGTTGGCGTCAACAATTTCTCTTCTCCTGGTGTCGATACTTCATATACACTGTCAAAAGTTGTCCACACTTCCTCAAAGGGTGTCAACACTTTAGCCAAAACATGGAAAACATTGAGGCTACAGGTGCCAGCACCACTTATATGGTGTCGATACTTTTCTCAACAATGAAGTCACTGTTTGTTCTGGACAAGGGTGTTGATGCTAAGGCTAAGCGGGTCAACACTAAGATATTTCAAGGAATGATTTGAAACATTAAATTTAAATTGACAAGAAATCCAACCAAAGTTTAATTTTTTTTTTGAAATATTAACCACTAAAGAGAAGAAAACATTTTAAATAATTATTATTCCTAAAAAAAATTGTTATCATCAGAATCATATTTATGAAACCTTGGGGCTAACATCGTCATTTAGCATGAGAGGATATATGAAACCCACCCTCCCTAGGTATTTGTAATCCCTAGATCTAAGCCTCAATTGGATATTATATCCCATGTTATATGGAGCACCAAACAAGGGATATGTGGACCCCACCAGACTTTATATTCAATCCTATCTCCATATCCACCAAACAAAACATGCTTGTGTAATGATATTTTGCATAGGTGGTCCTTGCTCATAGTTTGACCCAAGGCTGACTTTTTTCATAAATGGAATAGTTCAAGATGGTTACAATATGAAAGTGTGTCATGTGGGAAAAATATTGCTATTTTTTTTTCTCCTGGGGATGGGGACAAGTTCATTGTAGCATAATACTATTCAAACAAAGTTGCTGATTTTTTTAAAAACGTTTTATTTGCTAAATTTGATAGGTAAATTTTGATGATCTTTGCACATGTAAATAATCTATTTTTTGGAGGTGATAATTTTTTTAAATAAGATGCATGTATTCCTAGTATAATGACTTGAAAAGTGCGTGACAAATAGAGGGAAAGTATTTTAATGCTATATAAATATGAATGAGATACCAAAACGGCAACAACTAAATGCCATTGTCCATAGAGGTATTAGGTTGACGAGTTATACAATGAAACTGCGGGAGAGAGTATCTGAGCATTATTAGGAGTTGCAATAATAGTATTAGAGAAAATTAGTTTGATTTATGGTTTCTTAGAGATTAACAGAGAAGTACATTGGGAAGATGAAATATCTTTATATGGTTTTTTATAGATTTAGAAAAACTTATGATAAGGTAGTTAGAGAGATAATATAATGTTATGTTAGAGAAAAAGAGAGTAGCAGAAGTGTATTAATTCAATAATGGACATGCATGAAGGGGTTGTGAGGACAATTAAGGAACGAGTGTATTTCTAATCATTGTAGGATTACACGAAGGTAAGCCTCGAAACCTTACCTATTCGTCTTAATTATGGATGATTGGATTATTCACATAGAGCATGATTTCCACGATATGCTGTTTATAGATGATATTGCATTAGTGGATGAAACTATAAGTACTTGATAGTAAATTAGAAATTTTGGAAGAAGCATGAAAGTATAAAGTTCTTGAATGGGTAGAACCAAAACTATATATATATATATATATAACTATAGTAATTATAGGAATAGAAGTACCAGAGAAGAGAAGATCGAAAACCAAGAAATATGAAAGAGTGAGCAATTTCTTCATTTAGGCTTGATTCTTAACATGTATAGAGGGGTTGGAATGATGTGATCCGCCGAGTCAAAGTATAGCTTAAGTAGAGGGTTCTCTTCTCATCTTATGCTCGATAAATACAATAAAATTGAACGGAGAATCTTTAGAAAATTTGTAAGGCCATCGATGCTTTACAATATAGAATATTGTGTAGCCCCTACAAGGATGCTTAGATAGATGTATGATAAGACAAGGAAAGATGTAATTATAATGGCCAAAAAAGGACTAAGATAGCTGATCATATAGCTCTTGAGTTCATGCCATCTCAGAATGGTGAAAAGGGATTTATATAGCTGATCATAATTGATTTGGACACAAGGTTGGTTTTGGTTAGGTGTATGTTCTATTGCATTTATGCGCAAAACACGTAACTCTTTGGCTCAATGTTGCCCCTCTAAGTCAAAATCCCCGCTCTGCCATTTGCTGCTGTGCGGGGTCACTCTATTTGGGGGATGACCACGAGCTGATCATGGTATTTGAGATCGATTCTGGGCCCCGCTGTACCCTTGGGAAAAAGTGGTAGACAGTAATGGCCTCGTCTTGTTTTGGCACATGCTGAATCGTATATTGGAAAGTTCGCTTCTTGCCAATTTGTTTGATTTCTCTGTAGCTGCCTGAAAACTGGTGAAGGTGCAAAAAGCCTGCCATTGTTGCTTGTCCTTTACTATCTTTGTGAGAGGAAGCCATTTCTATTTTCTTTGTTAGTGATTAGGTTGGTGTTTGGCATTGCTAAAACTAGTAACTTATAAATTGTAGTTTGTAGTATAAGTTGTAAGTGTTTGGTAAAGATTGTGGCTTGTAACTAAAATAAAAGAAAAAATAGTTATAAGTTGTAGCAAATGTTGTGAGTGTTTGGAAAAACTTGTAACTTATAGCTAAAATTAGTAACAGAAAGCTAAAAGCTACCAGTGGTAGCTTTGCCAAACACCCCCTAGGAATGCTGATTAAATTGATTGCCTCTATAGTCATTATGCTTCTTTTAGTTATATCATGATTAATTTCTTTGTACAATATGTTTACCTAATTGTTTATGTTATAATTCCTTTTTAGTACTTAAAGATGAGCTCTGCAAACATTGTTGACTTGTGCAGCAATGATGAACTCGGATAAGCGGATGTGAAATCTGTTATATTGGGGCCGGATTTGTCTTAAGGGCTCAATGCAACAAAAAGAGTACCAGATAGCTGATTTACTGCAGCATCAGAAGCCAAAAACCCATTCTAGAAGACAAGAATCTGAAGAAAATAAAGATTTTAAGTGTTCAAGTTCTGTTCAAAGGAACACCATTTTCTTGGATCAACAGCTCTCTCCAATCGATGATCCTAGTCGTTTGTCTACGTCTCCCATTTCTACAGCACCAGTATGTCGGCAATTTTGGAAAGCTGGAAACTATGATGAAGGGCTTGCTTCTAAATCTACACTCCAAAGTATTCTGCTATCAAGAATTTTATCTTTCATCTCTGCTGCACTTTCCCATGAAGTCATTGTAACTTCGATTTCCAAGAGCATCTCATTATAGGTTTAAAAACAGAGAAATTAGCCCACTGAAATGCTCAACCTTCCGGCTTTAACCTGTCAACAAGTTTGGGTTGTGCTAACTTCCAAGTTTGAGCTTGTCAGTTGGTTGTTTGCTGTGGTCATCAAGTTAAACACACACGTTTATTGTTGCACTGAAATTACGGAGTATACAAAGGCAAAACCCAAAATCACCTATACTGAGGCCTGTATACAGTCAGGATATGAAGATTCCCCTACAATTCTATAAAAGGATCCAAAGAATAGAGAAAAGCTCCATGAAACCTTGAAAAAGAGTGTTGAAAGCACCGCTTCTTTCAAAATAGGAATGGAGCGTTCCACACCCTTAAACGATCTACAATTCTTCTCTTTCCAGATGGACCACATGCTGCACCGTCCTTTTCCCCTTACTGTGTTTTTATTTTTTTATTTCTTGGTTACAGATGGCAGTACTTATCTACATATTCACCCCAAGTTCCTTCATTCAAATGCCACTTCGCATAAATGGGCCTTTGGAGGTATGCCCAGCTTACAAATTAACTTTACTTTATTGCATTTATTCACTCTTCAATGATCCGGCAGTTCTAACAGCTTGAATGTTTTGCATTTTGCTTCTACTATAATCTCTTATCCCATCTTTTCTCTTTTGGCCTCATATTTGCAGCCATAGCAGAGTTGCTTGATAATGCTGTTGATGAGGTAATTTTTTGTAAATTGAATGTTTTTCTTTTTTGGCCTCATAAGTTTGAAAATGTAGAATCTTTGTGGAATAGAGTTGGCTACTTGTAAATTGTCATCACAAGTTCCAGACTTTTAAATTAATTAAACTAGTTTTATGTTTTTTATCCATACATAGTCAATGTGCCAGACCACATTTTAGTTCCACATAATGTTACTTGCCTTGTGCTTCCATTTTCATAACAACTGTTATTTGTTTATCAATTTCTTTTTTCCATATCCGTTCTCAACAACTTTTTTGTGGGAACGAAACTCCCAAATTTCATACAAGTTAGTTAACAACTCGCTTTGTGCAAAGTACCCAACTACTCATTTCGAAGGGGTCTAATGCGAAAAGAGAGGAGAAGAATGAAATAAAGCAACCTCAAAAGCCTGAAATGGTTTGAGACTTGAGTGACAGTTTTCCAACAAAGAAAAGGTAACATAAAAGAAGAAACCAAAATCGATAAAGAACTATTTGACAGAATCAATTAGGTTGATTCATCCATTCCCCCACCAATTTTCATGCGACCATTTTCTTTTGATCAGGGGCTTTTAATGTGCCCACTTTTTAAAAAATAATTGATCATGCAAGGTCGGTGAATGTAGGTAAAAATAGTCATCTCATCTCAAATAATCTAATCTTGGTATCTCATCCATCTATTTGAAGCACTACATGTTAACTCAAAAAGCTAGGGGTGTGGTAGAGAAATTAGGTACGAAAAGAATAGATGGAGGAAAGTATAGAGCGTATGCATTCTGGTGCCTGCTCATCTAGGTGCTTGCTATTTAAATTCAGACCAACATGTGACACCAAAGTACTTAGATTGTTTGTTAGGTTGACTCCTACAACGTAAATTGCCATCCTAGGTGCTATCATGAAGGTTACTATTTTCTCTTTAATATTTATCAATGAAAAATTTACATCCCTCTTTTTTTCATGCCAAGTATGATAACTTTTTATGTTTTGCATTCCGTGTTAAATCTATTTGATAGATACAAAAGGGGGCCACCTTTGTCATTGTAGATAAAACCTCAAACCCGAGGGATGGAAATCCAGCATTGTTAATTCAAGGTACCTTGTTTCTTGTATAAATAATGAAAGGATGATAGTTTTATGGTTTTGGAGTTTTGTAATTGATATGATCTACTTATCAAAAAAAAAAAAAAGTGCCACCCTTTGTAAATTTTATATCCAAATATTTTCTTTGAAACTCAATGCTTCACAATCAGATGATGGTGGTGGAATGGACCCAGAAGCAATGCGGCACTGTCTGAGTTTTGGGTTTTCCGATAAGAAATCCAAATCAGCCATTGGACAGTGTATGGATCCTATGGACTCATTATGCAAATTCCCTTGTTTTCTCTCTTAACATTAATTGGTTGACTTGTAGCCTTTCAGATGGAAATGGCTTCAAGACCAGCTCTATGAGACTTGGGGCAGATGTGATCGTCTTCAGCCGCCATTGGAAGCAAAGGTTTGAGTTCAACGATGAAGTCATTCATTTCCACTTAGAAATTTCTATCTTTGCAGTTTCGCTGTTTTGTTTACATTTTTGCTGTTTTGCTGTTGTGTTCTGTAAGCCTTGGGCAGTTACTTTACTTCTCTAATACCATATTTCTACACTGCATTCTATATATGCACGTATAAGGTTGTTATGCATCTATTCTCACACACAGGCAAATGCTATAATAATAATATTGAGTTAAATACGGTCATTTATCTGTGCATGCACGGTCTAACTATATGAAAGAAAATAGGACTGAAGTCATTGAGGACTATTGGTACCTTAAATATCCACTTATGTTGGGATTGGAGGTCACGAGGCATTGATTTGTTGTAGATATTGTTTGACTTTTTGGATTGTAAATTCATCCCAATTAGTGCTAGTTAGTCATCCACAATAATTTCAAGTCTTTACTTTGAAATAGATGATCAAACGCCTTGTGATTCATGCAAAAAATTTCATTATGCAGATGAAGTTTGATTTAGGCCTTTACTATTCTTTACCCTGTCTGGCTAACCTGAGAGATTATGGGTTATTGGGATCTTTGCCCACTTTCAGCATGTTTGCACTTGGGGTTCGAGTTACCAGGAAGGGAAATGAAACTATCACAAATTTTTCTTTCTTTTGTTTTTTTGGGGGGGGGGGGGGGGTGTTT
>JAULJZ010000023.1:9295996-9311861 GCA_032270985.1 Heliamphora pulchella
CCCCACCCCCCCCCCCCCCCCCCCCCCCCCCAATATCAACTTGCACATTTCTTAAATAGACATGGACAGTACTTCTCTGATTGTTTAATAAGCTTGAAGCCTTGTTGGGATTGGCATTTTCTTACTCGCTTGTGGAGTGAACAGTTGATACATATTTGAGCAATGAGTTGCTAGAAACACGATTTAAGGGGAAGATTTGATGTCTTATGAAAATTGAATAAGTCATTTGTTGACACTTAAAATATAGCAATGCTATGGAACTCCTAGCGGACAATTTAGCTTTTGCAGGATGTCCAAGTGTCCCCTTAGTGGATGTTTAAAGCTATTAACATTAGTGAAGTCGTCATGACACTCAAACTCTACATACGCTGTTTTCCTTTGTTTGTTTGAAGTCAATGATGCATGTTAAATGATAAGATGTTAAGTTTCTTGACTGACAGTCTCTTCATCTTTGTGATCATCTCTTTATTGCAGCCATTTTGGCATGTTGTGAGCTTCAGTGATAGTAGAGGCAGGGGCGTTGTTGGTGAGAAGCCTCTAAAGCACTTGCGATGTTTAGTTTGTTTTGTTTTCAATAAGTTCTCATTATTTGTGTTTCCTTCTTTACAGAAGTATAGCTAGGTATGTATGTAATTTGGAATTATGTTAAATAGCTTCTTAGTGACTTCATTGTGCTTTGTTTAGGTGTACTTGAAGCAAATTTTATTGAGCCTACCCACAATAAGCAAGATTTTGAGAAAACTTCTGTTTTTCAAAAGCTTGAAACCCGCTTGAAGGAGATGACATGGGAATACTGGTAAGCTACTTGTTATTAATGGACATCTATTTAATGGATTTTTATGTGTCAGTCTAATCACAGATTCTTTTGTGGCTAAATGAGTTTTGAACTGCTTCCATTTTCTCTTGTTTTATCTTTGTTTTTTGGTAAGCAAATTTTATAAACGAGACATTGATGGAATGACAGCTGTATTTAGAAAATGACCACCAACCAAAAGATCCTAGACACTTCCCAGTTCCATGTGTGTAAAAAATGTGCACAAGTCTACAAGTTGATTGAGTGAAAGATAACACCCCATCTCCCAACTATACAAAAAATTAACTAAAGTTCTGCTAAGCTTGAGCAAGGAGCTCTCAATGCCATCAAAATGCCACCAATTTCTCTCAAGCCAAATGAGCTACTTAACCACAATGGAATCATCTGCGCAATCTGTCTTTGCCCCTTCTCGGCCTTAGCTCCTTGCCAACAATGAAGAACCTTTACCACCCTCCAAGGAGACACCTAATCCATATTGAACCAAGAAATTACTGAAGTCTAAAGCTCCCAAGTAACTGAGCAATGCAGAAGGAGATAATCTACTGACTTTCCATTTCTCTTGCACAAGTAGCATCAATTCATTACAACTATCCTCCTACAGGTCATATTATCAACCATAAGAAACATGTTTTGCACTGCAGACCAAACAAAGAAGGCAACTTTGGATGGAGCTAGTATCTTCTTGATAGCCCTCCAAGGAAAAGAAGTATAATGAAGTCCACAAGTCTCATAAAAAGACTTTACCTGGAATGACTCCGTAGAAATCGAACTCCTTCTCAACATATTCCCAATGTCCCAAAACTCGAAAACCCATACAACCTCAAACCAGCATGCCTTCCATCTTCCAATCCTACAACTCCCTACACAACAAGATGTGCCACACTCTCTCGATGTACTTCCTTTCAAAGATAGTTTGCCACTTATGCATTCCAACCAACTACTAGCCAATAAATAGCTAGGAAAGCTACCGAAGACTTCTCTCCCCTACATAAAAAATGAGGCGAAAACTAAACCCATCCTCCATTGCAACTACTATTCTCGAGTTTCCCATTAAAAATCCCACCCCTTCTTATACCTGTCCAAAGCCTGATTTCGTGAGATATGAAAACCTCAAGCGAGGTCCAGTCCCATCCATACGTTGACATCACCGTCTTGCACCGCCTATTCCTCTCATAAGAAAATCTCCACAGCCACCCCGGGCTTCTTATACTTAGGATCCCTTCTCTAATGGGGAATACACTGTCTCCCACTCAACTAAATGATATTTAAACTCAACCCGCAAACCATCCCACAACATTCATTGCATACATCACATATCAACATTCGTGCAAACAAGTTTGAACCAAAGAAGATAAACCATTCAAATATGATTAAAAAAATGTGGAACACACTGTCTTTCACTCAACCAAATGGTATTTAAACTCAACTTCTCAAGTTTCTTCGCTACCAAAACAGGAATAACGAACATAGACATGAAATAAGTACGCAAATTGAACAAAGTACTCTTATAAGAGTTATCCTCTTCCCTTTTGATAAGTATCTTTTCACCCAACTAAATCTCCTCTAAAGTGTCTCAATAACTGAGTTCCACACAAGAATAAACTTAGAAGAGGACCCCAATGACAAGCCCAAAAAGGACGAAAGATGAAACTTTGCATCCAAAATCAAAGCTAAAGAATCAATTTTGACCACCTCACCTACTGGAAAAATTTCCGACTTACCCAAATTTACTTTTAAGGTTTCAAACCACCTAAAAGAAAGAGAGAACACATTTGAGATAACCCAATTGCATCGCGTCCGTATAATAGAAAGCAATGGTGTTGTCTGCATATAAATTTGGAACAACGTTCCCACCAAGCCATCAACTCTCTCCAATGTATAGCTCTTCGTACGCTCAATAGCTTTGGAAATCATGTGGCTTGAAACATGCATAACTAAAATCCCATTCACCAACAGAACATCCTCGCTGTATAAATAAGAAACTTTCTCTCTCTATTGCATTGTTCCCTGACACCTCAATATTTTAACTGTTTGACTAACACAATACTCGTCGTGCGAATCACTCTATAAGTACTCCACGATCCATCGACTTTCTCCTTAAAACCCTCAACCTGTAACCATAAATTCTCAGATTTGAAAGGACTATGCCCTTGCCCACTGTAGTCTAACAAAATAGGCAAATGGTGTCAAACAAGCTTAGGAAGACGTAACTGAATAATGCTAGAAAAAATACTCTCCCAAAATGTGGGGATAAAAAATCCGTCAATGCGGGACATATACAGATCGTCCTTAGAACTATCCTACACAAAAGGCCTCCTGTTAGTGGTAAATCTACCAATTCCAAACTCCCTAATGAAAGAAGATAATTTCCTCATAGCTTTGCCCAAAATAGTGCACCTATGCGCTCCTCCAATAATCGCACCACATTAAAAGCACCATCCACGCACCAAGGAGCATCCCAATGAAAAGCAAGTACTGTTAACTCTCGCCAAAACCCCTCCCTCAAACCCTTCAACATTAAACCGCACACCCCCAAAAATACCCACAAGAAGACGTCCTCCACATTTTTAAACAGACAAGATGCAGAGAATACCCGTCTCACTATCCAACTGCCCCACCACCCTGCTATCCTACATTACCAAAACCTCCTAGTCACTACTTTTGCACACAAGTGAATCCACTCTACCCATCTTTCTCCCCAAATAAACTTGATCAACTCTCTAGAAACCTCGCTCATTTTAGTTTTTTGTATACACCGTGTCCGTTCTCTAGTTTTTAATTAAAGCTTTCACCGCCACCATTTTCTTGATCTCATTTAAGCCTCTCACATTTTTACTAATTATTTTGATCTTTGCAAGTCAACCTTTCCCAATCCCTATTCCTTTCTTTCTTCTATCATAATTTGTGGAACATTGTAAAAGAACGGCCTCATATCCCTACTTTTTTGACCATACAAATATTTCTGAGCACACCTCTATGTCATGGAAAAGCTGCATTTTATCATCTTTGAATCCATCAAAAGACAGACTCAAAACATGTCAGACTTCTGAATTCTTTTTGACACCCAATTAGACACTTCCTCCTTGTATGCTCTGTTTTCCATTAGATCATCTTCTAGCCTTTGTTTTCAGTTCTCCTCAATGCCAAGGGGGTACAGACCATTATTTCCTCTTTCTCCTTCCCACCGCCTCTGCACCCCTCTGTCGCCCCCAAACCATCCTCCACACTACTACCTTTGCCCTCATCCCCTCAATGGTCACCGCGAGCCCATTCTTTCCTCTTTCTACTCACATTCATTACCTATCATAATTTTTTGTTTTTTTGAGATCTTTGGGTGTCTGGACCCTGGGCTAGCCACCTCGAACATCTATCTCTCATCATTGCAGCCCTAAGCCCTTCTAACTACCACATTTGGTCCCATCTCCGTCTCCCCATCTTTCACAGAAAATGGAAGGGCAATCAGTCCATAATTAATTTTCCCCCTAGCCACGCAATAACCTCTCCCTATTATCCATCTAGTCTCCTTCCTCCCTCAGTCACTCCTATACCTAGATAACCTCATTCCACTGCCGCTTCTCTCGGACTCTCCGTTCCTTTGTATCAGGGAGCATCATTCACTCTCGTATTGTAGAAAATCAAAGAGTCATCCCTATACCCAGAAACAATCTCGCCACCCTTGCCCCAAGTTCCTCAATAAAAACAGTACAACTACAATTCCGCTGCCTAGAAAGAAGAAAATGAAAAGAGGAAGGAAGAGAAATATGCTCCATATCTAGCCCAAAAGAAACCTAACCCGAAAGAGGCTCAAAAGAATTAATAGTCAATAGAGCCCAAATCAGAGCCCAAATCAAATTCATGGCCCATACCTAAAGAATAAAGTGTGGACCTTTGAATTGGGTCTTTCACTATGGACTCATTACAGGTACCACCCTCTTCCCAAAGCAAAACGACTCTTTGGTTGGGCCATTAGTTTCAAAAACCAATTAGCTCCACCTAGCCCATTATTTGCGGCCCCACTTCTCTACTCAAAAACACCCCATTGCCTTGCAGGTTGCAGGTTGCCGCTTGCCATGTGGCTTGATGCTCTCCCTTGTATTTCTTAATAAACTGCCAAGTTTGCTTTTAAACTTTGAATTCTCTTTCCACTTTAAGCTTTTACGTCCAATCCCGCACCTACTTCCATGCAGGCATCTCGAACATTGCTCCCACACCTTATTTGGGACCCTATTCACCTCTTTCGTCTAACTTGTCCGATTCACATTTTACTGGATCTTCAATTTCATGCCCGGAGGCAGATACTTCGGATCCCGCTTGGACAAAATGGATGATATTGTCGATAAATAGAAGTACGTAGAATCCCAGTAAGTTGGATCTACATTAGAGCTCACATAAATCGCTCCATCTATCCTCCTGAGGAGAATCCACACAAGGAAAGGCACTTGCCATTCGTTGGTTATTAGCGGCATCTCGAAAACATTCAGGGTCGAAATATACATCATTAAATTAAATATAGAATTCTTGAAAATCTCTCCTATACAACCCAATCCCCCCCCCCCCAAAAAAAAAAAAAAAAAGAGGTAGGAGCCATCTTTCACACTCGATCCTTAGCAGACCACCCTCTTGTTGAAGGATAAATGGTGCCTCACCTTTGGGCCTGAATTCTTACCACACCGGAATCTCATACCTTTAATCGCCCCAGTCGATAGAGCTTCTTGCTAGAATAGAGCACTCAATGGCTTTGGTTTTAATGCAAGTCCACCTTTGTTGTTTTCTCGCTTCCCTATCTTTATCAACACCCAAGCAACCACCACACCAGTCTACAATGGCTTTGAACATCTCCGTATTCCAAATGTGGATTGGGAGACCCATGGCTCGAAGATTGTGAAGCTAGGTTCATCCATGGATCTATAATACGTATTGCTCGATGACCACTAATGCAACAATAATAGCTTCCCGGCAAGCGCTTACTGTTGCTCGACAATTTTTAGGGCATCCTCTCTGATCTTCACATCAACCTTGTCAATAGTCTCCAAAGTTCGTCAACCCTTTTCTTTGCCGCCATAGCCATAGCTTCGACCTCCTCCTCTTAAACCTATGTTACAAGAACTTTTCTAAATGTATACACTACTTGTGTCATATACTCAACAATTAGGTAAGGGTGTTAGATATATGCTTGGTATTTTTACTTAGACATTACCTAGAAATCATATTTATTAATTCAAGTTTACTATTGAATTATGTATAAACTCTAATATTATGCATAAAATACTCAATGGAATTTTATAAATATCATTTACCTTGGAAAATAAAAGAAATATATTAAGGAATATGATTATTTTACAGTGTTTTAGTGTCATTGATATGAGAATTAGATGAGTTCGATGCTTAGATACATGTCCGCACCCAATACCCATACATGATTTCCTGTAACATAGTCGTAAACACCACTCACCCTGCCCACAAGACATATTTAGGAGTCCTAGTGTTTCTTTGCCCGACTCCACCGAGACCTCCACATTGCATTTCCCAATGCTATTATTTTAAATTCCGACGACCTTGCTTTCAGGCATCTCTGAACATCACCACATCCACCAATGATTTCACAAGCTTTATGTTGTCCTACCCTTTCTCTGGGTCAAAACCCAGCAACACTAAAGCGAAGCAACTCTACTCGTCCTTTGGAAGGACCTTGGAACACATATGAACTCCCTCTGATTTCCAATTAGCACAGTCACACCTTCTCCTCACTGCACCACAATACCCTCTTAAACTCCTGTGGAGCCCCAACTTACAGATTCCTATAGATGCTCTATAAAGCTTTTCAACCAGCCACAATCTCAAAACCGATGAGAGATCAATTAGCGGTGACGCCATTCTCTTTGTACCACTGCCACGTGATGCTTTCCAAGGTCGTCTTCCGGATCTTCATCAAACTCAGATGAACTATGCCCCTGAGTCACTATCTTCCTTATTTTCCTCCTCCAGGAGACACAATGTTCCTATTGTTTTATCTACAAAGCATTTTAGCTTGTGTACTTATAATTGGATCATAGCTTCTTCATTGTTCTTGGGAATCATTTCTGGAGCCTTTTTTTTTCTTTCTTTCATTTTTCTTGCTAAAAACTGGTGATGATTTGTTTTTTTTTTATAATTTTTATTTTGTTTTTTTTTCCTTTCCTTTGTTTGTGGTAATTTTTTTATCGTGAGATCTTATTTATTGCATTTGTTTAGGGATAAGATAGGCCCTATTTTAAAAGTTGTAATCCAATAATTCCCATTTCAATTTAATAGCCCTAAAATACCCTTACCGAGACATTCACAAGCCCAAAGTAGCAGTACACCTCCTCCTAGTTGTGAATGAAGTACTGGGCTGGGTCTCAATCGAGGAAACCCAATGAACCAAAGACAGTTCCATGGTCCAGAACAAAACTTCACCATAGTCACGCTTGAGAATCAACTGCAGAAATCCAGTCGAGACGGTACATGAAGTTCCCCCGAGACGGATCGACAGTGCTCTTCCAAGACACGAGGTATTGATCCAAGTTGGTTTCTGTGTTCCTTCCTAACTTCATTCCTGACAGCAAAGTATTGGATGGGTAATCGAAGCTTTTGCCACAGGAAGTTTTTTAGGGTAAGTCATTTCCGTCTCTCACTACAAGATCTCCTCTGTCCAGTGGCTGCACAACTGGGTTCCAAATGGGTCTTGATGAATTAGAAGACCTAATTACTTGCTCGTATGAAGCTTTTCTAGTGCAGAGATGAAAATCTCCCATATAAATGAAATTCTTGCTAACCTCTTGTCTCCATCCACTCTGTATATATCCCCAAAAAAAAATGAAAAATAGAAAGGCAAACCAAACTAAACCAAACCAAACTAAGCCTTCGTTCTAATAAATTGGGATCGGCTACATAAATTTGTTTACGCTATTCTGTTCTGTTGGGGGGAATATCTTCAGTTAGTTTTAATAGATTCATATCTTTTCTCAATACGACATCTCATATTAATTTAGGTCTACCTCTCCCTTTAGTGTTTTTATTACTCATGATCTTGCTAATTTTTCTTATTATTGCCTCAATTGGTCTACATTGCATGTGCTTAAACTACCTTAATCTATTTTCTCTCAATTTGTTATCAATTGGTACGACCCTTACCATTCCACGAATTTTTTTGTTCTCAATTGTCTTTTTTAGTCTTATCACACGTCACCTTAATATTCTCATTTCTGTAACACTCATCTTATTTATTTGATCTTTCTTAGCAGCCCAACATTATGTTCATATGAATCGTTGGTCTAACAATTGTAATATAAAATTCTTCTTCTAATCTTGTAGATATCCGTCGATCACATAAAACTCCGGAAGTACTTCTCCACTTGAGATAACTCACTTTGATTTTATGAGTTACATTATTTACAATCTCTCCATCTTTGATTCGTTCCATTGTTTTAAAATCGACCGTTACCGTTATGTAATGCCGTTATATATAGGTTTCGGTACCACCCGATACCCGTTACGGCCGATTTAGCAGTGATGAAAAATTACATACGTAAAGGCCGTTACGGTTTCCGTAAAGGCCGTAAAAGCCCGTTATGGTACCGCTACGACCGTTACAGCCTCTACAGTGGCTCTTTAGACTGTGAATCAATTAAAATCATTTTTGGGCACAATTTCTTCTACTCCTTTCACCAAAAAGGTTTTCATAAAAGCCAAAAATCTCATACTTACGTGGGTGACAATTAATTTGCAAAATTTACCTAGTTTTTGGTATTTTTTGACTTTCAAAAATGCAAAAATATTTATTTATTGTTGTTGAAAAATTTTGAGGATCTATACAAAATAAGATTAGCATCTTTAGATCATGTTTGTTTAAGGTTAGATTCATATCATAGTTATCGAAATTTTACAATTTATACAAAAATCAACACGAATCTATCAGTGAATCTATTTTGTAATAGAATTGTGACAAATCTTACGATTCACAAGTCGATTCACTATTTATGATACATATTCTTAAAATTATTAAATACAACAAATTTTGAGCCCTCTAATTTTCACTTTATTTTTCTTTGTATTTTGAAATGCCTTGATACAACTTAGTGTGCTTATTGTGAAAATAAGAAAAAACGTGCATAATTTATTGCCGATTTGCTGATTAGAGGATTTAATAAGGAACAGGTAGATCCGATGAATTCTTTACTCATTTCTTATTTTTCTTTTAAATAAAAAATGTCAAAAATATTTTTAAGATGTTTAAATAAAAATCTCACTTTCGATATGTTAGCAACTGTTATTTTAGTGAAACAAATATAGTTTAATATATATTTTTTGTTAAGTAACAAAAACTTTATATAAAGGCAGTAAGGCTATGCCAACAAAAAATGGGAAAACTACAAAAGCCCTTACCAAAGAATTACAGAGATAACGACTCTATGAAGTCAATTGTTTCACCAACGAAGGGCATTCCGCCCTCAGACAACTAGCTATACAAATTACAAAGGAGAATGCCCTTCAACAGTCTCTTATCCCATCAAAAGATATCTTGTTCCTCTCTCACCAACTAAACCACAACAAATGCAGTAAGGTCAACGCCCAGACCCTTCTCTGCCTCATTGGGACCGTTCAGCCCCTTTAACTCGACAAAACTCCACAGACTTCCCTATCAAGAAACTCAATCCATACCCAAAAGCATCAAAACAAAGTTCCACAGCTCCCTGATGAACTCATAATGAACGAGTAGATGTGAGATGGAGATAGACTTTTCCTCCTTACATAGACAACACCAATTTGTCAACACCAGACCCCTTCTTAAATTATCAATGGTTTGAAACTTTGAATCTTCTAATGGGCAACAATCCAAGAAAAAAATGCCACCTTTAAAGGTCCTATCTATTAACAAAATAGAAGATGAAGGAGAGAAATTATTATTACAATAATGAAAGGCTTAGCAACTAAAGAGGAATTACATAATATAAATAAAGACCTAATACCCTAATTAGTCTTAATGACTAAATTACTCTTTAGCTAACAAAAAAATAATAAAGTTATCCAAAAATACACTTCAAACTCATGATGCAAGCACAATGAGCACTTAGAGTTTATCAAGTAAACAACGAAACAAGCCAAAATGTGAGTTTTGGTGAAGAAATCGGCAAGGTGCAATGACAGGAAGACAAAAGAATGATCAATGGTACCAAGCTGAAGATGCTGATGAATAAAGTGACAGTCAATCTCTATATGCCTCACACGCTCGTGGAAGACAGAGTTGTGAGCGATCCAGGTGGCACTTTTGTTATCAATAGAGAGAAGTGGGAGACAAGAGAAACGCCTAAATCATAGAGGAGCCATCAAAACCAAACAATTTTAGCGGTAGTATGAGTATGGAACGATATTCAGTTTCACTAGTAGAACAAACAATGGCAGACTATTTCTTGCTTTTCTAGGAAATGTGGGAATCATTGAGGAATACACAAAAATTAATAGTAAACTTGTGATTAGTCGCGTTGCCAGCCCAATCAGCATCAACATAAACTCGAAGAGTCAAAGATGAAGACGAAGACAAGAATAAGCTCGGAAAGAGGTACTACACACAATGCAATATGCGTAACAAAGATGCCCAATGAGTGGAGCAAGGAGCATAGACAAATTGACTAACCACATAAACGAAAAACGCAATATCAGGATGAGTCACAATAAGATAGACTAAACACCCAACTAACTCTCAATAGACCGTGGGATCCTCAAGAAGAATGCTATTAAAAGGAGAAAACTTGGCATGCAACTCAATAGGAGCATCCACAACTTTATCATCAATGAGGCGAGCACGGTGGATCACCTCGTTGGCATATTTTGATTGAGATAAAAGATAGCCCTTCGGGAAGAAGCAACTTCTATATCAAGGAAGTAACGCAATGGATCCAAATATTTCATCTCAAATGCACGAAGCAAATGCTATTTCACTTCAGAGATGGAAACATAATTAGAACTAGTGCTTTTCAAGTGTGAAAGGAGATGTACAAAGAGAAGTGCTCCTAAAAAAAGGGACTACTAACATTTTTGCAAGTTTACAACCATTGCACTCAGAAATGTCATCAGCACACACATTACCCAAACAATCATACTAAATTAACTGTTTCAAGCCCTCACTAAACATATGACATAAACTAGAATGTTAAAGATAAAAAGGACAAGAATGCTGATCTAAACAAGAAGAAGATAGAGCCGCAGAGGACGAGTTCGAAAGAATGTGCAATCTCTCCAACATATATAAATCATCAGTCCTACGCTCGATCCCAACTTGCTTCTGGGTTGTCTGATCATGAATAACACAAACAAATAAAGAAAATAATACATCAAAAACTAGAATTAGAAAGTTGACTAATAGATAGTAAACTGATATACAACTGTGACACATAGAAGGCATTAGGAATAAATAAAGAGGAGGATGAGGATGGTCTAGATTCTAGTCCTACACATTTCTCCTAGCTCGATATCCCCAAAACTGAAGGCAGAAGCCTCTTGGGTGTAGTTCGCAACCAGAGTCCTATTCATAGCCAAAGCGAAGATGTCAGGGAAAAAACTACATAGGGCCTCGTTGCCGCACTAGATATCATGCCAAAAGCTCACTCTATACCTTCTCCCCACCTAAAAAAAGATGTGCTTAGAGAAGGCATTCTAAACCCTAGTGATAGTGTGATACTGTTCCACGTGGTTCTACCATAGGATGCAGTCATAGGCATAGTGCCCTAGTCCCCTCTTTGAGAACCATACTTGGTCTGATGTCTTTCCTTCGAAACTTTCTCTCTCTGCGACACATATCTCCACAGCTACTTCTCCAAGAGGGATTTGTGGAAAGTAGCTAATCCCCAAATGCCAAGATCCCTTTCTTTTATCGGGGTGCAGACTGTATCCTAGTCCACCAAGTGATGATACCTAAAACCATCCCCACAACCTCGCCAAAGAAAATCTCTCTGTTGCTTCTCTAAACTCATCTAAAATCCTGGCAAGAGAGACCGAAATGTTATGAACGGACAAAAAATAAGCCGGTAAACTTGATAAGATCCTTCCGAGAAGGGTAAGCCACCCTTGGGAAATATTAGTGATTTCACCCATCAAATCTCTAAATCTCTTTAAAGCCCCATTCCAAACAGCTCTATCATTGAACGATGTGCCCAATGGGAGGCCTAGATAGGTAGTTGGAAGGGCACCAATCTTGCACCCTTAAATAGAAGCCATTGTACCTTTATTCGAGACTACACGGTCCAGCAAAATCTCTGATCAGTGAACTCAATGGTTTTACAGTATCATTTCTAAACTTTTTTGTTTACTAGTAATTGTTTTATATTTTATCTATCTTATTTTATTTTACTCTTTTTGAGATATCTTGGTACGTTTTTAAAATTTCAAAAGAGAATATATAATGATATTGATAGAATATGGTTGGTTGGATTTAAGTTAAAATCTCTTGTGATAACTATTAATATCTTTGTAATTAGATTACGCAATCATGTTATTATTGTATAATTTGTGTTAATAGTAATTAATTTATTTTATTTTATACATATGAAGTGTTTAAACATCATCTTGTAGTTCATGCCGAATCTTACAATTTTCGATTCGATTCGGGAATTGTAAGATGTTGAAAATAAAAAGGACTTCCCCGTGATTACTAGAATTCCTTCCAATAGTATAGGTCTTCCTTGTACCTTGGGCTGTATAGGGTTTCTCTTCAATGTGACTCGAGACAGGTTGCTGAAGTAAAACCACTTCTTTGGCTGAAATAAATAATGTTTCCCAAAAGAGGGTGTTGACCTATTCGACTTCAAACTAGAATTTCAATTCACGATATGATTTATGGCTTGACAACTATGCTCACTATTGAACTTGAATATTACTTTATGTGCTTGCTCCTTCAAGCACTGCAAATGAAAAAAAAATGAATGTTCTTATTTTTAGGTGGTACTGGCCCTTGTGATTGTAATTATGTAGTGAAGCGTTCGGCACAATGTAAATTATAGCTTTCAAAAATTTAAGAAAATCTGAACAAGTGTGCTTATAGCTTATAATTTTAAATCAACAACATAAATTCTATTATTTTAATCTATAAGTTTACAACTTTAACAAACATTTGCAATTTTTGCGTAAAGTTAAATCACATTTTTTCAGCCATAATCTATAAGTTCATAATTTCAACTGCGACAAAGATCCCAGGCGAGAGAGAATAAAAAGCTGATGGCCCTTAGTCAACTTCGGCAGGGATTACCATTGTGGACTTATTGGGTATCAAGTGAAGGTAAAGCCTCGGGCACCAACCCCTTCGCTGTTGTCAGCTGATGGTAGACCTCACAATAGTAAGCAACCTCCTGTTGTGTTGAACAAGAGTTATGCTGTTGTTGCTACCACAAGAGCAGCACCTGCAGGTTTAGGTATTGGGCATGCAGCTGCTTCCCCAAATCACGTAGAAGGAAGCTCTGTACAATCATTTCCGAGCATTCAAAGGAATGCCCAACAAGGTAAATGTTGAAATGAAATATGGTGTTTAGTCCGCTAATCGTCAACCTTTTCAATCTTTTCTGACATACAATTCCTTTCTACCTGTACAGGAGAACAATTAAAGAGGAAAGGGTGTCATCATTTAGCAGAACCTGAACAGATTAAAAGGATGGCAGTAGGAATCAATGAAATTGATACTGGGCCCAATCAGGATTTACAGGTTTGAGTTGGGGATCCGTTTGCTATGTGCCTTTGCCATTGATCATTTGTTTGCTACCTATAAAATAAGCTTATACAACTAACATGGAACCATATTATTCAGCTTGAGGTCTACTTTTTGGAATTCAATATCATCAAATCATTTCTGTTTTGAAACTGGTGTTTGCATTTTATTCATTGTTGATATATGGACAGTTGCTGCCAGGTGGCACCTCAAAGGGCTCACCTCACTCCTACCGAGCGAGCTGTTGTGGCTTGACTCCGACGAGCTAGTCAACCTAGCTCGCCTCGCCTCCAACGAGCAAGCCACTCTAACTCGTCTCACTCCTAACGAGTGAGCTGTCGTATCTTGTCTCATCTACTATGAGCGAGTCATCGTGGTTCCCTCGCCACTAAGAACCACTTATCTACAAACGAGTTCTAGGGTTGCAAGTCAAGCCTAATCGAGGACTCGTAAACTACCCTAAATTTGGATTTGGCCACTAATGTGCTGTGCATTGGTGCATGTACTCAATGGCGAGCCAAGCGTTGGATAGATTGCACTCTACTCGAGTTGACTAGCATTGGTCGAGTTGTCTCCCTTACTGCTCGCCTATATTCTAGAGAACAACTGGTGTGAAGACCCAAACCCGGCAATTCGAATCCTACCAAGAGTGTAGACCTCAAACACTAGATCACATAGTAAGAAGCTACATTCCAAACAAAATTTCCATCCGTACCAAAAAAAAAACAAAATACTATAGTTAAACATAATTTTCTCAATTCATTCAAATCATAAACCTATCACTTCCAAACTATTCATTGAGTGAAAATATCATTGTCCACAAGACCTTTCCCATCAAATCTACTTCAAAAGATAGATCCATCTAAACATTAATAAATTCACATCCCAAAATATAATTACAACATTGCCTTAATAATAATCAAGTAATCATTATACATAGCCAAAAGCTATGAAGCATGGACATGTCGAAATATGTGCCATAACCGTGTCGGACACACAAACACACCAGGGATACGCCAGGGCACATGTCGGACACACTATGTGGTGTGTCCTATTTTTTTTTTTTTGTGAAAAAATTCTAATCGGACATGCCAAAGGGCACGCGTGTCCAATTTTGGATACGCCTGGATATGCCAAACCTAACGATGAAATAAAAAATTTTAAGAGCCTCAGTGCATAGTTTGAAAAATACGTGGCCTCTTGTCTTCACTATCCACCGCGACTTTTACCAGTGAGCTTGACAACTACCGATGACCTCAAATTCACTAGCGAGAATCCCCAACGATTGTCAATTGCCCTCTAAGTAAACACTCGCCTTTTTCCTTCTATTTTTTGGTGACTTATCTTTTTATTTTTCGTTATACTTGTCTGCGTCTTCTTCTCTCTTTTTCTCCCCTCTTTTTTTATTTTCTAGTTTTTGTTTCATTCGAGTCTCTGAATGATTCGACGATGATGATATAAGGAACATAGGCCCGATACAGGTATTTTCAGGTATTTTATCTATTGAAAAAGACTAATTCGTAGATCTGTTTACTTGCTTCCTAGTTTTTTTTTTCTTTACCGTTTTAGTTTTTTTGGTTTTTTCCTTTACCTTTATAATTTTTTTTTTGTTTTTTTTACCTTTTTCTCGACCTCTTTTTTAATTGTGTTCTTTACCTTTTTAGTTTTTTCCTTTATCTCTTTTTGTGGTTATTTGTAAATATTCTATTTATAAACATGTAGTAATATATATAAATAAAAATATATTTTCTGTTGTATCTCCACCGTATTCGTGTCCGGATGTTTTTGAAATTGCTGTCTGTGTCTATGACCATATCCGTGCTTCATAGGCCAAAAGTTTAAGGAAATCTTGAGCTAGACCTTGAATGAGTCAAAAAACTCAAAACAATAAAACGAGGTATCCTAACTTTGACACCCGCCACTAGTCTTCAAAAAGAAATTCGAATCCTTCAAGTTTACGAAACAAAAACTAGTTACCTGGAAAAGATTATTAAACAAACCAATAAACTAAAGCCCAGTGAATATACTTATCCCATAGAGATGGGATCAACGGTGAAGTTTAAACATCCGTCAAATAATATTGTAAATAAAACTTGCAATTGAGTCATTCCTAGGTGAAGTTTAAACATCCATCAAACAATATAGAACAATATAGTAAATAAAACTTGCAATTGAGTCATTCCTAGGTGAAGTTTAAACATCCATCAAACAATATAGTAAATAAAACTTGCAATTGAGTCATTCCCTTTTGACATTGTACAATTTTCACCGCTTTCATAAACAATAAAAAAGCAATAAGATTAATTTAAACAAGTTAAACTCCATAGTTCAATTTATTT
>JAULJZ010000023.1:9313190-9330276 GCA_032270985.1 Heliamphora pulchella
CCCCCCCCCCCCAAAAAAAAAAAACAAAAAAACAAAAAAAAAACAAAAAAAAAGTAAAAATGCAGATGAGGTGGGACTTGATCCTTGGCCTCTAAAGACGCCACCAGCAAACTTTACATGCTAAAATAGTTGGCACCCTCAAGTATGGACAAAAAAAACTTATTGAAACTCTTTAAACTCAAGCATAGCCGAGAGTAGACTGCACTATCCTGGTTTCCGTTAGTGAACACCTGAACCAAACAGTTTCTTATTCATTAGATTGCAGGTCGAAGCCTTGGAGTTGTTTCCTCAAGAACTGCATACTTCTGTCACCAGTTCACAAAATACAGCTTCAGTGAACTAGAATCCATTTGTTATGAGGAGTCGGGAGGAAATAAAAGAGGAGGGGTTGGGGAACCTATTTGCCACACCCGTCAACTCCTTTTTGTCCAATGATTGCAGAAAGGATGGGAAGAGCATAGCCTTTTACATTTTTGCCACTGAACGCTGTTCCTCTAATATTTAAATTTTCAAGCCATGTCCTTATCTTTTCTTCCGTCATTTGTTCCTACGCAGCCTGATAGGAGGGCAAGGGTACTAGTTTTTCTGAGGATACCTTTTCCCTTTCCGTTCAATTTTTATTCTTCTTCTTAGATGGATCATTAACAATTCCACCATTGGTCTTTGGATCAAATTCCTTGCACCCTCTTATAAGGAAATCATTTTCTAAAAGGAAAATCTAATGCTAAAGGTATATTATTTATGCCGTCCCATTGAAGATATCTTCTAACAGAATTGGAATGATTACATTTTTCATGCCTCTTTTGTAGTCTGCCCCTACTATTGCAATGCAGTTGGGAGATCAGGAAGCCATAAACCTCCTGCAAGAAAACAGGAGGCTCCAAGCAGAGTAAGTACTTTTGTTTTATGAGTGTATTTTAGTTCTTGCTTGGCCTTATTTTGTTTTCCACCATTTCTTTTGGGCAAAAGCTTGTATCGTTTTGATAGATCAAATGTGGATGGATGTTTTAGCCATTTGGAGAAAATCATATTCCAGCAATGATTATTTTTTTAAAGCTATTTCTACCAGATATGGAAATATATTGTAACAGCCAAAAGCATTTGCCACCCTCTCTGGAGAAGATGTCTGATTTTTTACTAAAATAGCTTGTTTTATTCTGCACTCTCTGGAATGGAGACCATATTTTACTGTTTATTCTTCAGAAATTTCTTATATGGTTTCCATTGGTTTCCAGATGCTTGCGATACCAGGAGAAGGAGAAAGAACTTAATCTGAAGGTACTTTTAACACAGTCTTCATTTATATTTATATTGTTGATTTCTCAGTTAAGACAACCTTGAAATGTCTATAGCATTTTATGGAATGTGTTGGAAGTGTCTTAAGGAGTGGATGTTTTGAGCAGCATACCATGATTGGCATTGCCGAAGGCAGAATTAGTCTATCTTTCAGGATAGATTGTTGAGAAGTGAATGGTGAAGAAGATATTGAATAGTTTTCCAAAACATGGAATTCTGCCTATTGCGGAATTCCTTGGAGTTCTCTTTGTACAGGTGTGTGTATGATATAATACAGATACGGCAATACACCAAAACTGAAAAAACTAGGATACAGCTACGCTGGAGATATGTCAATAATAAATATATATATTTTTATCATTTCATATTATTCTTTAAGAAGATATTCAAATATTGAATCAATAAAAGAGCTACACTTAACCCTTTTCTTTAGCTGAAAAGAGTCGTGCTGAAAAGTGAAAGGATATTGCAAATAAATAAAATCTTGAAGCATGCACCATGCAGCCACAGAGAAAGGCCAATTAGAAAGCACAAATGGCAATAGCAAATGAGCTGCCTTCAAGATTCATGCTTCTAGCCAGAAGATATATAAATGCACATGTACAACCCCTAGGAAAAAAGCACTGTTGACCGTTCAACTTAGACTTGTTGTTTGTTTGTGCAGGTGATACTGCTTACAAGTGAAATAAAAGACATGGAGCACGAGTATGCTCGTATGTTGGCTGAACTACGATTGTTGGATGAAGTCAAGGAAGACAAAAATGTAACGATTTTGTTTGATGTTTTTCTTCAAGTTACTGCATTTTGGAAGTGTTGTGTATTTAGAAGTCCTGGACCTTTGCCAAAATCGTAGCTGTGAAACGAAGTCTCACATCGCCTCACTACAAAAATAATGTGCAATATATAAGCGTGAGAGCACCCTCACCTTAATAACTAGCTTTTGGGGTTGAGTTCTACCCAAGATCGTATAATAGTATCTGACCAAGACATTGGGACAGAAATCAAGACCAAAAGAATAGTAACTATTATTACATACAATTTTGTCAGACCCTTTAGATTTCAAGAATCCATCAAAGAATAGTAACTATATATGGGTATTCTAATTCAGTATATACAGGGATTACAACTATCCTAAACATACAATTTTTTTGGACCTAGGTTTCAAGAATAAATCCATTGATTTCAGTGGTTTCAGAAGAAAAAGGAAAAGAATATGAAAACAGAAGTTTAGAACTAAAAAAAAAAAAGCATTGATCAAAATGATTACCAAGGTCTAATTTTTATATATTTGTACCATAGAAGAAAATGAGTGTTTTCTTGAAGTCAGTTACAGTTTCTCCCTGAAAAACATCCCAGATTTGCAGTAGCTGCTGTTTTATATATTCATAAATATTTTTTCTGTAGGTATATTGAATCTTGGCTGTGCCTGCCAAAAGACAAGGAGCATCGCAAATGGTTTTCGAGCAAATAATTTGGCATTATGGATTTGGTGTGCAGGCGAGACCGGGACTTTGGTCAGAATCAAGCGTAAAGATGTGATCACAAGAACGCATCGACGTGCAAGGGGCCCCAGTTTCTCCTCCTCTGAAAAAGAGTTGGCAAAACAATTTCGACAACGATATCGTTGGCAGCAACAGCAAAATAGGAATTTGACAATCAAGGCTAGTCAATTCAATTGTACTTTTTTCCTGTTTCTGGCGCTATGAACTCACTTGGGGCATTGTGAGCAGGGATTGTTGATGTCTATCCCTCCACCATGATTGTTTATTATGTAGAAACGCACAGACATATATGTAAAATTCAAAAAAACTACTAGCTTGGGGGAAAGGGAAAAAAATTGTAGACTAAATGCTCTTCATAGTGCAATTAAAAAGTGATTTGGTCATATTCTTTTCCAATCAAGGATCAGGAAGCAAAAAGCATACCAGATTGTGATGAAAGCAAAAGCCAACAGGTAGCGTGTGAAGCGTTGACATGGGGAAAAAAAATTGGGTGTAAATCCCGGTTTGAGATAAATAGCTTATTTGGTTATTTTCGTCCTTAGTTAATTTTTTTCATAATTTGGTTAAATTATTATACTTATTCGATTCCTCTCATCGAGAATAGTTAGAAAAGCAACTTTTTTTTCGTACCAAACTATGAAAAATATTCATAAAAGCAAAAAATAAGTTAATAAGTTAAATTTTGTGTTGTTTATTTTTAATTTTAGTGAATTTTTTCACATTTTGATTAAATGCTTTTACTTTTTTGATTTCTGCCATCAAAACGGTTTGAAAAAATGTGATTTTTTTTAAATATAAAAAATTTAGAAAAAATTTGAAATAAGCAAAAAAAAAACATAACAAAACAAAAATAACCCAAATAGGGCCAAGATACCATTTGGCATTTCACATGGTATTCTACTCTAATCCTCAAATTGTCGTCCTGTTGGGGAAAAACAGCACAAAAGTGATTGATTCTACTTAGTAAACCAATCAAATTCAAAATAATACTATGTAGTAAATATTTTCTTTGCATGTAAAAATTCCTTATGACAGGGATAATCCATGGTTGATTACATTGATTCTGGTGACAGATGCTTTGTTCAATTTATTGTTTTTAATACATATACCATTCGTATAAAAAATTAAATTAATTAAATATTGTTAACAAATAACATTTGTTTTTTTAAAAAAATGAACATTGGTGTTTATTCACTGTTTAGTTCTAAATAAGTGTTTAATTTGTCGAAGCAATTGACGATATTTGATTAATTTCATTTGTTTGTATGTATAATTTACACACTAAATAATAAAGTAACTGAAGTCGGTCATTAAAATAAGATCTCATTTCCATCTCCAAACTCTTCATGTGGGTTTATTTTGGACCCATAATATGTGATAATACCTATAAAACATTGTGTACTATTTAGATATATTGGTATAAAATTTTGTGTATATATATATTAGCAAAATTATTTAGTAAATAATACTTTAGAAGAACATAAAATATTTATAGTGAATTAATGAGTTCGAATGTAATTTTTTTTTGGTATCTACAATGAGTTAGTCAGTTGAAAGCGAGTAAAATCTATTATTTAATATTGTTTATGATTTAGCATTTTAATATTGCACCAACTATATCAACTTCTAACCACTTTTCTTATTAATTCATGAGATTTTAGAAATAAAGATCCTTCTAAACTGAGGGGAAAAAAAACAAATTACACCATTTTATGTTGGAGTTTTATAAAAATTTTAAGAAAAATGCTATTCTTTTAAAATTATTGTATAAAAACTTTTACCATAATTATATGTTGGTGTAAGGTGTGATTATTGTAATTAAGACGATTGGTGGGTTCTTTTGTTAGATCAGCAATATGCTCACAAATTGGTCGTGTTATTTATTTATTTTTTTTCCCTTGTTTTTGTACGCTCAGTTTTTAAAAATAATTAGATATTTTTGAAATACTATATGATATTATTTACGTGGTATTTTTTATAAATAAAAATGTACCATACACACTGGGTGAGTATCCCTTTTCTCTTATTTATCTAATAAAAATAGACTCATTATTTCTTCTAATACCTAATTAAATAAGCACCAGGGGAGCAGCGTCATATGATACACACTCTACCAAATATTTACTCCATAAGCTTGCGGTGAACATTCATCACTCACCATGCATGTCATCCCGGACCACCATACATCCAGCAAATTAAAGACAAATTATTAAATACTTTTGCAGTAACATTTAGGTAATATCACGTAATATTTTTGATAAATAAATGATCATAACTTACACAATATAAAATATTTTTTATTTCCTAACTACTTAATAAAAATAAATAATTATATTCTTATCATAAAATTTATTATTAACATATTATGAAGGTTCGGGAGCACTGAACAATTATTCGAAATTAAAGAGATAAGCTCTACCCACACAAGAAGCAGTCAAATGCATTACTTTATTGCTCGGGCAGCCCAGCCGACACTGCCCGAACTCCATGCCACTTGCATCGTTGCCCGAAACCCTAGAATCCATCAAAGCTTGCTGCTCCTACACAAGCCTTGAAAAGTCTATAAAACACACAAAAAAACCCTAGCGAAGCTCTCATTTCCATCTCCTCCCTCTTCCTTCCCATCGAATTTGTTTCAGGTTCATCAGCTTTTTCTCTTCTTTTCTTTTTTGTTTTTGCTTTTCTTACTTTTCTTTTCTTTTGTTTTTTTCTTTTACGAGAAAACATAAGAAGAAATGGCAGCTAAGAAGCCACCTAGTCCAATAGAATCCATATTCCTATTTTTCTCTTCTTTATTTTCGCCTCATTTTAGCAAGTATTGTCTGTCTCGATGAGTCTTTGATAATTAAAACTGTTCATCTTATAACTCTCGGTGTATAGATTATCCTGCAAAAATTTAAAATTCATCAAATATCATGAACTACCGGACCAAGTCACATAAAAAGGATAGTCTAGTGTACTAAATTCTCGCGTATGCAGGATCTAAAGAAGGAGACAGATTACAATGAGTTTATTCTACGCAGCCTCCATTTAAAATAAAGACAAACTTAACCCATATCATGAGTTCACTTATAGATATAGATATAGATATAGATAGAGCATATATATATGTGTGTGTGTGTGTGTGTGTGTGTGTGTGTGTGTGTTTTTTCTCATTTTTGTGGGTAGAAATATATGATTTCTATTTGAGGTGCAAAAAAACTTCCATCCGTGTGCCACTGTTGGTGGGCAGAGCGGCCATACTTTGCAGAGATTGACTAAACCAAAAGTACAATTTATTTTGCATGTGCTTCTGCTGTTTCTAGGAGGGTTGGTGTGAGATTTGCATGCCACACTAAACCTTCTTAGACTCGTTCAGCATACATTGATTTTCTTTTCATTTAATTGAAATCTTATTTGAAAAAATTAAATGTATTGGCTAATCACCAACATGCAAGGTCAGTGATAGAGGCAGTGCTTTGTATTTGGTGCCTTGCCAATTTACTATTTAGCCCATTTCTATTATATGTAATGAGCTTTTGAAAGTTTAAAAGAGCAGAATAGGGGAAAAAAAAAAAAAAGATGTGGTTGAACAATGAGCTAGCTATACACATGCATTGTATTAGGCAGTGTAAGTAATTTTTTTCTTTTGAAAAAGTCAACTTTCAACCCATTCCGTTTTGTCATTTCAAAATAACCAACCAATTTTTTTAAAAATAATTCAAGAAAAATACTTTTTATGTTCTATACAATCTATTAATTTTTTTTGAACAAAATGACTAAAATATCTTCAATATAAATAATTAACTCTACTCCTTAAAAGAAAAAAAATATATTATTAGCCCTTAAGCAAAAAGTAAGAGCATGAGCATTTTAATCAAAGTAAAAAAGTAGAAAGGTAGCCTAAATAAATTGTTTTAAATAATTTAACTTCTTTCCCTTAAAAAAAAAAAACTAAATTTATGCAAAGTTTTTTTTTGTTTTTAGTGAAATCCTTGGTGAAATCCTTCTTGTTAGTGAAATAATTGATGACTGGAGGAGTAAAAAAAAAAAGAGGGATTATACTGAAATTAGATTTTGAAAAAGGGATTTCAATCAAAGGTCAAAAAAAAAAATTTTACGTGCAAGATCTAATTGCGTGATTTCTCTCGAAAATACTCTACAAACAGATAAATTTATTTTTTTTTGCATAACAAACAGATAAATTTAACTGTTTTATATTTATTTGTTTAATATACAAACATATAAATTTATCTGTCTGCTTATTTATGCCTAACAGATAAATTTATCTATTTGCATATCAACACAGATAATGCAAATAGATAAATTTATCTGTATTCTTTATATATGTTTTGAAAAAGTACAGATAAATTTATCTGTATTCTTTACACGTACTTTCAATAAAAGACAAATAAATTTATCTGTGTTCTTTATACATATTTTAAAAAAACATAAATAAACTTATCTGTTCTAAGGTATTTTTGTCTCAAAACGACTTTACACGTTAAAACTTTTATGAGGATGGATCATACTCATTAAAAAATCTTATGCTTGATTAAAAATAGTAAATGGCCGATACATTAGACTGTTCACCAATTTTCCGTTTTGAAAAAGCATACAACTGTGTAATTTGTGATTATTTGGGATTATTTGATCAAGGTCATGGATCTTATGCATTTTGGGACTAAATGATGCAAGTAGATAATATAGTGCATATCAACTTCCTTAGTAGTTGTTGTTAGATAAAAATTGCTTAATAATATGTTTAAACAGGAAAGCAAAAACCAAATACAGAACAGTAACAGAAAGTAAAACCAATCGATAAACAGAAATGCAGAGGCTGTTAAAATTAACTGTGTACAGAAACAAATATAGAAAACAGAACGGCAGCAGAGAAATAAAATGTACTGTAGAAATCGAAAAATACAGAAACTGGAAATACTGAAATTAATAAAAAATTAGTTACAGACAGTAAGGATAGACCGAGTCTTGTGTTTGGCATGATCTCCTTAAAACGAAATCGCCATTGCTACGGTGCTTCGAGTTGGCAGCGAACGTTTCCTAGGATACAACGACCTTCAAGAATCAGAAGCAACACAGCAATCTGATTGTTTGACGAACAAAAACTGTGTTTAAACTCTCTCTTCGAACAGTGGGTATGCAAAGTATGCGTAGAAGTAGAAGCACTGAAGGAGGGTAGGAGATCAAAAAAATCAGTGTTCGAAATGGGCAGAGTAGCAGCCATTAAAAAGGCTTCAATGGCGACGGTTCGATCGCCTAAACAGACACGAACCCGATTCGACTTGGCAGTTGGTCCGCCCTAAATTAACATTTTTAAATAAATAGATTTTTCTAAAAAAGATAAGAGTTGACCCGCAACCCACGACCCACAGACCACGCACCCGAGCCCGACTCAGTCGGCCAGATGAGCGAGCAGCAACGGCGGTGCGCGTGTGGGATTTGGATCCAACCCATTGTTGGGTAGGTCCTCTTCCGTTCACAAAACTGGGTACCCCCATGGGGCACACTTCTTAAGCCAAACTTGACTTATATAAGCCACTCAACAACCGTTTTTCTAACCAATGTGGGATGGAGTATAAGTTACCAACTTTTGCCAACTTCAATGACACTTTTGGAATTAATTTCTCATTCATTCGTTAACAGTTTTAAATGCCACAAAATTCATTATTAATCTATTCATGGAGATGAACATATTAGGATTTAAAATTATCAAAAAAGATTAATAATCCAATTCAAAGATATTTAGTTTCAAATTTAGCTAAAACTCATGTTCAAACTTGTTCAAAACCCACTTATTTTCCAACAACTGTGCTAGTGAATGGGTCTCTATCGGAGGTAGTTCAAATTGAAAAGAGGTCTCTGACAAGGTGATCCGTTTTCTCCATTTATGTATGACCTTGCTGCTGAAGGTCTCAATTCCATGTTGGACAAAGCCATTAGGCCAGGCCTGTTAAGTGGCATTGAGGTTGGGAATTAAGGCTTGAAACTCAACTATTTGCAATTTACTGATGACACAATAATTTTCTACAAGCCAGAGGCTCAAGAGGTATGTTGCATTAAAAGAATCCTAAGGGGATTTGAGTTAGCATCTGGTCAGAAAGTAAATTTCTCAAAAAAATATGATTTATGGCATTGGAATCACATAACCTCCACTTAATAATCTAGCAAGCCTTCTCAGGTGCAAGGTGGGGAGCTAACCAATGAAATATCTTGGCCTACCTATGGGCATAAGTCCAAGACTAGTTAGGAATTGGGAACCCCTAATAGAGAAATACAAGAAAAGGCTGGTATCTTGGAAGAGAAAATACCTTTCTAAGACTGGAAGAATCCAACTCATCAAAGCTACCCTATGTTTACATATTTACTACATGTCTTTGTATAGGATGCCAAGAGTGGTGTTAACCCAACTTGAAAAGATCCAGAGGACGTTCCTACGGGGTGATGAAAACTCCAAAAAGAAGCTCCATCTTGTGGGCTAGGAGAGAATCACACAGAGCAAGGAATCATGTGGCCTTGGTGTGGCTGGCTTAGGAGTGAAGAATGCAGCTTTTTTGTTGAAATGGTGGTGAAGGTTTAGGAGGAAGAAAAGTAGCTTATGGAGGGGGGTCATATGCAAAAAGTATGATGGGTTACTAATTGAGTGGATGCCATCCATGAAAGACCATGTAAGAAACTCCACAATGTGAGAGGATATTCTAAAAATGGGATCCACTAATGGGCTGCTTAAAGATGTGTTTATGAGCAATCACTACCTCAGCATTGGTGATGATGCAGACACTACATTTTGGGAGGATTATTGGGTGAATGGGCAGCCCTTAAAAAGCCAATTCCCTAAGATGCACTTACTATCCCTGCAAAAGGAAGCTTCCATCCACTCTCTCTTCCACAGGGGTCAACAACCACTCTAGAGTCTCCAGTTTAGAAGAGACATGTTTGAATGGGAAACGAATAGCCTCGACTAGCTACTAGCTATCTGCAATCTCAATCAGCCTAAATTGAATAGCAAGGATGAGCTAAGATGGAAGGGTGAGAGTAGTGGGTGTTTTTCTGTGAGGTCACTTTGTCAGGGCCTTGAGCTCAAGTTAGGAAGGCCTAGTTCTAGCCTAAGCAAGGTGTGGGTAAAGTTCATTCCTCCCAAAATTCAGTTATTCAACTTGGATGGCCCTTATTGACAGAATATCGTCTAAGGATCTGCTAACCAAAAGGAAGATCATTTCACCCACTAGTCTACTATCATGTGAGCTTTGTTGGGCTAACTCTAAGTCAACATCTCATCTGTTTGTGGAATGCTACTGGGTTTGGAGAGTTTGGTCTAGCATGATTTGCTGGTGGGGGTTATCCTGGGTCTGCCCTCGTAATCTCAATAGTCTCATGGCATGGTGGTAAGGGGTGAATGCTGGAAGGCTGCCTAAGAGAAATTGGAGTTGTGTTTTCTATGATATTCTGTGGTCAATTTGGTTTGCTCGAAATAGAAAAAGGTTTCTTCATAAAGATGTGGAGTAGATCTCTGTAATTGAAGAAGCCAAAGTAAAGGCTGCATTATAGACCAAAGCATGCCTTGATCCAACAGTTTTTCCGGTTAATGATTTGTTGAATAGTATTGAGTTAGTAAAGAGTTTGAAACTCAAGTGGACCTAAAATGCTTAGGTTTTGGGGTAGAACCCCTTAGGTGGCTTGTCGTTCTTAGGTATCCTTGTGAAGTTTTTTTGTTTTTAGTGACTTTTTTTAAATCTCATCATTCATCAAAAAAATTACTTCTAAAATTTCTCTAGCCATGTGTAGACACCCCGATTTAACCCCACCCAATCTTAGGTGAATCCGATGATGAAAATAGGTGGAACAAGTGCTTCAGTTCGATCCTCGGAAAGTGATCCAAGCTCGAAATTTGAACTTTAACCATCAAAAACCTTCAAAACCAATAACTTGTTGTACAAGCAATTCCTAAACATGGCGACCGCCAACTCCATTATGACGACCGCCAATAGAACTTTGTGAAAACATTTCCAACATGGCGACCGCCATTTCCAACATAGCGACCGCCAACTCCAAATGGCCTGACGTGTCTAAAAACGTGGCAACATCTCATTGGTTGAAGAATTCTATAAATACCGCACACCAGCGTACGTTTTTAGTACGAATTTGGAGTGAGAGAGACTGCCGATATACCGAGCGATTCCGATCCCCGACGCCGAAACCCTGCCGATATACCGAGTCCCGAATCTCCAATACCTACATTGAAGCCTACATTGCTTAGATCACCACCCGAGAATTGAACAATTGGAGCTCATTCTACTGACTTGAGGATTCCCCGGTAACCTAGTTACCTCGTTTGGATCCCCGACCCTTCTAACTCCACTTTCTACCCCTTTAGAATGGTCGGGTTTAATTTGATCAATTCATTTTAATTATATTCTCGCATCACTTATGTAGTTGTTATATTCTTACATTACTTTAAATTCTAGTTTTAGTTCACTTAGCCTATTCGCTTCATTTACTTACCTTCATTATTAAGTTTATTACCAATTGTTAAATTATTAAATAGTTCTAATATTTGTTTTAACAATTACAATTTATTAATATTGTTAATTATCATAATTTAAGCACTTACATGGTAAATGGTTATAATAGTCAATATTATACCCATTTAATTCAAAAGTCTCATTTCTTTTCATTTTCTTTCTTTTATGATAATTAAACGTTCTAACACTTTATTTCCTTTCCTTAGTGTTCTAGCATTTAATTTTGTTTAATCTAAATTCCTATTTTCATAACATTCTATTTTATTTTCTTGTAATGTAGTTTATTTCTTTTCTTTTAGCTTAATCCCAACAAAGTGATTCCCTGGTTCGTACCTTAGCCCCCGGACCTTCTTTCTCTGGTAAAATGCTTTTAAGATCAGTTCGTCATTTTTGTTTTTTTTTTATTTTTCTCAAAAACTAAGTGGCGATTCTATTTTCAATAAAAGGAAATTTTCAAAAGTTGATTTTCAAGGTGTTAAAGTATTTTTTAAAACATCTTTGAATTCTCACATTTGTTTTTTTAACCCCCAAATCCCAACGCTACACCATGAGAAACTGTAAGTAACAAACATGGTAAAAATATGAAGAAAAAAAAAAGTTCAAATAAAATGAAATTTTTTTCATAACAGTCCTGCAAGTCATTACTTATTGAACAGCTGATGGAGATAAAAGAAATTCAATATTCAAGTATTTTTAGAGGTGGAACTTACCATTTGCACTTGTATAAATGCACTTTATATAGATTGTTTATTTATTATTTATCACTCAATGAGGGGCAATAAGCGATAGCCAACATTTTAATTTAAATAAAAGCAAACAAAGCCTTATGCAAAATAAAAATAAAAAAATAAGTGACCCCTCACTTTTTTTTTTTTGGGAAGAAGACGAGTAGAATGAATATAGGAAATTACCCAGACGCAAGCATACATTTGGGGCTCACGTGCAAGCTTGTAAGTTTTCGTGTTCCTTACAGTTTTAAGAACTTCATTAAATTACAAAACGTTGTGAGTAAAACTAATTTAGGAATTCAATTTAGTAGAGGCACAATTTCAAGTGTAATGAGATTTTTTTTTCATAATCAAGCAAAGCAAAAAGTTTTTTTCCATGATTAATAGATATAAACTTTAAACAATCATTGGTAAGTAGAATATATCAAAGTAAATTTTACAAATGTATTTAAAATTTAAACATTATAATAATTTAAAAAGTATATTTTATAATTAATTGCGACAGATTTATATTTGAGCTTGAGAAAAAGTGAAGGTCGAAAGAGGAAATAGAAGCAACGGCAGAAAGAAATTTTAGCGACAGCACAAAGCCGTCGCAACTATTTGCATCAACAAATACAATCTTTTGCGACAATGTATTAGATGATGCAAATGCTATTATAAAAATTCCCATCTTTTGCTACTGTTTAAATTGCCATCGCAAAATTCCAAACAATCTTCTTCAATGGTTTTTTGTTGGTTTGAAAAAGTAGATACAATATTTTTTTGGTTTTGTGCGTGTGACCTAAGATTTTTTTTTGTCTGCGTATTTTTTTGTTTTGATTCTTTAATTCAATTTTTTTTTCCCATTCGATGATCTAACTTCCTTTTATTTTTTATTAATGTTTTTATTTTTTCCGGTCTCAAATATTTTTGCAACGACAAAACAACCATCGCAAATACTATTTTTGCCACTACGGCACAAATATTACTATATTTTTTTGCTACTACTTAATGCTGACGCAAATAATAATTATAACACAATATATTACTTTTAGCAACGGAATCATACCGATGCAAAAAAAATTAAATTTTGAAACAAAATATATTTATCAATTTGTTCACCTTCAATTGTTCATTCATAATTAACGTGCAATTGCTATAGCAAAATATTATTCATTAATTCTTTATATCAAAATATTTATATTATACATTCATTAATATCAAAATGTTAACAAAATATAATTTAATTAATATAAATCAAAATTATTTAATAAATGTTAAAAAATGCACTTTTAAAACTCTTCGAATTTTAGATAAAAATGTACAACATAAAATAAATAAAAATCTAATAAATAGACTAACATACACGTAAGATCAGCCACTTTGCACCACCATCAATTCTCTCTCCTTATTCAAAACCAGAAAATTATTGAAATTAATTTGAGATATAATAATTTTTCAAAACATAAAATATATATCTATATATACACGAACTAATAAAGTTAACAATTTAAACATATAAGTATGACTTTTTAATAACCAAGTTATACAGTTTGCAAGAGAAGATTTTGATAAAATTTAAATTAAAAGTATCAATTATCAACTACATCGCACGACACAATATTATAATTTATTTAAATAAAAGCTTAATGAAATCATTTTAAGTATGCAAATTCAAGGGATATGACATGGTTGTTAAAGTTGCTATTGATAATCATGTTAGTAGTAGCTTATTATTATTATTATTATTATTGTGTGTGTAGTTGCATGGATGTAATGGTGTTTTCTCATTTTAATATAAATAAGTGTGCTTACCTATTCAGTTGGATACGACTTCCTATTATTTTATTTCTTCTAATAGGGTATCAGAGCCACTATGAAACCCTAACCTCTTTTAGCTTCCAAACCTTAGTCTCCTCCATTGCCGACAGCTTCCACCACCCCAAAACCCTAGCCACAATGTCGAAACCCTAGCCAAACCACTGACCTTTCCAGCAAGCTTTTTTCTCTGTCGCACAACCACACAAACTAGCGCCGAAATCCACCATCACCCATCATCGACCCCCTTCAACCCTTCCACAGTCATCACCGACCACCAAACCAGCACCGACGACCACCATCGCCCATCGTCGACCCTCGTCGACCTTGCCCCAGCCACCACCGACCACCTTCGCCCTTCGTCGACCGCCGACCGCCGACGACCCTTCCACAGCCCTCGACAGCCTCCCTTCAGCGCCGGAGACCTTTATTCTCCCCCTTTCCAGCGCCGACGACCTCAGTTCTCCCTCTTTCCAGTGCCGACAGCCCCTCTCCTCTCTTCTAGTCCAGCAGCCTGTAACTCTAGCAACCCTAGCTTCTCTCGGTACCTCCCTCCATGCTAGCCGACTGGTGTAAGCACTATCTGATTCTATGTTTCTTCCTCTCCTTGTTCTGACAGCCCAAAGGTAACCCTAACTGCTAGTTTGATGGTCTAAGGGCTACTGCATTGTTTTTATTTTATGAAGATGAGTTGAAGGTGTGTTTCATGATCCATATATGAATGATTAAATGTGTGGGTGCGTTCTATTGATTGTTGGTGTGTTTACTCTTGATTCCTTGAGTTTTGCCATTGAGCTAATGTGATGTCGACGGAAAGTTTCACAAGAGTTTAGGATTCTCCAATAAGAACTGATAGACAAGGAGAAATCACGGATGTATTTTCGTCATCCACACAATTAGTGGATTTGAAGTTGACTGGACCGTAAACATATGTATTATGGAATAAGAAAATTTTACTTACAGTTGAAAAGTATGGAAAAAGAAGACCATTTGTTTGAAGATCCTCCGGAGAATGGATCTAATGAGTATAAGCGATGGAAGCGAGATGACGCACGATTACTAAGTAAGATGTTGAATTCTATAGAGTCCTCCGTTGAGATTCTGGTAGCTAATGCCACGACTGTTCGAGAGGTATGGGCCATACTCGAGGAGACATTTGCCTCGACTAATGACCTGTCCCGGTTATATAATGTCATGCGAAGTATTTTTCGGATACAACAGGGAGATTGCTCTTTTTCATATTATTTTACAAAGTTCAAGGTATTAGCAAATGAGTATGATCGATTGGTACTTTTTACCAATCAATATGAGGTTTTTCGCGAGCAAAAGATGCAATTTTTGATAGTTTGCTTCCTAGTTGGGGTGAACCAGCAACTTGACTCAACACGTTCTCAAATTTTAGCGGGGTCTGACATTCCATCTTTATTTGAGGTCTTACGACGGATGAGTCGAGCCATTAGTAGAGACAAGCCTCGTGGTACTTCTACTGATTATAGTGACCATACAGCCTTAAGGGCATTTCGTGATGAGAGTAGAGGTGATTTTCGTGCTAGAGGTCGTGATGGCGGCTGAAGTGATGGAGGCCGAGGGGGTAGAGGTCGTGATGGAGGACGAGGCAGAGGTCGAAATGGACATGACATCAGGTCCTGCTACTATTGTGGAGAGTAAGGACATTTACAGAGCTCGTGTTGGAAGCTACATAGGCGTCCTACATTCTCTATGGCCAATGCCGTGGCCGAGTATGATGCTCATCCCCCTTCTTCTGAGCGGAGAACTATCGATATGACGCAGGAGAAATATAATCAGTTCATTCATATACAATTAGGAACATAGCCGATACTCCATCTGCCACAGTTGCAGGTAATCCAGCTGCATGTATGGCCACCCGCAAATCATGGGTGATAGATTCGGGTGCTTCTGCCCATATGACCCACTCCACATGTACTTTTTCATTTTATCAGTTAACCTATGAACACAGTGGGATGACTGTTGCCAATTGAGAAACTTTGGAGATAAAAAGGTAAGGAGTAGCTCTCTATCTCCATCCATTACACTATCTGATATTTTACATACTACTGCTAATCCGTTTAACCTACAATATGCGAGTCATATTACTAGAGATCCGAGCTGTTCAGTAACTTTTTTTTCCTGATCATTGTGTTTTTCAGGATCTAGTTTTGAGAAATACTATCAGTAGAAGACGGGTGGTAGGTGGTCTGTATGTGCTGGATGAAACTTTGGATGTTGCATGCTCTGTGCGATCGTCTCAGATATGGGATATACATTGTCGGCTGGGTCATCTCTCCTTGCCAAGTTTAAAGAAACTATGTCCCAGTTTAAGTCAGATTACACAGTTAGAATGTGAATCATGTAGATTTGCTAAACACCTGCATGTGTCATATGTGTCCAGAAAGAATAATAGAATCAGGAGTCTTTTCTCTTTAGTCCTCTCAGATATTTAGGGCTCGTGTTCTGTCACTTCTCTATTTGATTTTCGGTATTTTGTGACTTTTGTTGATGACTATTCTCACATTACTTATTTTTATCTTATGAAAAAGCGATCTGAATTACCTATTGTGTTTATTGCCTTTTATAATGAAATCCACACTCAATTTGGCACAACTATGAAAATCCTCCGTAGTGATAATAGAGGTGAGTACGTTGGTGGCTTGCTGGATTCATACATGCGTACACATGGGATTATTCACCAGACATTATGCCCTGACACACCTCAGCAGAATGGGGTGGCTGAGAGAAAGAATAGGCATCTCCTGAAAACTGCACGTGCCTTGATGTTTCGAGTTCCCAAAGTATTCTGGGGTGAAACTGTGATGACCACTTGCTATCTGATTAATAAATTGTCTTCCTCTGTCATACATGGTGCTACACCCTTGTCAGTTTTACTTTCTCAGCAGATTTTTTTTCTTTACCACTCAAGATCTTTGGGTGTGTTTGTTATGTGAGAGATACTAGGCCGAATGTGACAGTTGGATGCTCGCGCACTAAAGTGTGCCTTCATGGGATATCCTAAAACCCAGAAAGGATATCGGTGTTATAGTCCTGACTTGCGATGATTTATTATTTCCTGAGATATGGGGTTTATTGAATCTACTCCATTCTATGGCTCGGCCACTACACCTTTCTCCTGTGTTGATGATGATTTAGATTAGATTCTACTGTATTAGTCCTCCCCTGGTTTACCAGTGACATCTTCTCCCGTAGCCAGTCCTCCGGTTGATAT
>JAULJZ010000023.1:9331535-9351683 GCA_032270985.1 Heliamphora pulchella
CACTTAGTTTTTGTTTAAATACTCATGTCGAACGCACAATGCCACATGAAATGTCTAGGCAAAGTAAGAATGTTTCGATTAACATAGTTATTCAGTAAAATCATAATGACTAAGAAAATATACGAAGAGTTGAGAAAAAATATTATAATACCTATATATAAAAATAAGCAAATTCAAAATTGTAATAATTATAAAGGTATTAAGTTGATCACCATACGATGAAATTGTGAAAAAAGTAATTCAACATCTTCTAATGTTAACAACAACATTATCACAGAATCAGTTTGATTTTATAATTGGTAGATCAACTATGAAAACAATATACCTACTGAGAAAATTAATTGAGAAATATAAAGAAAAGAAGGGAGATCTTCACATGGTTTTTATATACTGAAAAAAGACCTATGATAGAACATCTAGATATATCATATGGTAAGCAGTGAAAAGAAAGAGAGTGACACGAAGTACATTGATGTGACAAGAGACGTGTACGATGGAACTGCTACGATAATTAGATCACCCGCAAGAAAAACAAATGAATTTTCGACTACAGTAAGATTACACTAAGGATCGACTTTAATCTTTGCTTTAGATATGGAAGAACTGACTAGACACGTGCAAGATGATGTTCTATGATGTATGTTGTTTGCTAATAATGTTGTCTTTGTGGATAAGGCTAGGAGTAGAGTTAACACTAAGTTAGAAAAGTGAAGAGAAGTTTTGGAGTCAAAAGGTATTCGCGTAAGTAAGAACAAAACCGAATATATAGAATAAAGTCTTCACAGTAATAGGAGTATTAAAAGTTAAGAAGTAAATATTCAAAATCAAGAGATAACCTAATAGTGAATATTTTCGCTATCTAGATTCGATTATTAACAAAGATGGAGAGATTGCAAATAATATAACTCATAGAATCAAAGTTGGTTTGCTCAAATGCAGAGGTGCTTTTGGCATTCTATGCGATCGACGAATGCTTACAAGATTAAAAGAAAAAAATTATAGCAAAGTCTTTAGGCCAGCGATTCTATAAAGGACAGAATGTTGGGCTACTAAAAAAATCACATAAGTAAGACGAGTGTTACTAAAATAAAAATATTAAGGTGAATGTGTGGTAAAATTAGAAAAGATAAAATTAAAAATAAAAATATTCGTGAAATAGTAGGAGTCGCACCAATTGAAAATAAGTTAAGAGAAAATAAATTAATTTAATTTGGCAACATATAATGTAAACCAATTGATGCAGTTGTAAAGAAAAGTAACAAAATCATAAGTAATGGAAGCACTAGGGAAAGAGATAGGCCTAAATTGATATAAGATGCCATATTAAAAAAATATATAAACTTATTAAGACTAACTTATTTAACAGAGCAAAATGACATAAAAGGATTCATATAAATGACCCTACTTAATTAAGACAAAGGCTTAGTTTGGTTTGGTTAATACTCAACCACAACCATTGGCACGAACTGACATATATGAAAAAGTGTTTTAGAGGTTAATAAGAATAAGAATAGGAATAGGTTAGTTTTAGCTTCATATATATAAAACTATCTTCTTCCAACCAAAGACAATGCATCCGTGTGTATATCCCCATGTATCTAATTTTTTATTCTTTCTCGATGAGTTCGTGTATCCTAAAATTTAAAATCTGATGTTTCTGGACTCCTAAATATATATACCTACACATGAGTCCATGTAACATAACAACTAAGTCAACTTAAAAGAAAAAGGGAAAAATAGAAGTAAAAGTTCATACAAAGGTACCAAAAGAAATAGGTGCAATCTTGTAGACATTATGTACACAAAAAGGAACAAAAACCAATATGCTGACTATATAACTTCTATATATCTAAAAGGGTGTAAAAATCCCCACAAGGTCAACAAAAAGAAATTATTTTTGTCCAAATAGCTTCACATGTAGATGACCGAGGAAAGAAAGTTGCCTTAGGAGTACCTTTCGAACACTCTATCTATTTATGTGGGAAGACAGCATCCCCTATCCAATCAGAGACCAATAAAAAGAAGCTATAGAAAGCAATTCGTTCTTAGACCCTTCCTAAACCAAAGTGTCTTCCACGGTTCCACCCCATCTTGAATGGATCGGTCCTGAAGCATTCCAAAAAATACCTCAACAGATTCCACCTCTCAATTCGTCATAACCCTTTGACAAACAGGTGCCAAGCCACTCCTACAGGAGAGAAGCCAGTAATCTTCCACTCTTCCACTGATATCTGAAAAGGTCTCCCTCGAAGGCCTCTAGGCTCCAGCACACACCAAAGCACATGCCAAAACTTCACTCTTCACCCATTTCCCCCTTTAAGGCCCATATACTTGGAGAACTCCTCCTCACCTTCACAATAATTTTGCAATGCACAGTCCTTACGTCCCCTAATGACATTCATTTACCAATCCCCCAAGCATGACCATATGTAACCCCCACCCACCCCCTAATGACATTCATTTACCAATCCCCCAAGCATGACCATATGTAACCCCCACCCACGCGCCCGCAAAACATATGCTTGACCTTTGGATGGTAAACCATCTCCATATTAATGACGTTTCCTTTTGGAAAGAGTTCACTATTTACAGATAAACCCAGAGGCCTCACACCACCATCAAAGCACAACAACACAAGACTCAATACCCTGAGCTCATCCTCTCCAATCCCATAGAAAATGATAGTATCATCAACAAACATGTGTTGAACATCATTTCATCCTTCCCTATTTATAATCTCAAAGTCCATCAAACAATTATCACCTACCACATTAGGCATCCACATTCTTTTGATAAATCTTATGATTTCAACTAACCTCCCCACGAGTTTCACCCTGATGAATAAACTCGTTGGCTCCAGCAACCACTGACCACCACCGAGTCTCTCTCTCTCCCTCCCCCCTTTTGGCTAGAAGCTGAGAGACTTTGAGACATCTATTTTTCCAAATGTTCCATTATTTTTTTCCACTAATAAAGGTTATTCATTTGCGGCACCAAGGAGCACGAGTCACATACTATCACATAATTCTTCCCTAAGCTTATTCATCTGCAAGTTGGCAACTGGTGAGGTCATTCATCTCTTGTAGTTTCTTCCTCGTTAGTTTCTTAACTTTAAAGGCAAAGCATTATTCTCCTTTGTTTAATCTCTTTAAGAATCAGAAGTAATTATCTTACCAGTCCAACACAAGAAAAGGCATGAATCAACTCAAAGATAATGAAAGTTTCTTTGATTGCAATAAATTAAAATGTGGAACTAAAAAGTTAAATGGAGTATTGGGAGCCATTGCTTTAATACATAAAAGTTATTCAATACCATAACTATTTAAGCACAAAACCAACTGCGGTGGAGGGAGGGATGTTTTTGCACATGACAACAGGTTTATTTTGATTAGTAAGAAAACAATGTTGTGGGTTTCATACAACATATTAATTTCCTTCATAGGTTTTTCTACTTAAAAAAATTTAAGAGAATTTCTTTGTTTTCTATTATATTATAGTTGTCTTCTATTTCGTGTGTTATCACGTGTATGATGTAATAATAGTATCAGGGTACAGCTTGGTCTGACCAATAAATGAATCATTGACCCTTGCCCCATCCCATTTTGAAGCCCCGCTGCTTTGTGAGATAGCTTCAATTATACCTTGATTGATAATACAGATTATGAGACTTTGCTAAAGAGGACATCATACATGGCAAAAGGAACAAAATCAATCATAAATCTAATACTCCTAAAAAGAACAACGGTTACAAGAAAAAGTGCCACTCACCTTAAGCAAGACTTGCACCTTAGTGAGAAAACCCAATCTGTTTTTACAACCATGTGAAGTGTTGTCACAAATCGTTTCAACTCTATCCCTTTGTTCCATGATATAGGCTTCGAGGGAAATGTTGCACAAGAACCCTGAAATTGAATGACAACTGAGCATCATAAGTAAATTTTTCCAGACTCTTCAATCATTTGATATTTAGAATCATTCTTTAATAAATGATTAAGCATTCAATGATCAAAAACACAGAATTTCAACCAGCATATACACAAGGTACATGCACATATTTTGTTACATAAGCTAACATTATAAGTTGGTGGGATTAGTAGTTTTGGTAAGTGGTTTCATCTTTAAAAACAATGCCAATTGGCAATATGAAAAATAGTTGGTTATTGCTTTAGACTAAAAAGGCATGCCTCACCTCTAGTATGTACAAATATCTGAATGATCAAAAAATTCAGACAGGCAAGTACATAAGTTCACAATAGCAAATAAGAATCTGCAACAAAAAAAATGCACTCATTGTTTAAACATCCCTTTTTTTATTATTCATATGTATAGCCATAGCTAAGCGAAAAACAGTAACAACACAGAGACTAAAAGAGCAGCCTGGTGTACGAAATTCCTGCATATACGGGGTCGAGGGAGGGGAGCAGACCACGATGGGTCTATAGTACGCAGTCTTACCTTGCATTCGCAAAAGACTATTTCCACGTCTCGAACCCGTGACCTCCAGATCACGCGGCCACAACTCTACCGTTACGCCAAGGCTCCCCTTCTAACAACACATACACTACCTCAACTTAATATGTTCATCTACCAATGCCAATTTGCACCGGTAATTAAACTCTGAAATGATCATGAGATCAGGCTTGGTAAAAATCATTCTCAAAAAGTTTAGTTTAGTATTAACGATGATCATTCTTGATTTTAGTCAAAATTGCATAAAAAATGAAATAATCCAGGATTATTGAACAAAAGTAAAATACCTTATCTTCCATATGGCCCACAAGAAAATATCTAAAAAATCAAAACAGTCATAACCTGCCAGCCTCTAAAAACTTCACCCAACACCGCTTGTCATGCAATCATAATTCTTCAAAAAAGGAAACCAAATTTGGTATCATCATAAATATAGTGTTCACTTATGCTGCCTCCCCTAATAATTGTTTTTGACATACACGTACATGGAAACAGATTTAAGTAAACTTATTTTGTAAAATAAAGGGAACTTCAGGAATGCATAATCCTGATATACCTCTACTTTTCATAACTACATCAAAACAATGAAATGTCATTGCCAGTAATTTATTTACCTGCATCTGATGGGTTACCAACGCCATTATCTCCGCTGTACTGACACAACCATTTACCCGGAAAATGGCTTTAAAATGTTACCCTAAAACCGTGAGCAAGACAAAGGATTTAGCACTATAAACACATCAAAAAAATGCCAATAATTCATTCCAATTTACAAATAAATACAATAAAAGACGTGGATGTTCAGTCATAACCAAAATTTCAAGACCCAATTGAATCAAAAATACAAAAATTCAAAATTACAGTACTTATAAAGCTAAGCATTTCCCCATCTACCGACCGCGGAGGCTCCAGCATAACTGGAAGGCCCTCCTTTCGTTCCCAACCCTAGATAGCAATATGCTACGTATGTATACACAACTGCGTGTATGTATCGATCTATTTTATATACATTTATGAGAGAGAATTGGGGTGCTTACATTATATTCTGATCTATGCTTCTTTCCAACGGGAAGAAGGGTAGAGGGTTGTTGATGATGATGACGACGATGATATATGAATTTATATATGTGTGTGTGTATATGTATATATAATATGAAGTTGACTATGTAAGACTTGATAAATGCCCCACTACACAAAACTGTGTGTTTCTAGATTAGAGAGAGAGAGAGAGAGAGAGAGAGAGAGAGAGGGATTTGGATATGGATAGAGGAGACGAAGAAAGTAGGAGGAAGGTGAAAATGCCGAAATTAGGGGTTATGAAGAGAGCTTTTCATTGTTTGACAACGGATAAAATGTCAACAATGGTTTTTGGCGATTTTAAGGAGTACAAATAGATGGATTATGTTTCTAATTTGGGATATTATTTTATTCGGTAAATTTATTAGAATTTGAAAAATTAAAGTCCATGATACAATAACTTCAAATTAAATATAAAAATAATAATTTTATGTGCACAGCTGTGAGTCACATAATCAATTACAGTTCTTTTACAGAATTGTAGGTCCCACATGTGTGACCCGCAATCCTATGAGAGGATTGTGATCAATTCTATGTCTCACGACATTGTATGTAGCATAGCTCCAAAAAAATGTTAATTTCTAATATGGTATTTTTTATTATTCTCCTCTACCACAAATAAAAGCTTACTCCAAATTTTGATTTTTCAATTTGGCAAAAAAATATACCTTATTAAATACTCGAAGGGTGGTATATAAGTAATTATTAAGTGTTTTTGGTGCAATACTATGTTTTATTTATTAAATAATAATTCATTAGATACTGAATAAAATATTAACACAAAAGTGATAAACCATATTTAGATTAATAACTGTTATGATAGAACACCGCCTAAACTTATTTTAAGAGCAATAAGTAATTACTTGCGGCAGTGTTCATGTTTCCAAAGAAGTAATTACATCATAGAGATGTGTTGTTTAAAATCAAAGTAGTTATTTTGAATTTTTAAATTTATTTGTAAAATTAATGAAATAAAATTTATACAAAAGGTAACAAAATCAAAATCTAAGGATAATATGGTCATTAAAAAAATACACAAAAGTTTAAGTCAGTGGAGACAACAATTAGTGTTCTCTATTTATATAAAAAAATAAATAATATAATTAATTAAAAAATATACAAAAGCTCCATTTGTGGAGACACCAATTAGTATTCTATCTTTATATAATAAAATAAATAAAATAACTGGTTGTAACTTATCTAACAAAAGACATTATTGTTGTTTTGACATTCTCGAATATTTCATTGTAATTGTTTTAATATTTCTACGTATAATTTCAATTCAAAAGGCTATAACAATTTATGCATTTGTTATACCCAATCCCCGTTTAACCCGAATCATTCTAAATCGTTATTAGATTTCAAACGGAAAATTATTTTAAAAATTAAATTTGATCACCAATAAACAATTTTATACTTTTTCTCCCAATTTTCTATACTTTTTCTCTCAATTTTCCTAGGGAAAAAAACATCTAGTATGTTTTTTTTTTGTTATTGTTTTTTTTTAAAATAACATGAGAAAGTTTAAAACATACAGCATTGATAGATGGTATTTGACATTATTAAAACTATTAGTTTATAAATTGTAATTTATAGTAAAAATTATAAATATTTAGTAAAAATTATAACTTGTAGCTAAAATAAAAAAAAAGTTATAAATTATAAAGTTGTGAATATTTAAAAAAACTTATAACATATAACTAAAATTAATAATAAAAAACTAAAAATTATTAGCAATAACTTTGTTAAGCACCGCCCCTTCCTTGCTTCTGGCAAAGCTGCTGTCTCCATGAGAAACTTAATGAATAACCTCAGGCCAGCCGAGCTCCCCGGCCCCCAAGCAAGCAAGGAAGGGGCGAGTTATTTTTTTGCTATTGTTTGAAAAGTTATCATTTTTAGAAAATTATTTTTTAAAACAATTCAATGAGGAAAATGCAAATACCAACACTTGGGAGTTTGTATCTCTACAAACCTTTAAAAATAAAAAATAAATAAAGGTAAAACATTACCAGATGGAACAAAAGCGCAATATGCCCTTTTGTAAACAAGCCGCGGCTGATTTGATCGAATTCCAAACAAGCTAGAGCCCAACCCATGAGAAATGCATTATTCCTCCTGGTCAAGGCTCCCATCGGTTTTATGTTTTTCAATTAGCAAATCAAAGCTCGACTGGGTGCCATTTTCCCAATATTATAGAATAGAATGGCAAGAGGCTATGGCTACTAGAGTGGGAGAGCCGAGTTATGCATGACTTATGACACAGTTCAAGTATCTTATGGCACGGTTCAGACAACATTTGTGTATTGCAAGTACACTTGAGTGATGTGTTATTAGTGCTTTTCAAAAAAGAAAAACAAAAAAAAATAGAAATAGAAAACAGAGAAGGAACTTAGAATCACTCTTACTAAAAGGATGTTCTCCACTAAAAGTTGAGAGTGCATAAACAACGCGAAAACACTGGCACTTGAAATCTTTTGGCATCAATTAATTCCCTTGGGACGAAAACCACAATCAAAGCATAAACACCAAAACTGTCCAATCTTCCTGAGTTGAACCCAAAGCCAGAGCATAATATTCATAATATGAAATTTAAAAGTTCAAACGTCTTCCTAGACACTGGCACGCCCTCTGAACCCGGCCACGAGAAACAGTAGCAATAGATCTGGGCAAGACAACAAACTGCCAACATTTTTACTCACACAAGTGGAAGAACCAGAAAACTCAACCCACTCCCTAGCATTTCATGTTTCGAGCATGGCCACTAAGTTCGAGGCTCAGATAAGAAAGAAAAGAAAAAAAAAATTGCCAAGGGTTCCACAGCTACTAAGCCGTGGCCAAATTAGAGCGTTCAAATCAGTTACATCTTGAAACGAGAATGAAATTCAACACATCCGAGTGCCTTGCATAAACAAACATTTTTCCTTGGCACCACCATATACTTGCCCACTGCCCTGCACAATACAAGCGATGTGATATCAATCGGTCATCAACTTAATCAACATTCGTAACAATTAAATGAAAGGAAATGGCTTGCCTGCTGTTGGGTTTCCACGCAGGGTGCTGTTGGAATCTGTTGGGTGCACGCCGGGTCCCACTTTGATGATATAAACCATTCATTTTATAGACCCCACAGGGTAAATCATCCATTCAAAAAATTAAGTTGATAGGATATTGTTAACTGCATGAACAAGTCATGTCTTTAAAAAATGAACGGTGCGATCTATTTACCACTTATTTTTTATGAAGACAAATATGATTTGTTCAATCACTTAATATTCGGTTAACTTGATTTTTGCATCGATGATCTACACATTGTAGTCTATAAAATGAACTGTTTTAATCATCGAAGTAGAACCTGACGTGGGCCCCACAGGCCCGAACAGCACCCTGCTGTAGGAAACCCCAACATCAGGCAAGCTTAACCCTTAAAGAAACTACAATCTAAACTAGCAATACCTGACATCTTGTCTAATTGATCCAAAACACCAGTGTTCAGGAAAATGGTTTCTGATCCCAAGGAAAAAGAAAATACCCACTTAGAGATTTTGTTTCCCATCAATCAATCATAACGGACATCTACACGAACAGTTCCAGTCTGCCGACCATAAAAATTACCCCCACCACGCTTCGAGTGACCTTGACTTCTCTCCCGGCCCCTTGAGCCCATAGGCTGAGAGCCATCTGTTGGCCCTTCAAAATTGTTGGATTTGTTGTTATTGTATTGTCCAATTGGCTGGTACTCATAATGTGAATTCTGTCTCTGTCTCTCTCGGTTTGAAGAAGTATTATGCTGCCTGTTATCTTGTCCAGCTATGCTCCAATCCCCACGAAATTCATGCCCCCTGCCAGAGCGATGGTTTGGGTTTCCAATCTTCCGGAATCCTGATGAAAAGCGCTGCTCATTTTGAGTGTCCATACTTGCCACCGGCGCCGGTTCAATCATGTTAACAGAGCTTTGGTGTGGGGAGTAAGAACGACCTCTAAACAAAGCTACTTTCCGCTCTCTCTTAGGCTCCTGATGCTCTAGATTTGGCACTTCTGCTACATTCTTCTGTTCAGGCAGAGATTGATCAACTGGAGAATACACCATACGTTCCCCGCTCTCCTTGCCATGATGATGCGGAAGTTGCACCCTTTCCTCCGAGGATGAATGCATTTTAATAGCACTACCAACTTCAGCAGTAACAGTTTGTCCTCCACCAGGCCTGTTTCCCCTTTGATTAGGAACTGAATACACCCGGGACTTGGGTTGCCAGTGAGATGATGTACGTTCCCCAACCATGCGGGTTTCTTTCGAAGCAATACTTTTGTCCATTTGACCTATCTCAGGGACTGGACTCTCAGAGGAAATCCTATCAGTGTCTGTGCTATTAGCATTCATGTGATCATGATCATGACTATTTTCCATGCTTCTATGACCTTTAAATGGATGACGCTTTCCTTTGCCAGTTACTCCATGATCTTTCATGACAGCAGAAGTAACAGGCACTGCTGTGCCAGAATTTTCAGGAGTATTCCAGCCATCAGAATCATTCCAACCATCAGATGACTTTATTTGCTCTTTCATAGAATTTACATCAGACTTCAAGGACTGGAGCTGTTCTATGGATTTCTGAACATTCTTGCTGGCGTTAGAAGCAGAGGAGGATCCATCTTGCAAACCCTGGATAAAATCTGACTCCACTGAACCTCTCAGCCGCCACGATCCATGTGCTTTTGATTGCTTATTATGCTTACCATTCCCATTCCTGGACTCAACATTAGACCCTATGTCCCCAAATTTTATGTTACCAAGTTGAGAACTTTCACTGTTCTGAAAATGTTCTGCTCTTCCAACAGTATCATCCAATAAAATGTGATCGACTGAAGACAACACTGATTGCTGGATGTTTCCTTGCTGAGCCAGTTCTTTGGCCACCGGCTTTGGGACATATCTTTCCATCTCTGCCCTCTTGCTTTTCAGATTATTTTGCACGATATTATCACTCTTTGATGTTGCAATAACGTCAGGTATGGTTCTGTGGCTTGCTTCGTCTATAACCTCAGCTTTTTTAAGTGAGCGAACTGGCGCCCAAATAACAGCGTCTTTCTCTCCCATTCTATTAGCTTGTTGGTTTTTTGGATTTCGGCGAGAGAGCTGAGATTTCCACTGGTTATTTATCTTACCACGGGCATCTTGACTGGGTAAAGAAGGGCATTGCTCTAAAGGTTGAATTGCATGCTTAGCATCAATCCTTGGCTGAACTGAACTAGGATCCGACTCCAACTCAGAAGCCTCTTGCTTTCCACTTTCAATGGAAACTTTTTCAGCATTAGTATCTTTTGGCACAGCTGATGGTAAAGCAGTGACAGAGGGTGTATCATCCGGCTTGTGCTTGCTTTTGCTGGTCCTGTTATATTTCCTTCTCTGATGTGCTGAGGGCTCAGCCACAGTAATCAAGTTCATGGACAAGCTTGAGTCACAGCTTGAGCCAACTTCAATAGCAACTTCATTCGATGCAGCATCATTAACAACCACATCAGAATGATTTTTTGGTGCCTCAGTTGGACCAATAGGAACTGACTTTTCAGTCAAGTTCCTTCCCAATGAAATATCCTGCTTTTGTTTATAGCCCGTGCGCTTATTCCTGGAAATACTCCCTTCGTTAGTTTGGGTTGCAGCTTTATAATCGACAGCACTGGCAGTATGAACGTCCTGTTGCAAGGACAAAGGCTGACCATCTGGAAAAACAGGTTTGGATTGCACATTGTCCAACATCTCCGGGAGTGTATCGTTGGACAGAACAGTAGATTCTCCAACCTCAACAGTACTGCTTTTTATAATCAGAGCATTAGTGTTGGAAATAAATGTTGAGCTTGGTGTTTCAGATTTTCTTGCAACTATCACTTGTTCACCAGGTATCTGGCAATCTTCTTGCTCTTGTTGGAGAGGACCACTGGGTGGACCTTTTTCCAACCTCTGGGTTGAAGTATCCACAGCCTGAGTACGCCTGTTCAGCTCTTCCAATTTTGCAAGAGCTTTTGCCTTCTGCTCTCTCGTACGTTCCTCCTCCTCCTTCTGTAGTTGTATAGCGCGTTGCTTTGCTATCTCCCTCATCTTAGCACGCTAGTAAAAGAACATAATAAATAGTATAGAAGCTATACATGCATAAAACCAGCCTAGAATACACACACACACTCACACACTACCTGTGCTTGGCAATCACTTGGATCAAACATTGATGTAAAAAATTCTCCAGATTCTCCTTCATCCTTCTCTTTAAGGTTGATCCCATACTTCTCAGTAGCCTCCACAGATGGCAGGCAGTCTTGCACGGGAACATTAGAACTATGTTCTGAATATGCAGCTGAAACTGCACTGGTAGACTCAGCAGCAAGGGATTTCTTTCGCCACCCATCACCGTCTTGATTGTTGAATCTTTTACCATGAGGTTCAAATCTACATTGCAAATCTGCAAATGAATCCTTCCCAAGACGGAAAATAAGAAATGTGATTGAAGCAGAAGTGAGCTGATCACAAACCTTGAAATGGTTGTCCCACTGGAAGCTGTTGGCTGAAGGGCCTTTTCTGCTGTAGAAATATCCACTTCATGGGAGGCAGGGATAAGATTTCCATGGGTGTGAATTCTACCAAAACATACAGCACCAGTGCCAGCTTCATCCATGAGACAATTAACCTTGGCATCAGCTAATTGCGACCTACCCTTCTGCTCTTCCCTGCTAGGAACGGATGCAGCATCTGGCCGTCCATCAGAAGCCCGGGCTTTAGCATTTAGACCTTCAATTTTTTGTATCAACATTGGATCTTTTGGAGTAACTGGAAATACTTGAGGTGCTTGTGTAAAAGGGGATGTGGCATTTTCTAATTTGTTTACAGAGCTATTGTCAGCTACCTTTGCCCTTCCCCTAGTTTCAGCTAACTTGTCTTTGACAGAATCGGAAGAACTTCTTCCTTGATTGACAAAATTTTGTGGAGTTGAGTCTCCACCAAGAATTCTCCTTTCTGAATAAGTCTCTTCATCATTTCTGTCTTCCAGTCCCCACTCATTATTATGTGGTGATGACCTTGGATGGTCCCGGTGTGGGGCATTAGCTGGTACAGCATGCACCAATTTGTCTTCTGTCAGCTTTTCATCCCATTCATTGTGTTGCTTCAGAAGAACTTTGTATGGTCCTCGAGTATCATCAGGATGACCATATTCCACTTGTTCTGAAACCGCTGTTTTACCCATGGGGCAATGAGGACCAGCTCTGGCATGATTGTTGCCAGGATCAGGAGCATTTTCGCCAGAGTACCTGTTATAAATAGAAGGGCCAGCTGCCATTCCCATAAATGGAATATCTCGTTCATTAGAACTGCAGTAGCCCATAGGAGGACCATAAAATCCCTCATAGGCCACTGGACCAGGATAAAAACCAGGCCTAATTGGCATACCTGGACGAATGTAAGCATCAGGAATGTGGGGTCCGTACATGTCTCCATTTTTAGGATGGTGTCCTCTTGGTCCAGCCCCTGGAGGAGGAACTGGCTGTGAGTTTGCTAAAGCAGCATTTGGAATTTGAGGGCGATAGTAAGGAAATGGTTCAATTGGAAAGCCTCCAGGAGCAAGTGGGGCTGCATAAGGCGGACCTCCTGGAGGTCCTCTATACCAAACACCAGGAGGATGATTTATTGGAGGACCATGCCAAGCATCAAAGTGCTGATATGGAACATTAGCATTTACATAGGGTGGGGGATCCCCTTGCCACTTCTCGACAGTAGGCTGGACCACATCTTCAGCATGTTGGGAACCATCTCTTCTCCATGCATTCACAGTTCTACTCTTGGCATTTGCATTTACAGAAATGTCACCTAAAAATCACATAACAATCAATGATAGTTTAAATAGCTACTTCTCATATCAAATAGAAATACTTAAGACACCATCCTTCTGGAATTAACAGAAAGATAAATTCATGTGCACGAACCAACTGAAGAAGTTACACTCCTCTCTTTTCCCAGGGTTGCTCTGGAAGATGAGCCAGGTCTGGAAGATGAGCCAGGACGACTATAAGAGCCATGGTCTGTCATGAATTGTTGATCAAGTAATCAATAAGATACACAAAAATCCACTCCAGAGAGTACACAAGATTTTTCCATAAATTGTCAGCAATGATTTCATATGAAATGCAATTGAAGAACGTACTAAATAGAAGAAAGTAATAGCCCGTGCCATCAAACTGGTTATCGCATGTAAATAAAAAATGTGACACAATACTCTGTTAGTATTAATGTACCCAAGGAATAACACACCAACATCCCCGGGCATATAGAGGTGAAAAATAATGCCAACAAGGTCATCAAATACATAGAAAAAGAAAGCAAGTTACAACTAAAGTAGAAACTTTCCAGATCATTGAATGAAATTTACCATATACAATAGAAGACTGATTAAAGATCAAGTTTAGTAGGTTATGCATGCCTTGAAAACTATCTAATAGACAAAAGGAAATCCATTAAAGCCTTTTCACTGCAAAATAATGTGATAACTACATAGAAACCCATAAATAGACAATAGTAAACAATTAACCGGGCAAGACTGCAAAATATACAACGAGGAACCGGAATGCAATGCTTAAGGAACAGATGCTGAAGAGTACCTACCCGAAACATAAAAATCATAAATGCTTAACCAACCACATCAATGTTATGTAATGTTCAAATACCAGCAAGTTACTTGAGTTCGTATATTTTCTACCACTGTCTTCAAGCACCAAAATAATTCTTTCTTTTTTCTGATAAGTAATCAAAATATTTTTTTCTTTCTGCTAGTCTCAAAAACAACTATTGTTTTCGAAACCTTGGCAAACACAATACAATTGCTTCCTTCAAATAATGAAAAAGAAAATAATATTTTTATAAGGGACTAACAGGAACATGCAAAAAGATAACCATACAAAGAATATACTACAGTAGTACTGTGTACAATAAGCATCCTAATCATTTGGCCTCGCTTTGTAATAACTCAACAAGATAAATGTTCTCCACTTATTCGAAAGTAAAGAACAAAAAGTATTGACAAATATAGTTGAGACATAATGGGTATGCAATATTTCCACCAAAAGAACAAGCAACAACGACCTAGCCTATAGCTACTCTATAGTCTATACCCATCAACACTTTGTTTGCTATTAAAACAACATCAAGAACTTGTCAACAATCAACAAAAATGGCTTCAGACGAAGAAATGGTATCCTTTAATACTGCTTTCAACTTTGTTGACAAAACTTTCCCCAAAATTTTATATAACAAAGTCACCAAGCTAATCGGCCTAAACTCATTGATCTTGATTGAATTCGCCAACCTAGGAATCAATCATATGAAAGAAGCATTAGTCCAGGCATTGATGACAATGCTCTTGGAAATTCCCAAAAACCTGTCAACAGATCATCCTAAACAACATCCCAACAATCCTGGTTTTCTCTTCTGCTAAATCTAACCCGAACCCCACTAACATGTAACATGCATAAATGGGAAGCCATGCAAGGGAAACTAGAATTCTGTAAAGTAATGCCCAAAAAAAAGGACAAAAAAAAAATATAAGAGCTCTAATTCATTTCCCTAATAATTGTTAGGAAAAACAACCCGATCATCTCTGCAAGGTCCTATATTCTTCAAGTTCTATGTCAGCTCACATCAGCTAAATGCAGTCTTCATTGGAGACCAAGGGAGCACATAGCTGAAACTAATCAAGGCACTGAATTATCAAGACGAAAACTTGAGAAAAAAGAAGCAAAAGATAACTATCCTGGTCATTGGGCAGGGCACCAAATGAATAGCAGAAATGCTGCAATGCATCAATCACAATGACAACCCAAAACCAATGCAGCACCTAATGGGAAACATCAAATGGAAGACAACTGACATAGAAGTTCTCATAAGCAAGCACTCTCACCTTGTGAGTCAATACTTCTTCCAGAATTCTCTTTTTCCGAACCAAGTGTCGGAAAATCTCCAGAACTCAAAGAGAACCCATCATTCTTGGAGAATGCTATTCCCTGCTTGAATAATACAACACTTCAGGCCAACATGAGATAAAGCAACATCAACAGAAGAAACTAACATAAACAGAGCCGGGATTGAACATGAAAAAGAAACTGCCCAGCCAACAAATATAAGCACTTGTATAAATAAGATGGAGTGCAGCAAATTTCTGACAACTAAAAGCAGGGACGAAAAATACGTTTCGCAAATAGACTTCACAAGACAAATTCATTATCGAACATCTTGGTTGTAGCATCTATGTCCTACCAATTTTTCTGAGACACCAGCTGGACCCCATGCAACTGAATTATCAGATGGGGTCTCAGCAAACCGTGATAATTGCGAGCTACCGGGCCTTGTTTCTGCACTGCGAGGACGTAATGACATCAGAGCTGTTTGATTTGATGTCAATACTCCAGAAGCTGATGATGGCCTAGAATTTTGACCCCATGCATTGGGGGTGGGATCATAAGTTCTGTCGCTACAAGAACTTGATGGCCTAGTACCACTTCCAGAAGAAGGGCGACCAGCACTGAGATGGCTCGGAGAACTGGTACCACCATCAGCATTAGGGGACAAGGTGGAGGAAGCCCATGCATTTGGTGTAGAGGATGATGATCGATTTCCCCAGCTAAGTGTACCCCTACCAAGATGGGGAAAAAAATGTTTGGATCAGTTTAATGGAAATTTTGCAACACAACCTTATAACTGGCTCAAATATGAGTGTGTGAGAGAGAGAGAGAGAGAGAAAGACAGAGAGAGAGAGAGAGGAATAATTTGAGTACAGATAAAAGGCCATAAAAAGGCATCACGCACGTCATGTCTCCACGTGCTTGCAAATGTTTGGGAGTGGTATATTTTTTATCATAAAGACTAGTATTTATCACCAAGATTATACACTACTCACTTGGGAACAATTTCCACATTTGGGTCCAGACCATGATTTTCTAACCTTCAAAGAAGAATGGACAGTGTCAAAGAGAAAATACCGTAAATCAGAAAGGGAAATGAAAAATGCATAATTCAGACAGGGAGACGGAAAAAACAAAAAAACAAAACAAAACAAAACAAAACAAAATTGCAAAAGCAGCCAGATACCTTTGGCTAGGTAAGTTCAAAGGTTTTGGAACAGCAACTTTTCCCAAAACAGTCATGCCACCTCTTCTTGCAGAAGACCACCTGCAACAATGAGCAAACAACAAAAGACAACATAAGGCTGTCTACAAACCTCTTTTCTTTCTTCCTTTTTTTTTTTTTTTGAGATGGGAAATCTATGCACAAAATATAAAAATAGCATGGCTTTGACATATTGTAGTTTTACAGTATTCACTCTGATTTACAGTAGAAGATGAAGGCAATCAATACAAGTCTCCTTTATAAGAGATTAATACCAAAAATATATGTAATAGACTTACTCAAGTCCACCACAATTCAACTACATAATAGATAACAAATCATAATGTCAAATGGCTCTCAACATCTATAGAAACCACTAGAAATTCTCTGGGGAAAAGAGGAAAAAGTACATATTAAAATAGAAAGAAAAAAAATTCACACTGTTACGTATTTGCATGTTGACCCACCAACTCCTTGGTCAGAGAATCATGGAGCTATGGGGAGAATGGCTCATTGCTCAGGCAAAATTGGCCAAACATGAAAAATCTCACATGCAGAAAATAACTAGGCAGATCTGGTAGAGAAATTACAGAAAGAAAATAAAGTACACAAACACAACAAATGGCATATCTATCATCTTTGATATGCCCTTAAGAACACCCACAACTAAGGAGAGGGAAAATAGCAAGGTAGCACCACAACAAGATTAACATGGTTCTCAAAAAGCCAACCATGTCAGAATAAGAGGAGAATAACCACCATTGGCATGATTGGACAGTAAATGCATATCCCTCAAATATGTTGCTAGGAATTAAGAGGAATTCTCAACATCTTTAGCCATATTACTGCTCCATCATACCAAAGAGATACAAGGACAATAAGCTTGAAACATCTTTGGCCATGTTAGCATGAAACAGCCTTCAATCTGAATTCTTATGAATACAAAAAATAATTTTTAATGATCTTCAACATCTTCGATTATGAAAACAAGAAAACAAAAGTAACAATAAGGAGGAGTATTTAATCAATTGATATATCCATTTATTAAGCAAATTGAAAATATCCTAAAGCATCCGGGCATCTACAACTTTTCTTTTTCTTTTTCTTTTTAAATAAGTAGCAGGGTTTCGACAATATATTCATCAACTGTGCCGTAAAGCACGCACGAATGGAGTTGTTAAAATAATGATATGGTTAACACAGACATGGAAAACAATGCATCAAGTCAACATGAACATGCCTATTGACTCGGTTCACATCTGCTCACTAGCCACTTCCGTATGCCATCTCCAGCAACAACCCATCCACCCGGATTAGAGAAACATCAGAAACAGAAATTTTTAAGTAGCCATACATGCATGTGCAAGTGATCTAGGACAGGAGTTAAAATACTGCCCATCAAAGCGACAATCAATACCTTGACTAATGAAAGATGGTAAATAATAAAACATGAAACGCTGACCAACAAGGAATAGTACATAAAGTAACAAGAAAAAGCATTCCATTACCTTCTCTCTCCAGCCAACATACTTGAAGTCATTCTTAAAATGTATTCCCAAGTTCATCCAAACAATTTTCAAAGAGCCTGTGTGGAAAATTCATAAGTACAGCTCAACCAACAAATGAAAAAACTACAGCCAACAAATATAAATATAGCATGCCAAATTCAACCACAGGAAACATTTCTATGACGCATTTTTGTAATACACCTATTTAGTTTTCTTAGTTGCAGAGTGCAGGCATTAGGATATCTATATTACAAATGAGAACACTGGGATGGGACAGTTGTCCTGGGATGGGACAGTTGTCCCACATGGAAATAATAAGGGCTCAGATCAATTAAGATAAATGGGTGGTTCAGATTTTACTTTTTGGAGAGACTCACAATCTCACACTTGTTTCTCCTTCATTCACTTCTTTTGAGTTTCAAATTTCACTCAGGAAGAGTCATTCGGCTCATTCCCGATTGCAGAGCTCTCTCTTGGCAATATTAAGGGCTCAGATCAATTAAGATAAATGGATGGTTCAGATTTTACTTTCTGAAGACTCACAATCTCATACTTCTTTCTCTCTTCATTCACTTCTTTTAAGTTTCAAGTTTCACTCAGGAAGAGTCATTCGACTCATTTCCGATTGCAAGGCTCTCTCTCTCTCTCTCTCTCTCTCTCTCTCTCTCAAAACTTTGCCACCGCAACCTCAAGCACCAGTGTTGCTGCCATGTTTCTCCACTTTTTGAGAGATGAGGTGGTTTCATATTTTAGCATAAAAAGGGTGATCAGTTTTTCAGTTTTGTTGCCTGGTTTGGAAGATTTCAACAACTTTGGTGGACTCAAGGTAAATGATGGAGGTGTGGACTCAGTAAACCGGTGAGTTTTACGAATTCTGATGTCGGTGCGGCGGCGAGTGTAGGGCTTAATGTGGGAGATGCAACAGCCTGGAAAGAGGCGCAGAACACGGGAGCACTAATGTGTTGTTGCTAAACATGAAAATCGCAGTGAACATGTGAAATCCATTGTATTTCCTTAGACTGATGGTTAGAAGGGAAGTGAAGGATTTAAGAGGATAAAATTAGCTATATCATATTTGAATTATATTTTATGAGAGAGAGGGAAGGGTATGGAGGTGTTATGAGATGAAGAGGGTACAAACATTCTAAGCACTTTTTTTCGGTCCAAAATTGGGAGGAAACAGAGAGAAAATGAAGTGCTTATCATAAACTACATATTTTAATGTATAATATACACTTCCACTTATTTTGTAAATTTTATATAGCATAAAATACAATAAAACCACTTTTGTAATAGCAAAATCACTCTGTCACTATCTTTACTCTCTAAAATACCATTGACCTCCCCTATCAGCTAACATCATTAACACTGTAATAAATATACTACAATACCTTTATTTTATGTAACCAATTTACCAAAATACCCTTATTTCATCTCTCCCCCTCTCACCTGCAAACACATCTCTCTCTCCACCCAATCAACCCTCTCCCTCCTCTCTATCTACCCAAATCTTTCATGTATCTATGTTTCTTATACCTACACACACACACATTGCTCAAGCCGAGATGCTTTTCCAAATTAATTCATACAGTGTCAGCCTCAATTCGCCATGACTAACGCCTATGAGGAAGCAAAAGGCATCAAGCAGCTCTACGAGTACGGCGAACGGCTCAACAAGGCCAAAGACAAGTCCCTGGTCCGTTAATTCTCCAACTTCCTGTGGTATTTCTCTCATTCTCTTCAATTTCTAAGGTTGTTTTCAATGAGCTTCAAGTTGTTGCGATTTTGTATTTGGTAATCTGACAATTAAATTCTCTAACTTCCTATGGTAATCTGACAAATGAATTTGTCACAGGATGTGGGGAGCATAATTAAAGCAGCATAAAGCAATAGCATCAAGGCGAAATAGGGTTAGAACCTAGCTCATTCCCGTTGGTGGCAGACTTGTTTGAT
>JAULJZ010000023.1:9351693-9375712 GCA_032270985.1 Heliamphora pulchella
TTGATCGTTTGGGTAAAGCCACTTATTTGACTAAGCTGTACTTAGGCTCCGGGTATTGTCAGAATAGCGAGTGGTGATGAGCCAAAGACTACTATGTTAACTAATATGGTGCGTTTAAGCATATTGTGCTATGCCCTTTGGCCTTCGCACTCTTGGACTCTAGAATGATACACGTATTTCGAAATTGGGAATGAGCTGGATTCTACACTCATCAAGTTCTTCCCCGAACTCACAAACTCAGCATCAAGTTCAAGTTCTTCCTAGGTTCTTCCCCAAAATTGGGGTCAGTGGCTTTATGTGTATCTTGAAAAGGGTCCTACGTGCAATGTATGTGTATATAGATTTATATACATATGCAGGTGTATGTATATATAATTTTTAAAAATATATTGAGAAAAATATATTAAAAAAGAGTTCTGTAATGTATTGAGTGTATACAGGCATATAACATAGGTATGTACATGTATATAAAATTTTTGTAAATATGAATAGAGTTGAGGAAAGGTGGTGGTGGATTTTTCAATTAAAGCAAAAAAATACTTCAATTGGTGGTGAGTTTCTTCGACCAGAAAATGAGGCTGGGGCAAGGCTAGGTAGAGCTGGGTGTTTGGGAAGAGTTGGGAGCTGGGGACTGCGCATAGATGATAAGTAATAGAGGGAAGGATAAACGTGTCTTTTATGGCCATTTTTTTTAGGTGATGTCATGTTTTTTCATTAGGTCAATGACGATCAACTAACAAAAAGGGTAAAGTGTTACTCGTTTTTGTAATGCAAGGGAACGTAAAGTAAAGGGTGGGGGAGTGTGATTTCGCTACAATAGGGGGCGTGCGTGTAATCTACCCTTTTATATAAGAACGTATGCATTCCCATCCCTTTATGATTATTGTCTAACCAAACAAAAGAAAAAATACTTCCCTTCCCTTCTCCTTCCTTATCATCCCCTTACAATTACCATTTTCCTTCACTTCCCCTCCCTTCAATCCAAACTGAGGCCAAAGTTATAGTCTTTCGGCTCGTTTAATATGCTGGATGGAATTGGATGGGATAGGAGAATAAGTAATGCTTTGGGTCCCACGTGTTTTTTTAATACCAGGGATTATGGAATGGATTATGTGTACAGTAAGAAATTTAATTCATGTTTGGTTATGATGAGATAAAGAATAGAATAAGAGTTGTAGAATTATTTTTTAACAAAAGATAATAAGAGAAAATAATCTAGAACCTAGTACTAATAATACAATGGGGGCCTAGTATTATTAATACTATGAATGAGTAATTACTAATTCAGTATTTGCCGGAGTATTAGTCCCAATTCCGCGATACAAACACATGATTAGTCATCCCATAAGACAAAATCTGATTTGTGAGGCCCAATGTTTTTTAGTCCTATCTAGAACCTCCCAAATTCAGCAATCCAAACATACGCTTTATGTTTCTCTAGCACCCAGAATCCTCCAAATTACTGCAAAGATTGTATCCCATCCACCATTAGCTCTTAGTTTGTTAACACAAACCATTTGTGTATATCCACTCAAAATCAGAAAACGAGCCAAAAATATCTTTCCAATTTTCACAAAGATCATATCTCAACCTTTCAACAAAACTTAGTAGCGAAACCCCAATCAAATCAAAATGCAGACATATAAAATATAGAGATTCCCACTAGATCAAAACTCTATTCGCAAAATCAAGTCCATAAATCCAATATTAAACACTGTATCTTTAAGAAAACCCTACTCTTAGGATATCTCAATTTTTAACAATGTAGCTTTGAAGAAAACCCCAATCCACCATAGCGCCATGCATCATTCATTAGAGACACAAATCCTTTTGACATCATTGTTTGGTAGAAGACACCACAGAGTTACGGTAGCGAAAGGTGAATTAGATAAATCTGCTTGATTTTCGTTGTATAGCGGGTTATTACCTATTGGCACTACCATAACTAACAAGAGTCATTCTAAAAATTAGTCAATGGGTTAACATTCCTCGGCTTAACAGATAAGGAATTTTACCTTAGTTGGTTTAGCTTTGGATCATCCCTATCTTCTAAAAAAAATGGAGCCCTCTCCATTTCCATCTTACGATCTAAACCGCTCATATTGTAATGCTTGCGACAAAGATCGTCCATACAAAAAATTAAGTTGATAAAGTGATCAAAAATTAGATAGTTTGATCACATTAATTCTAAAAATCTTATACGAACATACTCCTAAAATTATATTAGTCGTCATCTTGTTAGAATAAATGTGCTCCTACTATATAGTTATCAATGTACAATTAATTTAATTTTTCATATATATGATCTATATAGCATGTACACGGACACGTGACACAGACACGACCACGCCAATGCGACAATTTTAAAAAACTGCAGGACACGACACGTATGAGACACAACAAAAACTATATTCTTATAAATTTCTTATATGTCAATATGTAAATAATTTATTCAATAAAAATTAAAAATACACAATATATCACTAAAAAATTGAAAACCCCTATATTTCATCTCATAAATGCTTCAAAACATATCTAGTATGCATAATTTGTATTTATAAGAATGCAAAACATCATTACTATGAAAGAATTCATCACATAGAATGTGTTCAAATAATTCAAGAAGTATCGTTGAAGTATTCATCAAATGTTGAAAATGTATATAACATTATAAATTCATTTTTTTTAACTAAGGCATATTTAAAAAATGTCAAACACGAACTTAAGAGTGTCCAAGGAGTGTCGTGTCTGACATGGCACGCCTCCTTCGTAAAAGTGTCTATACTTCTTAATATATGGTATTCTCAATAAGTTTTATAATATAAACGATTTTGATTTTCAAATGAACTACTTTATACACCATAAAATGAAAATGGAGAGGAGTTGGATCCAATTGGTTTAATGTCGGGTCCACTAAGAAATAATATACAGACATATTATTGGGCTTTCCAAAAGCTATTGAGTGTGATTTTAGATCGCATTTGTTAATTGATTTTTCTATTAACACAAATATTTTTTATGTTTTGATATTTTATATTATATTTTTCCACATAAAAAATATTCATATTTTTTTACGGTCTTTATTTTTTTAGTTATTTTTTGTTGAAGATAAATTCTTAGTGATATTAAGAAGTTACAATGATATACAAAAAACTTCTATTATGCTGTTATTCTTAATAACTAGGAACATTCTCCATTGTTCAAAATTAATCTTATGATTAAATTAGGTTTGAAAGTGGTGGATCCAGTTGGTTTAATGTCAGGTCCAATAAAAAATAATATACGGACAAAATAATGGGTTTTCCAAAAGTTATTGAGTGTGATTTTAGATCGTATTTGTTAATTGATTTCTATTAACACAAATATTTTTTATGCTTCTTATATTTTATATTACATTTGTCCACAAAAAAGAATATTCATATTTTTTTATGGTCTTTATTTTCTTAGTTATTTTTGGATGAAGATAAATTCTTAGTGATATTAAAAAGTTGCCCTGATATACAAAAAACTTCTATTATGTTGTTATTCTTAATAACTGGGAACATTAATCATCATTCAAAATTAATTTTACGATTAAATTATGTTTGAAAGCGCCTTTAAGCACGGGTGATTACTAGTTTCTTCATAAACCATGTTGCTATCATTCTAAATGTTATCAAGATTCTAGAAAATCAATGGGAACCCAAATGAGTCAATAAATAAATACAACCTCCGTTCTATATTAAACCTACAACTTCATTTGATAGGAGTAAAATAGGGTATTACAATGAACACCCATGTAGAATTCAAAGTCCATCTTAACACTAACAAATTCCTCTCCAAGAGAAATAACAGTCTCTCTAATCTTTCCAGCCATTAAATGGTATCTCTACTTACACTGGTCTCCCATGCTCCTAGCCATCCTATAATCTCTAGTGCCCCACCAAAAGGTGGAAAAATAAAACAAAAAAAAAAAATTAAGACTTTCACTACCCTCTTTTATCTATATTCCACAATTATGTGTTGCCTCCCATTATACCCTCAATCTCTAGCTCATTTTTCATTATTAATTTAAACTTAAACCAAAAAGGACTATGGAGACTTTTGACAATACTGAAAGTTTTTGGTATTGAATTTATAGTGATGATATGAATCAGTATTAAATTATTAACGCTAGTAAGATAAATTTATCGGCTAACATTCAAATAGGAATAACTTTTCGCTAAGCACTTACTAATATCTCCCGTCGCGGAATTAATATTGCTAATCATTTTCAATCGGTATGCATTATGCAAACAACCTTGTGTGGAAAACCACCAAGTATTTTTCAATTTTAAGTACTCACTTGTGTTATCAAACAGGCCCTTAGTATAGCCATCACCTAAGCGGTAATTTAATAGAAGTACGCAAATGATCAATTGCTCAGCAATGCAAACCTCTACATGTAAATAGAATAATAGATTGCATGATTATAATGTGTGCACTTCATTAATTAATATTAATGCCGTCATTCTCATTCTTGTCTCATTCAGATGTTCAACAAAATTATCAAATAGCCCAAGGATCTGTAAATAAATTTCACACAATTTTGATTGCAGAATGTGAAAGAAAATCATATTAGATGCATCCAGAGCCTAGAACCCCAAGATGATGGAACGTTAAGGTAGAAGCCTGGAAACTAAAATGATAACTGAGGAGTTAACTGAAAAAGATCTCAAATGTCATAAGCATACAATTGAAAAGTTAAGTGCTGCCAACAAAGTGATTGGCTTGATTTCTCTAAATAACATACTGATGATAACTGATATTACCCTGTGGAGCATTGGTGAGATATTGATGATTACTAACATTATCGTGTGGAGCATCGGCAAGCAAACGAAAAAAGAATTGAGGACCATTGGTCTACCATGACATGGCAGGCTTGTTTGATTGAAACTAATATAAAATAAAATAGAAAGGAGGAGAAAAATAACAATTTGAACCCTGAAAAAGATGTACCACTGAGCCGCTTCACAAAATCTATAATAAAATGTTTCTTTTCAGAAAGCCTATTAGATACGACACACACAGCAAGTAAACTCCCATGTAAATGTCCTGCTATATTCTTGCATTTGTTATGTTAACCAAACCTCAACCACTTTTCGGTTTTCACAAAAACGATGCAGCCAGTGTAATAAAAAACAAAAGGCAAGCTCAAATATCAATACACCTATACCGCCCATGGCACTTGGGGCTTGTCAAGGCACCACTTTATCCGATGATGATACAACGAAGGCGTAAATTAGTTATGTGTAGTTACATATAAAGTGACTTAATCTACACTAATGCCTGGGCACACACAATGCGTGTGCAACTCGAATTATTTTAAAATATAAAAATTAAAAACATTTTTAAGAGAGACGAACCTATAGTAGAGAGAGAGAGAGAGGGGGAGACTAAGCAGGTTTTTTCAAGAGAGAAAGAGTTAGAGAGATACACTTATTGAGGGTAGTTCAGGAAATGAAAAAATTCACATAGTTTCAAAATTGGAGAACACCAAATGGGTGTTCTCCCTTTACAAGATAGTATAGACAGTATAGATATAGATACATGTCCATAACCAATACTAACCACGGATATACTCTAACCTAAGTATCGCTTCCAGAACAAAACTCCAAATCTCAACATGTTACAAGTTGCAAACAATTCATTCAGGCATGGAAACTTAACAAAAGGATTACAAACACCGACCAGAAAAGAACAAAAAATATATAAAAAATATCTTGAGAAAATCGAATCCCACAAAACATAATTCCATCTCAAAATAATTCATTTAACAAAAACGCAATAAAATTGTAGTTAAGCTGTTCAAATCTAAGATATCTTGTCATGGACTCGTGTATGTTCATCGTTATACGTGTACAAACCCTAAATACTAATTGTTTCCAAGTCGCGTCCTCCTTCCGTTGCAAACCCTAATATCTAATTTTTCCTTGTTGATCTTAACGAAACTGCATAAATAACGCAAACGCATCTACTTATAGGTATCTATATCTATACTATTTTATATGCATATATAGCCACACAGAGAATGAAACAGAGAGAGAGACAGAGACAGAGACAGAGACAAAGAGACTTACTCGGATCTATGAGAAAAGAGGCGGTGCCGATCTGTGTTTCTCTGTAACAAGATCAGAAGCGACAGAAAGGAGGGAGAGAAGGTGCTTATGGAAACGTAATGGCGACGACGGTGACGGAAAGGGATCAAGAGGAGAGAGAGAGAGAGAGAGAGAAGCGGCCAATTGAGCCGATGCCAGTTCGGAGCCAGGGCCCAACTCTTTCTTAAACCATAGTTTACTTCAGGTTTTGAATTTCATTTTTATTTACTTTTGACCCTGTTTGTCATCGATAAAAATCTAGTTTTTTTTTTTTTAAGTACAGTTTTTAAGTTAATTTGTTTGAAATACTAATTTTGTATAATTTTTAAGACAATTAAAAAAAATTAATTTTTTTTTAATTCTTATATTTATTTTTTAAAATTATTTCAAATACATTCATTTTTTTATTTTTAAAAATTAAATTTTTGAAAAATTAAATTTAAAAGTAATCCTAAACACCCTCTTTATTTAAAGAAGTTTATAGTAAAAACATGATCTTCACGCAAAGCTCGAACCAAAACCCAGAGGCCAGAGCCAACTCTTTCTTTTAAACCATAGTTTACTACAGGTTTCATCATCGTGCTCCCGAAATACCATAATTCAGGACCCGATTTGGCAATTAGCAGCTAGTTTTTTGCGTTTTTTTATTTTTAGTTAAAAAGTTAAATTTAGTTTAAAGTTAATTATTTAGTAACTTAATTTTTAAATTAGGTTTTTTTAACTTTTGTTATTTGGATAAAAAATTAATTTTTTTTATTTTTTGTTTAAAATGGTCAATTTTACTTTTCTATATATTTGATATTAATAATTATATATAATTGATAATGATTGTAAGGCCCCGATTGGTAATTTGCATAAAATTTTATTTTTTTGCTTTTTTGTTTTTCTAGCTAAAAGGCTAAATTGATTTCAAAGTAAGTTATTTAGTAACTTAACTTTTAAGCTAACTTTTCTAAAGTTTGTTGTTTGGCGAAAAGTTAATTTTGTTGTTTTTGTTTGAAATTCACAATTTTATCCTTCTATATATTTGATATTAACAATTATATATAGTTGGTAATGATAGTAATAAGTTATTAATAAAAGGTATAATTGTATTTTAGAAGTGGTGGTAGTTTGATTTAAATATTTTAAGAGTTTGTATTTTGATTTGACTTTTTAACTTTTTTATTTTTTAGTCAAACAACCAAATTTATCTTTTTTGCGTTTTTATCCAAAAAGCTAAAAAAGCCAAGTTACCAATTGGGACATAAATAAGTTATGAATAAGGGGTATTATTATTTTTTTTTAAGTGATGGGAGTTTGAATAAAATATTCTGAAAGTTTGTATTTTGATTTGATTTTTTAACTTTTTTATTTCTTAATTTTTTTTTCTAAAATGACAATTTTAATTTTTTTGACTTTTTAGCCAAAAAATCAAGTTCCCAATTAAGGCCTTAATCTCAAGTTTTATTTTTATTTAATTTTGTCTTGAAAAATTTTATAGTAAAAATATAATAATTTATTTTTATAAATAATTAAGAAATAATAAATAATTCACATAATATAAATTATAATTATTTATTTATCGCACAAATCGCCAGCTGTGATTTTCTGCACCACTCATCGAATCATGGTGAATGGTGTCGTTTAAGTAACATTTTCACAGTGGATTTGTTTGGCGATGGTGTTTGTCAAAACTTTCTTTAAAATATTTTTTTATTTTTAGTAATTTTTAAATTTCAGCTTAAATTTTCTATTTTTAGATTTTTCTCATTAATTAAAAAAATTTTAAAATAGATGAAAAACTCAAAAAAAAAGTTCAAAAATAAGTTATTTTCAGTCAAACATTAGAGTTTTATTTTATTTTAACTTTTAGTGAATTTGTTTCAACATCAGAAGAAATTAACCTTTGAGATTAGTCATGAGACAGGGATATTAAAAAGTTAAAATAAAAAGAAAATATGAGCACAAATATGAAAGTAAAAAGTATATTAATTACCCCCAAATAAAGTGTAAAAAAGACGAAAATAAGTTATTTAGGAGAAGCTATTCCGAACACCTGACCTAGCACAAAATTAGGCTTTTTGTTTTATCTCACTTTAACTCAAATAAGCTTGTGTTTGGATTAGTTTTTTTTAGTGATTTTTAGGTTTTTTGATTTTTTTGTAAAAAAGTATGTGTTAAATTATGTAGAAAAAGTGAAAAAAATGTGAAAAAAAAGCTTAATAAGTCAAATCAATGGATTTTTTTGTAGTTTTTAAGCTAAAAAAATCTCAAAAATAAATTAGCGCAAACACAGACTAAGTAAAAAATTCTTTCGGCCAAAAGTAGCTTTAAGCCACTATGTAAAGCTCGATTTGCGATTTGATAATTAATATTTTTGTGATCTTATCTAAAAAAGACAAAATCTAAATTTTAATCCGAAACCAATTGAGACCTGTTTATGAAATAAAATATTATACAAAATCAAAAAATTATCAGGTATATAGAACTCATATGTACATTTTACATGCATATAAATGACTGAGTATTTTTTATAATTAATGTTTTAATTAAATTCTATGTGCTTAGAAAAATTGTTTAATGAAATAATGCTTTAAATTAGTGGAAGTGTGAAATTTTTAAAGCCTCATAGGCATATTTTTGATACTTTATTTTTGACGTGGGGTTTTGAATGGAGAGTTGCAAAGGCCCGTTTGGTAACTATCTTTTTGGCTTTTTAATAAAAAACGCAAAGAAAACCAACATAATCCGTTTGGTAAAAAGTAAAAAAACTAAAAAGTTAAAAAGTCAAATTAAAACACTAACTCTTAAAATATTCTATTCAAACTCCAGTCACTTTTAAAATACAATAATACTCTTTATTCATTACTTATTTTTTACCACTACCAACTATATATAATTGTTAATATCAAATATATAGAAGAGCAAAATTATCAAATTTAAATAAAAAACAAAAAAAACTAACTTTTTATCTAAACAACCATGAACCAACTTTAAAGAAATTAACTTAAAAATTAAGTTACCAAACAATCTATTTTGTACTAAATTTAACTTTTCAATTAAAAAAAAAAACTAACTTTTAAACTAACTACAATTTGCCCTAAATCATATAGCTGGATGGGGTAATGATAGAAGATTAATTTCATTTATTCACCAAAATTTCTTCTCCTATTTATTCAGAAATTAAATTTGTGTGTTTTATTTGTATGATACATGTTACCAGACGTTTGTTGAATTCACTAAATAATAACAATTAAATTCATTATTTTGTCTGGTCCCATTAAGGTAACAGTTATGTTAATTTTTTTTATTACAGTTGGTTAGAAGATCTAAATACATTGCAAATATAATATAAAGGGCAATTTGTATAAAAACTTACAGTTTGATTTAAATCGTTTATTATTTTTAACTGGTCAAGTAGGTATTTTGTATTTTAAAAAAATTCAAATAATATCACTAGCTATATGTTTCAGGCAAATTTGTTTTGAAAATAATGGTTGATTTATAAGATTTTAAGAATAAAGTATAAGGCAAATGAGTCTTTATCATATAGCTATTATTGTTCGATTGGCGAGATTTTTTACACTAATTTCTTATTCAACGAGCTTAAAATAATGAACGGTTTCAATTAAAATTTTAAAACCCATTTACGTCACGGTAAAACTCACAGCACACTTATTCTGACTTGATCACATCAAGCTACTTGTCCCGAGAACACACAAAAGAAATAAATAAATAAACTTACATGCAAAGAGGACCACCAACATGAATCTATTTATTATTAAATACATAAAATGATAACCCGACAAACAATGTACAATAATGTCATAACTGGCAATTTTTTCACAATTTTTATTTACATCAGATGGTGAACAAGAAGTAATTAGAAAGTACACTAGCCCTTAATTGGCAGTTTTGGTTTTTTAATTTTTTTTTGGGTTGAAAATATTAAAAAATTAAAGTTGCATTTGATAAAAAAGTAAAAAAATTAAAAAATCAAATCAAAACACAAATTATTAAAATATTATAATTAAACTCTACCACTTTTAAAATACAATAATACTACTTATTCATGACTTATTTACTACCACTACTAATTATATATAATTGTTAATAGCAAATATATATAAGGGTAAAATTGTCCACTTTGAACAAAAAGAAAAAAATTAACTTTTTACCAAAATAATCAATTTGAAAAAAACTTGCTTAAAAGCTATGTTAACAGATAACCTATTTTGAACTCAATTTACCTTTTTGTATAAAAACACAAAAAAGTAAAAAAATTAGTTTTTAAGTTAGTTGTCAATGGGAGCCTAAGTCTTCGTTTGGCTATCGGCTTTAAGCCAGCTTAAAGTCGGCTTTTGGGCTATTTGGCTCAAAGTCAAAAAAGTCTCATTTTTTAACCTCTAACTTTTAGCATATTTGCTTTTAGACTTTTCTCATAACAATTTTTAATTTTACCATTATATATATAAAATTACACAAATTTCAATTAAACAATCATACATCAACTCATTTAGGTTGAAGAGTAATCATGAAATTTTACATTGAATTTATTTTTCTTTTTTAGTTGCTTAAAAGTTACTATTTTCCCACACAAACAAATTTTTTGACTTTTTAACTTAAAATCGTTTAAAACTAAAAAATCGACTTAAAGTCAGATTGTCAAACGAGCTCTAAGACCTCGTTTGATAATTAACTTTAAGTCAGATTTATTATCTTTTTGTTTAAAGTCAAAATATGGTTTAAGGTTTGTTTCTCAATCTCAAACTTTTGCCTTTTTGCTTATTGGTGTTTATAGTTATTATTATTAATCCAAAGTATTTTTATATATTTTTTAGGGATATTGTAACTATTTTTATATTCATCTGTTTTTAGAAAAATTATTATTTTTTAAATATATTCATCGAAATCTATCAAAAATGTTAAAAAAATAAAGCAAATCATAACATTTTTTATTTAAATTTTTTAAGCTTATTAACTTATTTCTTTTGACTTAAAATGACTTTAAGCCAATGTTTTTTTTGTTTTAAGTTGATCTTGAGATTCACTAATGAACTTTTGCTTATTTGGTTTAAAGAAACTTTAAGTAAAAAATCAAATTGCCAAACAAACCTTAAGTGTATCATTATTTGCTGCGTTAAATAACATAATTTAATTATATTGCATTTTGTATCAACCGAATACTAAAAAATAAAAACGAACAAATATTTTTTTTTATAAAAATATTTTACATAAAAAATATTTTTCTAAATAAATATTTTACATTGAAATTAACGAAACCTGAATGTCTTTGATTTGACAAAAAATTTATTTTATTTACTTAATTATTTGTAAATAATCGATGGTATAAATTCACATAACAGGTGAATTTATAATTATTTGTAATTAATTAATTACTACATACATTTATTTTTAATTTTAACTTTTGGCATTTAATCCTTTATAATTTGATATTTACTATACAAATTTATTGCTACTTAAAATTAATATATTATTGCTCCTTAAAATTAATTATGTATTAATAATTAATATTTAGCATGTACGTACGTAGAAAGAGCTTAACATTAGTTATTATAACAACTTAGGGTTGTTTTCTATATATAAAACAAACAGAAAAAAAACAACATAATAGAGGGAAAAATTACAAAAAGAAAAAGAAAAAAGAAACATGTCTAAGTGAATTGTTGGGGGATAGACTAGAAGAGTAGTTGAAGGATCAACGAGTGGCGATGAAGGTAGTGGTGGTGTTAATAGTGGCAATAAAGGTGGTGTCGGTAGTAGCAATGGAGACATATAGCAGCAATGGTGGCGATAGCAGCAATGTGATGGTAGTTGTGGCGGCGGCGATAACAAGTGGTGACAAAGGTTTTTATTTTTTGATAGATTTTTTTTAAAATTATTCTCCAAATACCAAAAAATAGAACAAATAAAATATTTTTTATAAAATAATTTCACATGAAAAATATTCTTCATTGTAAAAAAATTTATGTTGAAACAAACGGAACCTAATTCTTAAAAAAAATCAAAACAAGAGGAAGACCTAGCCCAATAGGGATATAATTATTTATTTGCATTTTAGTTTACATAAAGAAATAAACATTTCTTTGTAATGCTTTTTTCAACAAAAATAAATAAATAACATTTGACACATAGGTTTTCAATTTACGTTTGGACTAGTTTGGTGAGTTCTCAAAGGAAGAAAATTATCCGAGAACGAAGATCGAATAAAGGGAAGTAGAAAGATAATAGTAATGATGTGGTTCAAAACTTCGTTAGAAATATAAAATGAGAGTAATTATTAGTTGATTCAAAATTTTTTAGTTACAAAATCAATACAACAATATATTTAATCCTGTAAAACAATAATATATTTAACGCATTTATACAATTAATAATGGGTTCCATTTAAATGTGTACTTCTCTTAATTCGAGACGACTTAATCCCAAATTATCTAATATTTTGAAACGACCGTAATCAAAATAAATCAAATAAAGATACTTGTGATCAACACCATATTGGGTGAAGGTTAGGACAACTTCAAATACTAGACTTTTGTTACAAGGAAACTTTGATATAAACCCTAGCAAAATTACATAAGCATGAACAAGTTTAAAGAAATAGCTTTTGACAAAAGTGGCTTACTACTTTTCAAAATCTTATTAGCACTTGATCGATCATAAATTTTATTGATTTGTTAAGGTGTGGTGCGATATCAATTGAGCTTGTGTTTGGGCTAACTTATTTTAAAGATTTTTTTGGCTTAAAAGTCACAAAAAGGCCAACTGATTTGGCTTATTAGATTTTTTCTCATTTTTTCTATATGATTTGACACTTACTTTTTTACAAAAAAGCTAAAAAACTTAAAAATTACTAAAAAAAATTAGTCCAAAAACATGCTAAAAATAATTTTACTGTAGCTATAAGAAAATAAAATCAGAAGTAAAATAATTTGTTTCAAATAGATACGTGTTTTTAAGAATGCGCATTCATAATCCATAAATTTTTAACGAATTTGGACGTGTTTGTTGTGATTTTTTAGCCATTGCAAATTGTAGCAGAGTTTTTATTTTGTCATATTTTTTTTTTTATATTTATAACTTTAAAATGGATTTAATTTTTTTTTTAAAAAGAAAGAAAGCTACAATATTATAATGCTTTTGGATTCCAGTTTTTAATAATAAGCTTTTTGTTTGTAATATTTGTATGTTCTTTTTTTTTAAAACTATTTTTATATCTTTATTTGTGTCTTCTTAGATTGAGTTGTCTCTAAAATAATTATTAGTGTATTTTCCTTAATTTTCATGTTTTATCTTTTGTTATATCTTTTTATAACTCTTTAAATTTGTACTTATTACTTTAACAATTTACCCCGAAAAGATTTAAGTATAAATTAACAAAGTTATAAAAGATATAACATAAGATAAAACTTCAAAATTAAGGAAAATACAAATAATTATTATTTTTATTATTTTTTAATTTGTTATATCTTTTGTTAACCGCGAATATATTTTTGATCAATGAGAGTTTCAATTTTGTTTGCCGTGGCAACTAGATTAAAAGTTTTTTTTTTGTTTATTTGTGTTTTTAGTTAAAAAAAATAATAATAAATTTGGTTTAAAGTAAACTGTTTGTTAAATTAACTATTAAGCTAGTTTTTTTAAAATTAATTGTTTGGATACAAAATTATTTTTTTATTTTTTGTTTAAAATAGACAATTTTATCTTTTTATATATTTGATATTAATAATTATATATAATTGGTACTGATTATAAATAAGTTATGAATAAAATGTATTATTATATTTTAAAAATAATAAAAATTTAAATAAAATATTTTAAAATTTTATATTTTAATTTAATTTTTTATTTTTTATTTTTTTATCAAACGAACAAGCTTAATTTTTTGAAATTTTTAGAAGGAAAAAAAAAATCCGTAGTTGCAAATCAAGGCCTTAGTCAGTAACTAACAATACAAAAATGGCAGTAGATCCGAATGTTTTAACTCGACGATCCAATTCGAGTTCAATCCGTCACTCTCACTCCCCCCTCTCCTTTCCTCTCTCGCTTCTGGAGATTGAAGGTGTGTATATATATATATATATATATATATATAATCTGTAGGGAGAAAGGGAGAGTGGGAGAGAGGGAGAGATTGGCTGTTCTATGCGTCGGGTCTCGCTGAAGAACGGGGGTGAGCAAATTTCATTCAACCTTCTCTATCCGATGGATCGTTTTTTGATCGATTGATTCCTTGATTCTTTCATTCATTTAAATCTCGATATCTCTAGAGAGATATGGATTAAGGCTCTTCATTTGATGTTCATTCATTCCAATCTTGTTTTCACCCTACTTCATGAAAAGCTCGTTAATTGTTTCAGGAGCACAGAGATTTAACGGCCGGCCACTGATCATATGAACTATATAAAACTATATAATCTCTCAATTTGTCTATATCTATTAAGTTACTTTTTGATGGGGTGAAATTCTAGCAACTGATTGATACAAAGGAGTTGTAATTTTTGGTTTTGCTACTTTGTCAATGGAACCAAGATCACCTTCAAAATTTAAACTTCCAATCATGGGGTTCATTTATAGTCACGGATCATTCAAAATTGGCCTGGCCTTTGTTTTCACTATGTTGTTACTCTCGGTTGGTGTGTACATTGTCTTAAGATCAGGGATGAATCAATATGTATCGAAGAAATCGTATTTTACTGTGGTAGTGGATTGTGGTAGCACGGGGACGCGGGTAAGCGTGTATGAGTGGAAGTTTAAGAGTGACCGAGACTTGCCTATCCTGATGCATTCTTATCCTGACAATTCGACTAATGGTCCTTCAAGGAAAGCCGGCTGCCAATACCATTGCGTGCAGACCGAACCTGGGTTAGGTAAATTTGTTGGTAATTCTTCTGGAGTGAGGTCGTCTTTGGAGCCATTGATTCTATGGGCAGAACAATGGGTACCTCCCGAAAGGCATGGAGATATTCCCATTTTAGTTCTAGCTACTGCTGGACTAAGGAGGTTGCTGAGGGAGGATGCTCGGCGGGTTTTGGAAGATGTAGAGGCTGTTGTAAAAGAACATGCATTTGTGTATAGAAATAGTTGGATTAGGGTATTGACTGGGAAAGAAGAAGCTTACTATGGTTGGGTTGCTCTAAACTATAAAATGGGGAGGTTTAACAAGTCCACAGTGTTGCCCACTTTGGGGCTTCTAGATTTAGGAGGTTCATCGCTACAAGTGGTGGCTGAAATTGATGAATCAGAAGAAGATGAATTCTTTATGAGATCAAAGATTGGATTCCTTGAACATCAGGTTTTGGCTTACTCATGGCCTGCATTTGGTTTGAACGAGGCATTTGATAGGACAGTCGTTATGCTCAGTCATTCACAGGCACTCAGAGAAAGTGTCAGGGGTACATTCGAAGTCAGTCATCCTTGTCTGAGTTCCAATTTTGCAGAAAATTATACTTGCAATGGTTGCTTTGGGCTTAGTTCTACCGATTCAGAAAATCATCGTAGTCAAGTTCAGAGAGACGAATTAAAATCTATATTTGTAGTGGGAGAGCCAAATTGGGAGCAGTGCAAAGTACTTGCAACGGCTGCCGCTGTCAATTCAAGCAGTTCAGACTGGTCGCTGCTAACAGATAATTTCAAGTGCAAAGCAGGTTGGGCTTCTTTAGTTGGTTAGTTCCTTGCTTTCTACCTCTCCGAGTTTGGCATTAAATTGTTAAAATGTTGTATGTTGTCGACATACTTATTAAGTATTCTAACTTCAGTGTTTTCGGAATATATAAGTGATGCAATGCAGAAAATGGCCCCCACTCCCACAAGCTTTAGTTATAAATTATAATAAAAGGGGAAGGGGAAACTTAACATAGTAGAGCCAAGAGCAATTGTGCACATTCCAACCACCACCTCTGAAAGATCCCCAACTTTTAGAGTGGTGATGGCACCTTTTATATACTCTAAGCAGTCCTATATCATTGTTGATGTTAAACAAGCCTGCAGCTTAGAACATGGCGTTTAAGTGTTCTGGTCTGATTACTGCAAAAACTTAAAATTTCTAGGATTCGGAAAAGCGCTTACCATATTGTGACAGACCTGTATGACCTTTTGACTTATGTCATTGCAAAGGTTCATCTCATTTGGATGTTTATATGCAACCCAAAGTGGTTGGTCTGGTCGTCAAAGTCTGGGACTTGGAGGTTTGCTCCCTTCAAAGTCTTAAGTTCGAATCTCCCAAGTGTTATCAACTCTTTGAGGTTAGTCTATGCTAGACTTTGCCTCGGCTTTAATTGGATCCTCTGCTAGTGAATGATAGGATTGGTCCACCAAAGATTAGTCAAGGTGCATGCAAGCTGCCCCAGACACCCTAAAATATCAACACACGAAAAAAGAGTTATTTGCAGGCATGCGCATTGATATTTGATATGCTTGGATACTTGGAAAACCTGAATTTAACTCCCAGTATATAGGGTCAATCTTGACCAACTAAAACATGCTATTTGGTAAAATCCTGCAGCAATGGATGGGGTTATAATTGTGGTGTCCAGATAAAGACTAAAGAGCCACATGAACCATGGAACTTTTGTAGGATGGTTAATGTTTGTCTTGTATATAACACACTCAATACAACAGGATAAAAACTACTGAAGAATAGTCAAATAAAATCGCATAATTAGCAGCTGAATGCCCACTAAGGTGTAGCTTCTCCAGGTGAAAAAACTACAAAATTACTCACGGCAACGTTGGACCCCATTTGATTGACCAGATTAATAATGAGGGGATATATAATTCCACGTGATAAGTAGTTCCATGGGATTAGTAACGAATGAATTATTAATACCACATTCTCTTAAATATTGTATATTCTACATTTTGTGAGATTAATTTTTCAATAGATACATAATTCTCCCACCACTTGTTGCATTCAAATAAAAGAAATACAATCTCATGGGATATGTAATCTAATCTCATGTTTAATTCGGTCAATCAAACATGCCATTGAAGATAGGAAAAGCCTTCATGTTTTGGACTATGAATACATTTTAAACACTTAATAATTTCTTGGAAACACGTAACCCGTGTGGTTCAAAAGTAAACAAACGATCCTCTTGTAGTTTGGAATAACATGTAATGTATATTCCATTAACCATTTGTGAAAAGTCGATGTTGCCCTTCCCTTTTCTCCAATTTCCCTCTCTTAACTGCCAACAACCAAGATCACTACCAGAACTACCTTACTCTTCATTCTCTACCCCTTTCTATAACCTATCATATCATTTGTTACTCCCCCTTCAATATACCTAGATGATCAAATCACAAGAAGTCTTTCAATTATATACCCATTTCTTTTTGAAAAAAAAACATACAAAGAACGTGAATTGAGATATGTACCATATAATCAATGTTCGATTCAATTTCACTTGACTAAAAAGATTTACCATCTACATAATAGACAACATTGTTAAACCCACAAAATAAAACCTAGATCGTGAAATTTTCTGTTATATATTTATGTGTGATGTAATAAAAAGGAAAAAAGGAAAATAACTTAGAATCTCAGCACCCAACAGGTCATAGTTTTATTGAACATCAATAGCCCAATTAATTATTGATCGTCGTCGTTCAAGGAACAAAATGTTTTATCAACATTTTCAATGTCGACTACTCGACTTTCTTTAGTGACAATGGGAGGTTGAGATCAAGCAACAATCATGTTAGTGAGATCCGTGTTGCAGATGGTTAGGCATTGGATTTGTTCCTCAATGGTCACCAGTTCGAGTTCTCAGGTCCACTAGAGGTTTGCTTGGCCATTAGTTTCAGGGTCCTGAGATTAGTTGAGGTGCGTGCAAGTTGACCCAGATATCTGGGTATCAAAAATCAGCTGCGTGTTTTGGTTTAGCATAGCTCTTGATTTTGACAAGATGAGGGTAAAATCTTCTTTTTACTACTACACTGTGGCTGGAATTCTATCTCGCCTGATTCCATTTGTGCGTGCACTAACGCGTTGTTAATTCGACCTGCTTCACTCCATTTTGCACTTAAATCCAAACCAAATTTGGCCTATTTGTTTGCCTTTGAACCACAAAGAGGTTTTGAGTATTCAAGGCAAACCCTAGGGCATAAAATGTAATTATCACGTCTTACCTCCCGCCCTGCCGGTTACCAATAGATGTTTTGCTGGCTATGGTAGGTATTCTCCTGGCTATGAAACTGGGTTCTGAAACTGGGTTCACTAACAATATGGCTATTTTTACTGGTTACTTATTTTCATTGCCAATTGAAAATATATTGTTTATTTCCCATGAGTTCCCTCTACCATTTTAAAAAATAGAAGGCGGAGGAAGAGAGAGGGTGGGTGGGGGATACTTGTATATCCTACACAGGATTCTGAGTTGTGAATAAATGTTGAGCATGTTGTTACACTTGAAAGTTTCTGGTTAGACACTTGTTTCCAGTTCCTTCAAATTCAAATCTTTAGGCATGTGTTTTTCAATTAGTCTTTTGATATGTGTGGTGTACATGTCATTTGAACCACCCTTTATAGTATTCCTTCATACTGGCTTGTTAGAGTACATGGTCTTTTCTGTTTTAATGTTTTACCCAGTTAAATGGATTAAAAATCTCAGCCTTTTTTTCGAACGCTTTGAAGTTTCAATGTAGATGCATCCGCATATTAGGTTTTCCTTAACCTGAAGAATTTTGTGGCTCCGGCCTTAATCTGCATGCGAATAAGTACTGCTGATTTTGTAATTCGGCCTTAATCCGCCTGAATAATTTTATGCTTGTTATGTTGACCCTCCTCCTGCAGTTTTTTCTTCTTGGAGGATAGTTTAAAGCCAATAGTTGACTATGCGGAACTTCATTTTTTCTAAAACTTTCCACTTTTTCCTGCAGGTGGTAAAATTCTTAAATGGAAAACGATCACCCACCATGTTTCACAGTTTCATGCTTTATCTGGATTTTTCGCTGTTTACACCATGTTAAATTTGAGCCCAAGGGCAAATTTGACAAAGATTTGGGAGAAAGCCGAGCAGTTATGTAGAAGATCATGGGCTGACTTGAGCAGTATTTCTGGAAACCGAAATTACGCAGCACAATATTGTTTCCGGGTGCCCTATTTGGCATCCCTTATTGAGGATGCTCTTTGTCTTGGTGACAAGGAGATAATTTTTGGCCCAGGAGATGTTTCTTGGACACTGGGAGCTGCACTGGTAGAAGGGCAGTCCTTGTGGTTTAGTTCTAAAGATCAGACTAACATCAATACTCAAAAGAACACATGGGTAATCTCTTCCTCCATTCTTCTATTTGCTGTTCTTGCATGCCTACTGTTCATTGTTTATAGTTGTCAAGTCAAGCTGCCAATGCCAAGCAAGAAGGTTGCTTCTGTTGGGGCTTCTTTGGCATCTTATGTTTGTCCAAAACGCCGACCTAACTAATTTTTGGCTGCAAACCGTAATTGTGTCTATACAATTCAATCAAAAATTCGTCAAATTATTATTATTATTATTATTATTATTATTTTGTTGGTGATTGCTGCTAGGATCATATGGAATGGTTGATGAATAGCATTAGATGAAAGCATAGGCCCATGTAGACTGATAGATATTTGTTGGGTTACTTGGGTACAGTTAATTTAATGTCTTGACAGCTGTGTTAGCTTGTTTGGTACAGTTTTTGTTTTTCATTTGTGGATCTATAAGTTTTTAAAAGTTAATTTTTGAGAAGTTCTTTTATTGGCACTTTTAGTTTTTTTTTTTTTTATTTAATAATCAGTTTTTGGTACTACCTCAGTTGCAACAAACACATATATATAATTGCAGATGTTTGTTGTAGTTGAATTATGATAAAAGTTAGTAATTAATTTGAGTGGTTGTGCTGTGATAGATATTTGTTGGGGTTCATAACTTTTATGTCTTCACAGCTGACGTAGCTTGTTTGGTACAGTTTTTGTTTTTCATTTGTGGGCCAATTTTTTTTTTTTTGAAGTTAATTTTTAAGAAGTTTCTTATTGGTATTTTTAGTTTTTGCTTTTCAATAATTTCCATAGTTCAGTATTGTCTCAATGCATTCAACAAACTGGGGAAAATGGAATGAGTGCTAGCATAAAAAGAGATCCTTGTGAATTTGAAAATGAAAGGTCTGAGCGGTTTGCCGTTTTGAACTCATGGATCTTCAAAAGCAAACTCACAAGAATTTAAGAAAATATCCTTTCAAATAAATAGCTTTATGTCACTAATACCAATTATAAAAATTAAAATTTAATTATTTATTTGTACTTAAATTTATAACACTTAATAATTTTAATATAAATTAACCGGTCATATAGATAGGAAAGGAAAGTGCTTGTAATATTTGAAATTGTGAATTTATAGATTATAATTAAAAAAATATAATTATAACTTTAAATTAATAAAATTTATGTTTATTAATTTAGCATTAAAAAACTATAAATAAAGAGCTATTAGTATATTTATTTAATTTTTAAAACTTTTCTTTATTAAATTACAAATTAAAAATTATAATTTTAATTCGGAACAATGACCTCTATATATAATTTTAATGGCGAGGACCGCATTTTCCTTCCATTTGGAGCTTTACAGAGGATGGTCAAAAACTTTTATTTGTCCAAGAAAAAGCTTAAGCTTTTGTTCTCGACCACATTATTACTAGCCATCCTTTCATGTTCCTTTTCTTTTCAAAATTTTTTCCTTCCCTTTCTAAAAAACGATTTGCTTTAAGGTACGACTTTTTTAGTACTATGTCTAAAAAGTATTCCTTTTAAAAAAGTTTAATTTTTTTTAAAAAAAGGAATAAAAAAATTATTTTATTTGAGATAATTTTTTGTAATAATTTTTTTATTTTTTTGCTCTTTATTAAAATGTTTAAAATGATCATATTTTTAACTTTTATGTTGTGGTGTTTGAGATATTAGTATAATTTTTTTTTTGTGAGTAGTATTGATTTTTTTTAAAGTAAAAGTATTATAGTAATTTTATTTTAAAAAAAGTTAGAGTGGTTGGGATATGTATTGATTTTTTTTCTTTAATTAAGAGATAGAAAAAAATTTTAGTTTTATTTTTAAAAAATCCAAATAGTGCAACTTAAAAATTATTTTTATTTTTTCAAAAAAATCAACTTAAAAACTAGTCCAAACAGGCTATTTTTTGTTTGTGTCAGACATATAACTTTTGCACATAAATAGTTAATTTTAATATAATTAGGTATTTTATTGAGTAGAGTTAATTAGGGCTTGTTTGGAAACTTTAAGTAACTTTAAATTTTAAGTTAAATAAATAAAAAGTTTATTTAGTGAATTATATGGGTGACTCTAAGCTAAAAAATAATAAGTCAAAAAAATTAATTTAAAATACCTTTAAGCTAAAAAAACTTTTAAATTACACATGTACTCGCATATAAACTATAGATTGGTTTGGAATAATATCTTATTTATTTTATGTCATTTATTTTGTATTTAGTATTTTTGTTTATTTTTTAATTAAATTTTTTTATTTTTTTATTTTCATTGAGACGAATTGAAAAAATAAAAAGAAATTAATTAGAAAATAAAAATGTTTATAAAAAATAAAAATAAGTTAATAAATTAAATTTATTTATTAATTTTTGTATTTAGTATTTTTTTATTTTTAGTCAAAAACTTTATTTTTTTAATTTTTGTCATTATTTCAATAACTGGGATCAGAATAAAAAATACAAATAAATTTTAAATGAGACAAACTAAAATGTAAAATGAAAAGGTTTTTTTTTTTTATTAAACGTGTTCATTCGTTTTGACTATTTTTTCATATATCATATAATATTCTATTAATTTTTATATATTCATTTCTATTTTATCTTTTAGGAGTTCATTCTCCAAAAAAAACTCCGTTCAAAATATTCCTAACAAATTAAAAAAAAAGACAAATGTCTCGATATCACCCAATATTATATTTAGGCTACCATTCTCATGATTAATAGTCAAAGTACTGCATTTTCATTGGATATTTCAGTCCTATGTTTGTTCACCAAGTGGAATACACCTCTATTTCCCTTCATTTAATTCAATTTTGTAATTATTTTTTTTAAAAAATAAAACTAGAATTAAATATGTAATGACAATTATGCCCATGGGTATACGAGTTTGTAGACTTTTCTGTGTAATTAAGTTCTTACACAATCTTGTGTGGACCATGATAAAAATTTGAGAATTTTTTATTTATTTACTAGAGATTAGATTTTTAATAGTAAAAATTCAAATATGTATTCTCCCTTTCTATTCCTTGAGTTGGGCTTTTTACTTTTTGCATTTCTTTATTTTTTTTCTATTACTTTTTACATCAACATTTGCTAGCTTTGGTGTTTATTTTATTAAGTAAAATGTACAATACTTTCTGTAACGAATTGTGATCCCCAATGAATATAATAAGGAAAAGTGACAATTATTTAGCAATAAAGTATATAAATTAACAAAGTATGAAATGCTAAGTATAAAAGTGTTACTTTATATATAATCCCATATCTCATCTAATCCCTACATAAAATATTTCACCCGTTCCTCCAAGACTCATTTATTCCTTATTTATGGGATAGCAAGTCGATTATAGACAAATTGTCTAGGCATCAATTTTGCACCCGACAACATAATATTTCGGGACTAGTAATTCAATCTATCCTTTTAATCTGCCACAACAAACAAGGTTCATGTTAGGTGATGGGTCAATTGACCCATTTAAATTATTTATTTATTTATTATTATAGTTTAAAAAAGTTATTGATTTACAATTGATCCCAATTAAAAATGTAATTGATCTTATCATAAAATAAAAAAATATAATTTTTTTCAAACACATTTTACCCGTTCACACTTAAAAAATATATGTATATGATGTAATATAAAATTAACATATTTTCTTATTAAGTAGACCCACTAGCCTGGGTTATCCCTTGGTCTTGTTTCTCTCGAGAATCACCAGTTTATCTGTTTTATATCTGAGTTTATTCAATTTAATTTTTCTCGATTGCAATTCATGATACTTAATAATCAATTTGAGAACTACAAAAAAAGAATTTGTTTGATATATTCTTTAGCCTTTGTTTGGAATATTTAAAAAATTTGGCTTTTAAAAAGTTTTACTTTTTTAAGAAAAAAAGTTAAAAGAGAATTTGGGATATTTTTCTTAAGTTATTTTTTTATTTTTAGTTAAGATGTCTAATATGTTATTAATTTTTGCTTTTAAGGTGTAATGTTTGAGATATTGACACAACTTTTTTTATTGTTAAGATTAGAATTGATTTCTTAATTAAGAGTTTTATAGTTATTTTATTTAAATATAAAGTTGGCGTGTTTGAATGCAAATATGCATTTTTTTTCTTGAAAAAATAAATGATAAAATTTTAGTTGGCTTTAGAAAAACCAAACAGTATAACTTAAATGCTATTTTTATAGATAGTCCAAACAAGACCTTAGCATATTTACTTGTGAAATTCACATTACTTTTATCTATGGCCACTACAACACTTGAAATAACTTTTTTGGTAGTAAAATATATAAAAAGTTGAATGTGCAATCACATTGGGGATTAATGGCTAAATAATTGTTTAGTCATATATATTAAAAATACCTTTTTAGTATACTATTGATATTGGAACTATTATGCAGCGATTTCGAACATAAAATCTCGTCGAATGCAATTGTAAAAGTTTTAAATATTTATATTTCTTGTTCAAATAACAATATGAATGTATAAAAATTTGTCCTATTTATTAATTAAGAAGTTTATTTTAATTTGTGATAAATTGACAAAAAATGATTAAACATTAATTAGCACAAACATTATTATTCTAAGACACAAGTAAAATTTAAGCATTGGATGATCCATTTACACAAACTTATGGAGTCTCCAATACAACAAGGA
>JAULJZ010000023.1:9388734-9400796 GCA_032270985.1 Heliamphora pulchella
AGTCACCTGAGACGGCACGCGAGCATGATCCAGTTCGGAGGGGAGATAGTGAACACAAGATCACAGGGTTATCACACGGCGACGCAGATGGGCAGCGGCCGATTCGCCGACGAGGGATTCGGAAAAGCTTCCTACTTTCGAAATCTGCAGGTGGTTGATTGGGACAATAACCTAATTCCGCTCTCGAATCTCCACCTCCTCGCCGATCATCCCGATTGCTACGACATTAAAGCCGGCAGAAGCGGCGTTTGGGGAGATTACTTCTATTATGGAGGTCCTGGAAGGAATTTAAGATGCCCGTAGTTGTATAGAATCATAGGTTGGTCTTTCTCTCTCAACTATTTTTTCTTTTTTGGGTTTCTTCAGGTTTGCGTCGTAGGGAAATTTTCCCTCCATATTTTTTTTCCCCGTGGAATATATGTTTCATTTCTTTTTGATTTTCCAAACAGGCAAATTATTGCTTGAAAAAAAGGAAGTATACAAATTTCAATTACATATTAGTATTTTTTTATCGGTAAGATGCATGATATAAAACATGGCTTTACCGGTAAAAAAACAGTAATTTGTGATTAATTTTATGTTTTAAATTTGTGTACGTAGTCGAACTAATATTTCTTACCACCAGCCAATTAATGACGAACAAATATATCAATTTCAATTTTCATACCCTAGCACGCTTAAACATGTGAGTTATTCATCCCTAAAGATTTTATCGAACATAATTTAATGTTAATCACGTAACGATAGTAGTGATACAATAATAATGTGTTGAGAAGAATAAAAAGGAAAGAAAAAAGATAATAAATAAATTTGTCATAAAAAATAAATTTAAAATAAGAAATAAATTTGTTTGAGAGAGAGATGTATTTAAAATGGATTTGTGAATGAAATATGAGTAGGAATGGCAATGGGACGGCGCGGGGCCAAGGATTAATTCTTCTATTTTTGTCCCCTATTTGATCGGGGTGGGAACGGAAGAAAATATCGAAAAAGTAGCCGAGAATGGGACGGATACGGAGATATTTTGGGTATGATTTTTTAGATTTAAAATAGTAATATTAATAAAAATTATAAATAATATAATAAATAAAAAATAATAATTGACGAATTAATATAATTAAATATACATAATAAGAAATAAAAAATAAAAATTAGAGATAAATATAATATTTTAATATTTTAAACTTATTATATTTGTAAAATATATATTTTATACATATATTAATATTTAAAAAATATTTATTTTATATAATCGAGGGTGGAATGAAAAAAAACGGAACATGAAAAATAAGTACCGTTGTCACTCTGTTTGTTATCGAAAGTAAAAAAAAATTTTATAAAATAAAATAAAAGCAAAACAAGATCGGAACGGAGGGAGAGAAATTACCATCTCTAAATATGAGCGCTTACGGTTTGTCAAACAAAAGAGGAGGAGGAAATGGACTCAAGGAATAAGAAAGGAAATGAGGTAGGGTTTGCAAACTACTCTAGTGACCAAAATACCCCCACCACCTACCTCTCAAGGTGTACAAGCCTAAAAGCTCTATACTGGGGTAGGGTTTTTTTTCGTCCTTCAAGAAAACTCATAAAACTTTAAAAAAAAATATTAATTACTATTTAATTAGCAGTAATTAAAAGATATATAATATATAGATATTTATATAAAATATATCAATTTTTATTAAAAAAAAATAGTAAATTTTATATTTAAAAATATATTAATATTAAAAAAATTTATTTTTATTAAATTATTAATCACATTGCTCATTTTCAAATAATAAAGAAATAGGTAGAGGAAAGTGTCAATGAAAATGATGCAAATAGTGGGTACCAATCCCCTTAGATTTGGATGTGCATGTGGGAGGAAAAAAAATCAATAATATAAAACAGATCTGACACACTTGTCTTATCTTCCTCCAACAAATAAAATCGGATAAATTATATTTACATGTGTTGAGATTAGTTCAAGATACAGGGATTTTGTTTTTTTGAGGTCTTTGAGTTACTCTTGAAATCTTTAAAATAATAAAAAAAAAAAAACAGATTCCTCTTGAGGTCTTTGAGGTCTTTGAGTTTCTCTTGAAATCTTTAAAATAATAAAAAAAAAACAGATTTCTCTTGAGGTCTTTGAATCTTTAAAATAATAAAAAAACAGATTTCTCTTGAGCTCATTGAATTTCTCTTGAGATCTTTAAAATAATAAAAAAGCTAATCTTAGCAAAATTAGTTACCAAAATTTCTGACCGAAAAGCTAATCATGTCCAAATATTCCAACCCTGGTCAAGAAAATTTTATATATATTGTGCTATTTTAAAAGTTTTGTATAATAAAAATTTTTTATTTTGTGTTATTTATTAATTTTATTATTCACATAAAAACTTGAGTTAATTAAATATTTAAAATTATATGATGTGATTATATTTATTTATCACTATTTTTTTTGTAAAATTATATTACTATGGTGGTGAGGATAAGCCTAGAGATGCTAAGTTGTGCCTGTGGCTGGTGCGGTGTGCCATGGTGGCAATGGTAATGGTAATGGTAGTGGTGATGGTGATGGTGATGGTGATGGTGGAGATAAACCCAGAGGAAATGGAGTGTGTTTGGACATCGTTACTAGCTGGTGAAATATTAAGAAAGGGCATATGTGAAATTTAAAAAATAAAATGAAATGATGACGTAAAATTTTTTTATTAATGCTTTTAACGTTATTAGTACGGACAAAAAAATTTAATATCAACAATTAAAATAAAAGAAAATGCAACGTTATCTTAGTAATTTCAAGAAAAATCTTTGAAATAATTTTAAACTTCAAAAGAAATGAGTTTAATATACCTAATAAAATATTCTCTCCTAATTTGTAGCCAGATTTGAAACATATAATAATACTAATAAATCAAATAAAAATGTGAACCACAGTCAGCCACCAAGACAAGTTCTTTCTTATGATAAGAAAGATACAAAGCACAGTCAACCCTAACTCTCATATAATAATTGGGGTAACATGCAAATTTCTCAAACCAAGCTTGTGCTTTCCAACATGGATTTGAGTTAAATATGGAAATCAATAAAATATTTTTACAACAGTTCCCCCATCCCCTCTCTTTTCAGGGTGTAAGATCAAACAAAAGTCCCTTCCCTACATGAATGAGCCACATGCATTTTTTTCCTGAAGTCAATGCTCTAGAACCACCATAACACTAAGTTCATGTTTGATGAATAATTGTGTACAAAAATGGAATGACAATTCCTTTGCATAAATATTCTTATTTTATTAAATAGAGAAATAATAATTACTTTTAGAATTGGCATTCTATCAAGTTTTTGACTAACCAAACATTAGAATGGATGCTCTGATGAAATTATCATATTTTATCTAAGCGTGTAATTTGGGCCTGGCCTAGCCCGGTCATGGCTCGGACGGACCTAACTCGACTCAAAGCCCACAGGCTTCCACAAAAAATCGGGCTGAGTCGGTCCGAACTTTTTAGTCAAGGGATAGGTCCATGCCCCAAAGGTATGGGCTAGGATCTCAGGCTTGGACCTTGGGCCGGGGTTTGGGTGGGCCGGGTGAACTTTTGTCGAGCTTTTTATTTTTTATTTTTATTTTTTTTAAAATTGTTGTTGTATAATATAAATTTAAATTTCTCTTAGTTTAATAGTTACTTATTTTATAATATTGGTTTATTTTTAATTTATTAGTCAAACATCATAATAAATTAATAAATTAGTTTATTATTTATTAATTTATAACAATATAAGTTTATTAGTTTTATATTTTTATAAATTATAACTTATAAATTTTAAAGTTTATAACTTATTAATATTATTATTAAATTATTACTTTATTATTTTATTATAAGTTTATCTCCTTTATTAGTTTATACATTATAATTTATTATAATTTATTAGTTATATTTATTAGTTTATTATATAAATTTATACTTTATTTGTTTTTAAATTTTTAAGTTTATACTTTATACTTTATAAATTTATTATTATTACTTTATAAGTTTATTAGTTTATTATAACTTTATTATTAAATACAATAAATTTGAACACTTGAAAAAATTAAATACAATGACCTTGAGCACTTAAAATAATTAAACGCAATATAAATTTTATTAATTAAAAATCAAATTTGAATAATTACATAATTATTATATTTTATATTTTTTTTAAAAATATAAAAATTAGTTATGAATGCTTGGTAAACATTATATTTTACAAAAGATGGGCCAAGGGGTAAGCCCAAACCCGAAAATCCTATATCCAGACTTGGGTGAGCTTAGGTTTGTCTCGTATCAGGCTCGGCCCATACAGTATCGAACTTCAGGCAAAAACTACGCCCCTAATTTCATCATCCCATTCTACTGTTCATCCAATAAGCCAAATATAGCCTAAATAAATTAAGGCAGGATTAGAATCAGATCAATCACACCGCGGTCAACATCTTGGGTTCTACAATTGTAGGGAATCGATATGGTTGCAAGAACCAACATAAAGCAATAAAAATATATGAAAGAATCAAGCAACAAATTGCAGTTGGTAGTTCATGACTGGAGGGTAAGACTATATGGTGATCATGAAGTTGTGAAGTGCAAGTGTGATCTAGGAAAAAAAGCCTGGAATCAATAAAGGGAGTGTCCAATAAAAAGCAAAAAACCAGTACTTGACGCGGTACAAGAACCAGGAAAGTAAATATCAACACAACTGGTTTTCACTCTCTTGGGATGCAATGAGTAATGGCAATTTGGAGGCTCACAGAAAATAACCAAAATGAGCGAATTTTGAAGTGTTGCATCTCAGTTATTCATATTTGTATTACAAGCAAAATGGTAGATTCAAATTCAAATTCAAACTAAATGTACATAAATGACTTGCCAAGTCATCTCAAAATCTGTAGTCTTGAAATATAGATAATACACTAAAGTTTCACTTTCATTCTCAATGATAAATGATGACTAAAAGTGAAACAGCAACAAAGCTTCGGCTTCGTCAAGTTCCTCAAAGTACTGATATCATGCAACCTGAACATGACTCAATCCTGGCCAATCAAAAGAGTCATCATACCTAGAAGTAACACTATACCAAAATCTGGAATCATATTTGAGAAGTCCCACATTATGACCTTTCTCGCAAAATCCACAATGTCCAAGCTGACGGTGAACCTTTTCAAATTGAATCACTTAATTGCCAGTGTCCCCTTAGAAAGCTGGAATCCCAGAGTTGGAAATTAATTCTTGTTGAGGAACTTAGCTTCCAAGAATTATCAAATTCATCTCATGGAGATTTCCCCACCACTGAAGTAACTGAGCTTGTTAAAAGCATGATCTATCAGAGTCACAAGGTCTTCAGGAGTACAGACATGAGAAGCAGAAGACTCAGTAAGATCAAAGTCCACCAAATCATCCACTAAAGCGTCTGTTGTATCATTAAGTGTGCATGGCTCATGTAGCAGATGATATGTTCTTCTCAAAACCATGCATAATTCAAGGAATGCAGAATCCTCTAGGGTTTCCTTGAAATCAATTGAGATACTGTAATTTCCTGCCAGACCTATAGAGTTCATCTTTAAAGCAGAATCCCGTGCAGATTTAAGGTTAAAAACAATATGGCGTGCTCTTTGTGATGAGCTCCAGATGGGATTTTCATAATGCCTTACAAGAACGTAAAGTAGAACCAAGTTGGCAAAGGAGAAGCGCACAATGAAGATGAAGAAATCATGGAAATTCATTCCTAACAAAACAAATTTGAGAAGCAAAGATTAGCAGAAGACCAATTTGATCAGGGTTTTCGACAAAAATAATTTCATCAACCTCTGTAAAGTTAAAAAAAATAACTGCCCTTCATTTTATTCTTCTTTCATATTTTTTCCTCAAGCATATGAAAAATTGAGTTGACAAGAAATCTTTGGCCATCCACAGATTGAGCTAATTCTACCACAATGTAGATCTACTTGTAGCCTTTCAGCAGCCCCAAAGAACATAATCATTAAGTAACTAGTCATCTGTGTCTTTTCACAGCAAATTTTGTGTCTGAAGTCTTCAGAATCTCAAGACTGAACAATGAACCATGGCAGTCTAAAAAGTTCTCAACACAAAATTAATTATGCAACACCTAGAATATCCCCCAGGCAACCCATTCTGCCGTGTTTCAATTTCAATCCAAAGCTCAAAATCATGATGCAATCATTACAGCTTTTCAAAAGGTTAGACATGCCAAACCTACTTACATAGCCAGTGTTGATTCTTTTATTCTTTATAACAATCACCCATCCAAAACATAGGTAAATTGGAGTTTGCATTATCATGGTGACAAGATGTAGTAACCAAACAGAAGTAAATAAATTGTTAGAGGAGTAATTTTAAGTTATCAAAATATATGAGATATCTAGATTATCTAGAATTATTTGGAAGCCATGTCACTAAAGTGATGATGTGCTTCTAGATGAGACACCTCTACAGTTCCTTGGAGTCCAAATTCAATCTAAGCAACCTGATGTAAGTGCCTGATAGTGAGATTAAGTTTAGAATTCCCATATAACAGGAATACCTCATGTTAGGAAATCCATTTTCATGGAAGTTACAAACCTCGTGAGCAAAATAAGACTAAAATATAAAGATAAATTGCTGGAGTCTAGAAAACTGTACTTATCGTTTTGAGCTTAAAGGAATTTTAAACTATACCCAGGCAAATGTCAATTATATTAGAAGTGGACTGATGCATGACGATCGCGAACAAGCCTTTACAAATTCACATTTAAAGGAACTTAAAAATCCGCACCTAAGGTTGAATTGGAATCCACACTAATTCTAAGAAAATAATCTACTTCATTCATTCCATGATTCAAAATACAAGCATAAGGCCTTTAAATAGACCATTAAGATAGCAAAAGATAAAGATGAAAAATAAATATGGTTGATTCTATCTAAACCAATCGTATCTAAACAAATGTTATCAAAACATATCTTTCTAAAGTACATCATAAACATGAAAAATCCTAAAATAATAAACTAAAATCTAAAAATAAATAAGGATTACAAAATTCAAATATCCTCCGGGATCAAACACAAATAACTCGTAGCGTGGTCATTTTTGCTTCCCATCATGGACAAGAGAAATCAATTTTTGCATCTACTATTTTGAGGCTTCTAAATTCTACAGTGGCCTAAAGTTAAAGCTAGTTATTGTCCCAACGAATTAACCGGGGTTTTCCAGATAAACAAATGTGTAAATTCCTATACATCTTTCGGTTGTTGCTTTGTCATAAAACCTGGAATGTGGCACGATTATATTTGGAAGAACAATAGTCACGAAATCAACCGAATAAGCTTCACACCAAAGTGTCACAGAACACAGGGTCAATCTTTTCCATACGAAGTTGCTTGTGATGGCACCAAGTTGCAACACTTAGTCACAGCCGAAACACACAAACAAGCTCAAGTAGGTTTGCCAAGTAAAGGCAAACACATACAGAATATGCAGGAACCATGTCCCAACTTTACTGATAATCGGGTGTTCGGGTCAACTTGCGTGGGCTTTGACCAATCCTAGGATCCTGAAGTTAATGGCTAGGCAAACATCCAGTGGCCCTGAGGAGACTCAAACTGGTGAGCATTTGAAAGCCAACCCAAGGCTGAACCAGCTAAGCTACCCCTCAGTTTTTCAACCTCATATTACAACATGTAAATACAAAAAATGCCAAGGAATACTCTCTCACGCCACTTGCATATGGCCTTAAAGCAACCAGGCAATGCCTAAGACTACAATCAGTTAGTAGCAATTGACTCCCCCAGCTGACTAGAGTACATGCTGGACAAATAAAAGATGTCTGATGCATCACTCAACATCAGTTATAAGCATGAGTACTTTGCATGGGACTCTTTAGTTTACATACACGAACCCCACCATCAATGTATAATGTATGTATAAAAACTTCCAGAGTTAAAAGAACTTATCTAAATCGAGTTTAATTTCCACATGCTGACAGTGATGCACTAAGATGAATGTCCTCATAGAATTTTAGAATGTACCTGTATTAGCAGCAAGATTCCGCTGGCAGAGTCCCTCAAAATCATCACATATGTCTTTGACGTCTTCAATGTACTCCTTAGCCTCCTTATAGTCTCTCAAAAGCAAATCCCACTGAAAGAATGTGGGAGCAAATATAGTTCAGTTTTAAGATATTGCCTCCTTCTAGCTCTATGTATAGTACCAAAGCTTGTATCCACCAGGTAAATTACTTGGCTACACTTACCACCCAAGAAATATTATAGGCATTAAACCAGTTGTGGTTAATTGATATGGTATCTTCCTGAAAGGATTATCAATGTATTTATAGTGTCAGCAGAACTGTTACAATAAATAAAGAATGCAACTCAAACAACAATTGTAAAACTTGTACGTCAAGCATTTCCTGTTTGAGTAAGCGCTCAAGTCACTTCAAATGTTCCTTTGAGCTTTAATAAACAGTAAAAGGTGGGCAGAAAGAAATTTTCTTTACCTTTTCCTCTTTTTTTTTTATCTCTCCCTTTCTTGACAAAACTTTCTTTTTTTTTTTTGTCATTTCTTGAAAAACAGTAAAATTGAACCCTTGCTTGCAGCCCTCCAGTTTCAATGCAATGCCTACCATGATCGTTAAACTACAACAGTATTGGTGCAGAAGGCGGTCACCATGTGGAAGGACAACCTTCTCAAACAACTGAATTCAATAAACCAACTTTATTTGCTTAGGCACCTTTCTCAACCCCCCATCCCCAAGGGAAAGTGGGGAGCAGGTGTTCGCTGGCTTATTAACCTAAAATTGCTTCACTAGGAAACTTTTTCACGTAACTTATTTAGAGATTTTTTCAGAAAAATAATAAATAATCAAACAAAATTCAAGCATATGTGAAACAAAAAAGCCAGAGGAAATACCAGATTATGAACTTGATGGTACCATCCACTAGGAACAACTATTATTTCATTTTGTTCTTGAATGCATTCCAACCAGATGGCCTTGACAAGTAACATGTACAAATAAATACTGGTGAATATCCGCAAAAACATTATGCAAAGAGAATCGCAGAAACATAACAAAATGATTTAGACGGGTGAATTACCTTGTCAAAATCAGGAAACTTTGTTTCACTAACATCCTCAAAGATGTCATACACAGAATGTTTCATATTGCTACATGAATAAAAAACCATAAGCCATCCAATGACAAGGCCAAAAGATAATCAACAACCAATCATCTATATCCCTAGCATTTCTTTTAGCACCTGCTATTAGAAAGAGAATAATGGGAAGCCATACCCTAATGGGTAGGTGAGCAATCTTATTTATAATAAAATTAGAGAACTCTATTCCAATTATATACCCATACACACCGGATAATAATAACATAATAATAATAATAAGCTACTAAACTACTAACACCTCCTCAAACTGAAGCATATATATCTACCAAGCCCAGCTTCTTACATAAATAGAAGACACGCGGATCCGGTAAAGATTTAATGAAAATATCAGCTACTTGTTCCCTTGTAGGGATAGATCCAAATGTAATAACGCATTTCTAATATTCCTTACGGATAAAGTGGCAGTCAACCTCAATGTGTTTCGTTCGCTCATGAAAGACTAGATTTGTAGCAATATAAATAACGGAGGTATTATCAACCCAGAGTCTGGCAGAGTCTTTAAGTGGAAAGTGTAACTCTGTCAAAATCTGCTGAAACTACATAATCTCGGTAGTCGCTAGCGCCATAACCCGGTATTCGGTCTCAGCACTAGACCGAGATACCACAATCTGCTTCTTGCTCTTCCAAAAAATCAAATTCCCACAAACAAATATAGAGTAACCAGAAGTGGACCTCTTGTCAAATGTACATCCAACCCAATCAGCATCAGAGTAACCTTCCATTCCCATTTAGCCATGATCAGAGAACTGGATTCCCTTACCTGGATTTTTGTGTAAGTACCGAAGAATACGTAATACTGTTTGCCAATGGAGAACACGAAAATCAAACAAAAACTGACTCACTATACTCACCGGGTAAGCAATATCTGGACGAGTCATAGTAGTAAGATAATTAAGTTGTCCCACTGTACGGCGATATTGTTTAGGATTATGAAGACCCACTCCTTCTTTCGGTTCTAGCTTGACATTAGACTCCACAGGTGAGTCCATGCCTTTAACATTCATATATCATGCTCGCTCTAAAATATCAAGAACATTCTTCCGCTGAAAAATGAACACACCTTTCGTATTTCTTGTTACTTCAATACCTACAAAGTATTAAAATTCACCAAGATCTTTGGTCTGAAACTTAGTGCCCATAAATGATTTAAGTGCAATAATTCCTCCACTGTCTCTACCGGTAATCACAATGTCATCTACATAGACAACAAGTAATATGCAACCTGTCGAGGTATGTTGAAAGAATACAGTATGACTCTTTGCTGACTGCCGAAAACTAAATTCCTGGACAACGGAGCTGAAACAGCCAAACTAGGCTCTAGGAGACTACTTCAGACCGTATAATGAACGTCGTAGCCGACACATATTATTAGACCCCCCCTAAGCAACAAAGTCAGGTGGTTGCTTTATGTAAACTTCTTCCTCCAAATCACCATGCAGAAATGCATTTTTCACATCGAGCTGATACAACAGCCACTGATGGGAAGCAACCAAAGACAAGAAGAGATAAACGGAGGCCATCTTCGCAACAGGGGAGAAGGTATCAAAATAGTCAAGACCATAGAACTGAGCATACCCCTTGGCCACCAAACGGGCTTTCAATTTCTCTAGAGTGCCATCAGAATGAAGTTTGACAGCATATACCCACTTACACCCAATAGTTGTCTTCCCAGGTGGAAGACGTACCAGGTCCCACGTATAATTAGCCTCAAGAGCATTCATCTCCTCAATCATAGCTTGATGCCAGCCTAGATGAGAAAGGGCATCTACAACAGAGTAAAAGGTAAAGTATGCTGATCAAGTGCAGTAATACCCTGCTAAACAGTAGCAGGGAATCCACGATATGACGTATTATATAAAGGATGATCCTGACAACAACGATAAGACTTGCGTAAAGTAATAGGAGGATCACTTACCTAATCAGAGATCGGATCCAACGGAGAGGAGTCTGACTCAGGTAGAGGAGAGGTGGTGGGGCCTGGAGAAGATGAGTCTAAGGAGATCACAGGTGCCTCTGGGACAATAGGAGAAGACTCATCAGAAATATCAACCTGAGTCCGGGGACCTGGAGTCGGTGCCACTAGTAAATCTGGAGATAAGGGATACAACAGAATCTGTTTTGAATCATCAACACCAGTGGAGAAAGGTGTAATTGCTGATACAAAGAACGAAACAAACTCAACAAACACGACATCTCGAGATACTAGAAACCGTCGCAATTCCAAACTATAACACCGATATCCTTTCTGTGTCTTAGGATATCCCATGAAAGAACACTTGAGTGCGCGAGTATCTAACTTTGTCACAGTCGGCCTCGTATCGCACACATTGCACACACAGCCAAAGATCTTTAGTGGTAATGAGAAAGAAATCTGCTGAGAAAGTAAAACTGATAAGAGTGTAGCACCATAGAGAACAGAGGACAGTAATCAATTAATAAGATAGCATGCTGTCATTACTGCTTCACCCCAGAACACTTTAAAAACCTTCATCTGGAACATTAGGGCACGAGCAGTTTTCAATAGATGCTTATTCTTGTGCTCAGCCACTCCATTTTGTTGTGGGGTGTCTGGGCAGGACGTCTGGTGAATAATCCCATGAGTACGCAAGTATGTATCCAACACACTACCAATGTATTCATCCCCATTATCACTACGAAAAATTTGAATAGACTGTCCAAATTGAGTTTGAACCTCTTTACAAAAAATAGCAAACACAGTCGGTAATTTAGAACGCTTCTTTATCAGATAATGATAAGTAATTCGAGAATAGTCATCAACAAACGTGACAAGTACCGAAAGCCAAATAAAGATGTAACAGGACATGGACCCCAAACATCTGAATGAACTAAAGAAAAAGGACTCTTGGTCCTATTATT